>JARFYF010000002.1:67194779-67209611 GCA_030265395.1 Rhina ancylostomus | reverse complement strand
CTAGGTTGGTAGGTTAAATGGCCAGAGTAAATTGGTGTAGGTGAGTAGTAGAATCTGCAGCAAATTGAGGGGAATGAAGAGAGAATAAAATGGAATAAAATGTGGCATTTGTGTAAATGGGGGTGCACTGGTTGGAATGGACAATGGGCAGAAGTGCCACATGGAAATCTTGACATTAAGTCTACTGATCAATTGGCCTGAATTATCAAGATTACAGTCTATTTCAAACACTGCCGTGTCTGTGATTTATTATTAAAAAGATGATTATAGATGTTGTCTACATTTCTCTTCACCCTCACCAAGCATGGCATAATCAAAGTAGACAGCAATAAATATTTTCATGCATTTTTTAATCATTACCACTAAATTAACATTGGAGGCATGATGTTGCTATGGGATAGTTGAAGCCTTTTAAAAGATTAACTCCTTTCTCAAGCAGTTAAATTGATTAAAATCAAATTAACTTTTCCTTTTCCCATGAATTCTAGCATCAAAAATACAGTTACACAGAAACAGGCCCTTCCAACCAATCAGTCCACTAGAATCTCTTCCTATCTCTCCTCATCCATCTGTCAGCACAACCCTCTATTCCCTTCTCTCTTGTGCACTTGTCTAGCCTCCCTGTAAATACATTTATACAGTTGATTTCAACCAGTCCCTGTGGTAGCAATTGCCACATTCTCACCATTCTTTTTGGGTAAAGAAGATTCTTCTGAATGCCCCAATGCATTTTGTGAACCAGAAGTCCAACAGCATCCCACCTTTCAATCTTAGCATTATGTACAAACAGGAAAAATAGCTGAAAGTCTCCAACTGGTCTTTACTTACTAGTTTAATAATCATACATTAACATTGAAAAAGATAAAGTCCCTGCATGTAAAGTGCACAGAGATTGTACTGACTCCCAGAGCAACCAGTTACTGTACCAATTGGTAAGTTACATCAAGTGCTGTCAGGTGGGGACAGTCAGCAATTTTGGGCAAATGTGGCCTGCAGAGACTTAGATGGTTTATCGGGAACACAAAAAAATAGCAACAGAGCAAGAGAACACTGTGTTTAGGGCTCCCCCAATGTTCAGAGCCAGTTAGTGCAGCTGAAGCCACTATCCACATAGGCAGTTTTGTATCAAATATATATTTACTTGTGGAAAAACTCGATTGAAAATGAGGCAATGCAATCTGGTTCGCTGTTATTGACCGCTTCAACTAACCAGAGTCTAGTTGTGAAAGACAGCTGGAGAAATGCCAAGGAAAAGATGGACACACCTTTCAGATAAAAATTACCTACATACAAGAAATAAAAATAGTGCTATATTAACTATCCACATCAGTTTTACTATCCTGCAAAAAAAAAGTGGTATAGTGCAACAGCCCACTGATGCAACATCATCGTGGTGCAGGGCAGGATAAATTTCAATTTTGTTTGGAAAAATTCAAAGCACATACAAAGTATCCAATGCAAATGCAGTAAGTTAGTTCTTGCAGTGCAAGAGGATCAGGTCCCCAACATCAAGATGTAACGTAGGAAGTCAATGAATGAGTAGTGGAACTCTCTGCCAAGGGCGACTACTGAGTAGATAGCATGAGGTGAAAATAAACAAAATAGAAAGGCCATAACCTGGTAAAATAAAACCTAGATCAATGCCAAAGCAAAACGTAACAATGCGAATCAACGTTGACCACAAAGCCACAGTAATTGGAAAGATCAGGACCTGGGGAAGCCATATGATGACCTTCTAAAGGCAGTGATGGTGCTGTATTCAATAAAGGCCTCTTGACTTTTTACCTGAGAAACCTTTTTATCCAGACGTATTTTTACATATTTGGCATTCAAGAGACGTGAATAAATTCGGGATGTGCTTCTCTCTATAAATGGTGTGAGAAAGGATTTATAAAACATATACCTGTCGTTCCTAAATATAACGAGAAGTTATCATTACATCTTCATTTACTTTGGGAGAGGGTGAACAAGCCAACAGAAAGAATGCTGTTGCCTGTGGCTTTCTTCCTGCTGACTACATTCCTGCCTGTATTGCACAACCCTCACTCAGCATTCACCTCCTCTATGAATAACTATGAATAGAGACGCAGCTGCTCGGGATCAGGTTGCGAGCCCACTCACCACCTCGCAGCCCCCTCCGCACCCGCTGCCACTTCATTGAATACCAAAGTAACAAGAAAAGAGTGCGACGCACAAATCTTCACTTTCCCCTCCATTTCAATCACTAAAAACATGGAAACCCAACTCTTTTCACACCGACGCGTCCAAGGAGATTTATTATGAGTAACATAACGAATTATATGCAAGAATAACAATAGACCAGGAAAGCTAGAACCGCGCACTCTATGCGGAGGGATATCACCTACTTAACGAAGTGAGGTAAAGATCAGCCTAATATGATCACCAGAAGTGACGCACGGCTTGATTGACACTCGTTATATCCAATGAATTATATAGTTTTGTATTATTGACAGATCCGTGGAAACGGGAGGCGGGCCAATCACTTATCAGGTTAGTGTGAGGCGCAGTGGACCGCAGTCAGCGATTGCATTTAATGTAAGTAAGTGTGAGTGCTGCTGACATTATTCAGATTGCAGCCACGTAAGTAATACACAGCGATCGAAAATGTGTTATATCGGCTGTTGCTGAAAGGGATTGGCCTGGTCCTGTCGGCCATCCCTTAATTTAGAGCAAACAAGCTGCAGATTTTTTGGGGGTTATTTTTTTTGGATTTTGTTTTGCAAAAAAAATTGTTCATCCAAGATCGTCATCTGAATAATTGTGCAGTAGCAAAAGCATCGGGAGTTATTTTTTTAAAGTCATCGCTGTATTTGATTCCTAAGCTTGGAAGAAATAGACTGTGCACGGTGGAACACGATACGATTGATCTCTTTTGTCCTTGACTGTTACCTTTTTTAATTTTCTGTAATTATATACACACATATATTGCTGCTCGCCAATATCGGAAGGAAATCGTCAGCCAAAGACTTGCTCATGAGAGAACGCGTGTGGGCAAAAGAAATTCCCTTAAAGTTTTACTTGGTGGACGTTGCAAAGCAGATGACAAGAGAGTGAATGCCGTACTCTTGTTTTATGATAGTTTGAGGCTATTTGTTTCCAGCTGCAAGGAAAAAGACGGCGAGAGAGGAGATCGGACGCCACCTAGAGTTGGAGGGCGAGGAGTTGAGTCGCCACCTGGCTGGCTTGTCTGCGAGCGCCTCGGCTACTCTTTCTTGTGTTCACTGTGGCGAATGCCCTCTTGTAGCCACAAGAACAAAAGCATTGTGAGCTGGCGTTCCACGTTCCGCTTCGAGAACTCCAGGGCTTTGATTCCAGTTGATTGTTTGCTTTAAATCTGACACATCCTAACGTTCTATGCAACAGACAAAAACTGTAGCAATAAAAACAAAGTCTACATTGTTACTCCAAATGGTGCTTATCTTAAAATAAAGAAACCTCCTTTACTCCTGCTGGGTTTTTTTTTAATTTGAAAAGAAAACCACAACTGGATCTACAAGCCTAGACCAAAGTACGAAAAACGAGGGGGCAACGCTCTCACAGTAGGTTTTTGAGTAAAATACTTCCTAAATTCCTGTTTGAACGCTTGTCAGTGAACCTATTTTTGAGAGGACTTCTATTTACAGCCCCATGAGCATACAGAGATCCAGTCCAATCAGCATTGTAAGATATGGAAGATCGAGGCATAAGACTCATCACGAATATGAAGAATTATCTTGTGTGAGGACTAGTGACTGCAGCCAGAGTTTCAGCCCGAACCTAGGCTCTCCCAGCCCACCTGAAACCCCTAACTCGTCTCATTGCATTTCTCAAATCGGACAGTATCTATTGTTGGAGCCGTTAGAGGGTGACCACGTTCTTGGGGCTGTGCATTTGCATAGCGGCGAGGAGCTCATTTGTAAGGTAAAAAAAATTACCAATACCTTGATCAATGAAACGCCATTTGGTTCAACACCAGTTATGTACGCGTACAATATAACACAATACACGAGA
Source organism: Rhina ancylostomus (assembly GCA_030265395.1). Taxonomy (NCBI): domain Eukaryota; kingdom Metazoa; phylum Chordata; class Chondrichthyes; order Rhinopristiformes; family Rhinidae; genus Rhina; species Rhina ancylostomus. The sequence continues at coordinate 67,205,600 of JARFYF010000002.1, read as the reverse complement.
TGCAAACGCGTAGAACTGCAGCCTCTTTGTTAACGTGAAATTAGTGCCAAAAGAAATTGAGCTGTTGATTCTTTAAAACTAAGTATATTTCTGAAATTAAAACGTCAGGAGTGGAGTTTTATTTCATTTTCTAATTGTTTAGTTTTGGTGAAATGTATTATTTCTTTAAGCCACAAAATAAGAAAACTTAATATTCCATCCAGGTTTTTAGCCATAAGTTTGTTTTTATAATATTGTAGAACAATCAATAGATCGGATTACTTCAGCCTAATTCTGCATTGTTTCTTATTGGAGTGGTGGAGAAAGATGCCCAACTTAATTTGTTTTGTTTCCACAGGTATTCGATATTGGTCGATATCAAGAAACATTAGCAGCCTATTTTTGTTTGTCTGCACATGAAAGCATCAATCAGATAACTGAAATTCTTCTAGGGGAGCAAAGATCATACGTTTTCTTTGAAAAGAGCCATGGGGATATGCACTCATTTGTTCGCACTTGCAAAAGGCTCAAAGAGGATGAAGCAGCAAGATTATTCTACCAGATAACGTCTGCTGTAGCGCACTGCCACGATAGTGGCGTGGTACTGCGAGATCTCAAATTAAGGAAATTTGTATTTAAAGACGAAGAACGGTGAGATTTGACAGCCAATTATCGTCTTCATCTACTAGACATAAACGCAAAGATTTTTGTGCATTATAATTGCTAGACCGCAGAGGTGCAGGACACGCTGTACTTTGTTTAAACTGTTACACTCCTCCAATGATAGCCCTTGTCAATGACGTTTACATCAATTGGTAAATATTTAAAGTAACTAGGAATTACGTTGCTGACTTTGTTTAGACGAAGGTTTTGGCGATTGATTCAAGTCTCTAACACTATCAGATACACTATAGACATTACTTTTTTAAAATCCGGTTAACCCTACGTTGGGATCATTGTCCCAGAAACTGACAGCATGTTTCGGGTTTCGAGAGACCATGTGCTACTTATCATTTTAAAGGGTAATCCTAAATGCGATTCACCTTTGCTCTAATTTATAACTCTTCTTTCTTTCCACCCCCCCCCCCCATGTAAAAAAAGATTGAAATCTTCCTTGCTTTTACTTGGCGCTCTGACGCGCTTCTTTCCAGGACTTTAAATAAAGCTGCAGTTTAAGCTGGAGCTCACTATGTGCGCTGTGTTTAGCTGGAGGAGTAAACTGGGGGTATCACAACCACAGACATAGATGGGCTGCCTTGGTGTTGCAAGCTACTGTATGTTCTCCCCACGCAGTGATACCTAGGTCATAAACTCTAGTAGCCTAGTGGCGGAAGGAGATAGCTTTGTAACCAATGCACAGTGGAAAACTTCATATTTAAAAAAAACTGTGCACCTTTTTTGTGTGTATTTGCAGTGACCCACGTGCTATTGCATTGTGTATTCGATTTTGCATATAACATGCAGATAAAGACAGTTTGCCCGGGGGTACAAGATTAATATTCACACGCTTTGAGTATCTTAATGTATTACTTGCTCGCTCTCTTTTCCAATAATCCTCTAGACATAACGCAAACGAATTTGAAACGAGCAGTAGCGTTACCGTGTAGTTTAGGAGGAGGAAGAGGTGGGGATTGGGGGGGGGGGGGGGTGCGTACAAGGCGAATACGAGGAGGTCGCTTTGTTGCGCTGGGTCCCACGCCAGTATGCACAAACCATGTGCCCCCTGCCCCCCGCCCCCCGCCCCCCACCACCTGTGTCCGCTGGAAAAAAAACCGTCCCCAGTCGGTGATCGCCCGCCCCCGTGAAAGAAAAAAACAAGAGGGCGGCACAATTTGACCCCTAATTTTTCGCACAGCAACCAACTTGCATCCTACTTGTTTAAATGCAGAATGCGAAATGCAAACGATAGTTCGGAAGGCGATTTTTTTTTCTTTGCAGTTAACAAATTCTAAAACGTTATTTTGAAAACTCGACAGCGGCAGAACAGTGCCAAGTGTTTGACCCGTGCGTTGCATCGTGCGCTTTTGTTTAACCACATGCGTCTGGAGTTTGCTGTTTATACTAGGCTGCCTCCGCCCGGGACGTTCGCGCAGTGCGACCACCTGGCGAAGCCCGCAGCGGGCAGCCGCCCTCCCGGGACCGGGGACAGTTGCACCGAGCTCCGGGAGGCGGTGTGTGCTGGTGAACTAGGCTGCCCTGGTGGCAAGTTCCTCAAGTCTCTATGGCGACGAAAACGCATTTCCGGTGTATAGCTCTGTGGTCTCATTCACTAAGCAATGGGAAGGTATTGGCACTTGTAGTTTCCTTTTTTTTGCTCGCCAAACGGCTGCTTTGTCTTTTTTTTTCTCTTTCACTTTAAATCACCAGTACCTTTTCCATATGCCCTGGTTTAAAATCTGCCTGGATAGCAACAATGGGCTTCGTCTTCAGAGTATGTCGGCCTCTTCCTGAATTTAAGCGGTAAAGAGCCACCGATTTGCCTTGGTGCCACCAAAGAAAAGTAGCTTTTTAAGTTTGGGATATTAAACCATGAAACACTTCACTGTCTGCTGATTGAGGACCAGACTAACAGGTTGCCTGAGTGAATGAGACTACCAATATCAAAGGGGAAGTTGCCTCTTGTAAACAAACAGAGCTGATGCAATTAAGGATTGAAAGACTTCATCTGAAAGTACATCAGATAAGCACCAAAGTAATTACACACAGGTTACAAAAATAGCTCGTTATTTTTTTAATGGCTTGCTAGACACCTTTAAACACACTTGTGTCTTTATGGTAGTGCTATCTTTATGTATTGGTTGACTTTGTCTTTTAAAACATCTAGTTTAAAAAAAATGCACCACTTGACTGCTTAGTAGGCAATAGAATGCCCAGAGTTTTAAAATATTGCCTAGGCTGCATTTATGCTGTAGGGCAATTGAGAATATTGCTCACTGTAAGTAGGACTAAATGCCTAATGTCTGCAAATAAAAAGGGATGGGGAAGAAGGATTGGTGGGGAAGAAGACTTTTTGTTTCTATATTTGTTGGTTGTAAAGGGTGTGTATGTATTCAATAATCACCTTGAGCTGTGAACCTGTTTGATTGCATATGTTGCTGAGATGTGACTTGCTTGCATATCAAATTAGTTTTTATTTCAGGCAGTTTTGCATCACTTGAGACTTTGCATAAATAGCTTTGGCATGTATTAGATGTGGCATGTGAACAGATTTTCTTTTGATGGAGTGGATAATGCTGTTGGTCTCCAAAATTTGCCAGAAGTGGTTCCAATTGCATAATAATTTTGGGTACCAGAAGAACTCCCAGTTCTCCAATGGTGTAATTGGGTATCTGACTCTCATAGTTAACTGGCATCTTTTAATAATGTTTCTTCCTCTGGTTCCAGAGTATTTGGGCTGTTCAAATGGGTATGAATATTAAGCTGAGAATTGATCTATTACATCTGCTTCTGTTACTTAAATTTGTGTGTTGAGAGTAAACTTTCCATAAGTTGCTTTTTGATAAGTTTTTTTGGAAGGGTATCCATTCAGATAAGGATGGGGAATAATAAGAGATGTTTCAGAAATATTTGACTGAAGATTGTAATATTACTCACCAAACTTGAGGAAATGACTAAACTTGCAAGCTATAATCCAACAATTTATTTAAAGATTGGGTAACTAATTTTAAAAGTTCCTGTTTTCAGTAATGTATGCAATTAACTATAATGACAGTACCATTTGATTTTGAACTTTTTAATTCTGTGTAATATTGATTTTAAAAAGTTGTCTTCAGTTGTCATTGATCTCTTGGTATGTAATGCATAAATATCAAGATGTGTGTCCTTGATTATTTTCTTGCAGCTGGTGTTACTTTTATTTGTATTGTCCTGCAGTGACTCTCTTGGAGGAACACAAATGCCTCTGCATGTGGTACCTTGGGGCAGCTGGTTCTCCAAGATGTATTTTGGGCATAGTGTCCTTTGTTGATATACTGATGATGGCTACCTTCTGTTTTGATGAAAAACGGTTATCCACTCCATCAAAAGAAAATGTGTTCACATGCCACATCTAACACAACATACCAAAGCTACTTCTGGTCAGCAGTAAAAATACTGGCACAGTCTGACATAATGGCTTATCCATTATAGAAGAGTGCAAAAACTTGTGTTCTGGAAGTACATTAAGGATGAATGCTGTAGTGGTTTAACCATTTTGCATACTTCTCTATCTGACCATTGTGATGCTCTGCTTGAATGCAGTAATGGCTTCTGGTACCTTCATCAACTTCATAGCCCTCAAAATATATTGATGTTGCTTGCACACCAGTTTATAAGATTTTTATTCTCAATTAAGTGAAACTGCTAATGCAGAGGGAAATTTTCATAGCTGCCTTCAGTGCCAAAGTTAAACTGTTACTTTGGGTGAGATGGGGTTCTCCCATGATTTTTGGCCAAACACATTGAAGTAACGATACTGGACATTAAGCTTTCTAATGTTGGGCCACATATTGAAAGTGCAATTACTTTGAATGGATCTTCCACCTTTTTTTACTGCCAGAACATGATTGTCCCAATCGTCTTGACTTTGCCTTTTGAATATAGTGACTCATGTTTGATTAGCGTTTCTGCTTGGCTTGGAACCTTGCCCTTGCAACTATTCTTTATGTATGACTCCAGATGCTGAAGTGTTTGGTGTTCACTCCTGACACTTGTAGTCAACACCAGATCTGTCCAGGCAAAAACATATTTCCTGATTATGGTCTCTGAATAATCAGCAGCTAGATTTTCTTTAATTTTTTTTTATATATAGAAAGTAATCCAGCTGAGGCACCAAGAGCTTCCCAAGTCATTTGGTATAATGTGCAGATTCTAAATTGAACTTGCAGCTCTATGTGGATATGCACCAGTATTTCACACAGTTGATGAGATGTTCAAGACTGGAGCTGTGCTAAATGTATAATTTGGTAAATTGGGGAAAATCTCTAATGGCTGAAGATTGTTAACCTGAGGCAGAATTTAACCCTGACTCCCACTATTCCACTGCTGTGCAGATGCTGAATGTGCAGTTAACTAGGGAGTTGAACAAGCAGAACTCTAATGACTTCCAAATTAAGTGTTGCAACAAGGAGGAAACTATTCAGTTAACAAAATAAATTGGCACACTCCTGCCCAAATTATGCAATTGGAATTTTATATTTAGTTGAACAGTGATGTTTTGAGTTACTTGATTTGAAGAATGCTTTGTTTGCGTGTGCTCTTTGTATTTGCAGAGAGCTGTCATTAATGTGAGAGTCTGCAATATTTGGTGTAGTCTGCTCCAAAACTGCATCTGATTTTTGCTCTGATTCAACAAGTTATTGCTTTGTTAGAAAAGTTTTGCCTGTTGTATGAATGCTTTATGTTTAGTTTTGAACCATTGCCAGTTATTCTAATAATTTCCATTTTAATATTATTTCAAATGTAATTTTGTTGCATTGGTTTTATAATTTTTAATGTGATGGGCAGAGTTTGTACATTGGATGGCATAATCCTACCAGTTGATGTAAAGGATGAATTCTATGACAGCTGTAGCTTTGAATTTTTCTGAATAATCTAATGCATGGATAGTATCACATGGGAACCTCCATGGAAACAAAGTAGGATGGGAATTTTAACTGCAGGAAAGATTCTCTGAATATTAAAAGCAGTTTTGTTAATGGCCTTTAAATTTGGTTCAGGGTAGCCATAACTAAGAAAATTGTTTTATTTTAGAAAGAAGTGATTTTAAAACCTATTTTGTGGTCTTGCACAACTAAATGATAAGTTGCAAGAGATACTGATTTGATAAAAGTGATGCTCCAGTTTCCAGACTTAGAATGTGTGTTAATTATGGCTTTGTTAAGGATGTTTTACCTGTATGGAAAATTATGTGCTCTGTTTATATTTGTAAGTTTTACAGCGAGTTTTCATGATTTTCCACATGGTCAACTCTCCGGAGCTGAATTGTTGCCTTTTAACATTTTAAGAATATGCAAAACTTTGTACTTTTCTCTGAAATTATATAATTGGCAGGGGTATTAACACATCTGCCTGTAGAAGGATCTTGCCAAAAGATCTGGTGATTAACCTGCTGCTGTTTTGCAGAATAATGCATGATGGATTGCTGGTTGTCATCTACATTTTAACTTGTTCAGTTTCCACCAAACGACTCTTTTTTGTAGAAAGGAGGGAGGCAGCGATCTATCTTAAAATTAGGAAAGAACCATGAGGCAAATTGACATCAGTTGAATTTACATTTCACCCTATTTAACCCTGTTTATGGAGACTTGTAGCATGGTGGTATGAGCGCTTTGGAAGCGAAAAGAAAGCACTATCGCTCTAATTTAAAAGGAAACCATTGTAGACACTGGAAATACTCAGGTGAAACAACATCTGTGAAAAGAGAAGCAGAGTTAACACTTCAGTTTGATATTTTACCAGAATAATCGTAGACCTGAAATATTAACTTTGTTTCTCTCTCCACAGATGCTGCCTGGCCTGCTGAGTAATTCCAATATTTACTGGTTTTATTCTGGCTCTAATTATATTGGTCGTAACACCAGCAAACATGTTTTGCTCATGGCACAGACACATTAGTTTTTGTAGACTTTTTCCACTAAAAATTCTTCTTTTGTTTTAACATTTTATCTAATTTTTAAAGCTAAATATAACAAAGGAATTTGAAATGGGTTGTCATATGTGTGTGCTAGTGATGTGAAATACAGGGGGGGGAAAAATCAAATGGTATGTCTATTTTAGCATTCATTTATTAACTGAGCTGAAAGAAATCTTAGTCTAATTGAAAATCATCTGTCTCTAGTCTGGTGTGTATATTTTAGACAATTTGATGATTAGTACTTTTTTCTTGCTTTTGCAGGACACAAGTAAAATTGGAAAGCTTGGAAGATGCTTATATCTTAAACGGTGAAGATGATGCTCTTTCATACAAGAACGGATGTCCAGCATATGTGAGTCCTGAGATCCTTAATACCAATGGCAGCTACTCTGGTAAGGCAGCCGACGTGTGGAGTCTAGGTGTGATGTTGTACACGATGCTTGTTGGACGGTATCCCTTCCATGATGTGGAGCCAGGTTCTCTCTTTAGCAAAATTCGTCGTGGCCAGTTTAACATTCCAGAAACACTTTCCCCACGGGCGAAATGCCTTATCCGTAGCATCTTGCGTCGTGAGCCTTTGGAAAGGCTAACGTCCCGGGAAATCTTGGACCACCCTTGGTTTGCCTCTGATTTTGCAGCTTCTAGTTCCGGATATGGTGCTAATGAAAAAGAAGCAGTTGATCAACTGGTACCTGATGTGAATATGGATGTTGAGTTGGATCCATTTTTCAATTGAGTTAATCAATAGGTTGGGTGTCATTGAGAAGATACAACAGCTGGTACTCATCACCTGAAGGAATCCTTCCTGAATTGCATAGCGGTACCTTGAATCAACCTACCTAGGTAGCAAAAATGGTGCCGATGTACTGAGACTTTAAAATGACTATCAAAGTTGGACTTCTAAGGATTTACATGTAGCACAACTAATTAGGGGGTTCTGCTGTTAGATTGAGTTTTGGAGGAAATGGCAGTGTAAAATGTTGCAGCTTCTCATCTCATGGAGCCACGGAGAGCGCTGAATACTGCACTGTAGGTAGTGGTGCAGTTTCTCACTCCATTTTATAATGGTTACAAATCACAATAAATAGAAACTTAATTAGCCTCGACACAATGTAATACATTGGCATCGCACTGTTAGATTATTTTCCTTCTCTCATTATTCAGGGAATGTACAATTCTCCTATAAGAGTCTCCTTAATCGTTTCTGATGTTTAACATTTTACTCGATGTGATTCGTAACAAGAAAAATTAGGTGCACATGAACTGACATGCAATGCGGGTGCTAAAAGAAAGTTCTGCTTGTGTTTATATGTAGCTATTTTCATTATCTTGTGTATTTTTTTTCCTGACTAAATATTCTTGTCAGAAAATAAGTGTTTTAATGCTCTGTTCCCTTGGAGGGAATAAGTTATCTGTTGTGTACAATACTTTGATGCAGCTTGGCAGGAACTATTAAAATGAAATGTCATATGTGACTTTACTGGTAGTGAAGTCTATATTGGCACAAATTCAGGGTTTGAAGTACACCGACTGGAACTGTTGTACTAGTGTAAAGAAAATAGTTTCCAATCTTTATTTTTTTCAGGTTTGATAGTGTATTTATTTTAAATGTCAATGTAATTTTTTTTCCATCCTTTTTGCCCCCTCCCACAACAGTATTAAATACTTAGTTTTTCATTTATCTCCTCACTGGTTTCTGTTCATTCTTCCATTAATTCTGGGTAATAACCCCTTGAGCTGTGCAGAGGTATAGTCATGAAGTTAAACTGTCCTAGACGTTTTGTTTTTATCTAGCCCTTTTTAAGATCAAACTTCATGGGGTTACTATTTTGTTTTAAAGTAGGTGCATACTGACTAAAACTGTCACAAAATGGTATGCAATTATCTGCATTGTTGCATCTTGATTTGGGAGCTTAAGAGTAGACTTTTAATACTTTGCATATTTCTTTCATTTGGTGAGCAAGGTAACTGCAATAGGAGTAAGCATTATTTAATTAACAGAAATGGTTTGCTGGGCAATCCTTGAAACAAGGATTGAGAACATCTGTGTGCAAATGTTAAGCACACACAATTGAGTAATATCACAGTACAGATGTTTATTGCACACGTGAATGAGTCGATGTGGTCAGCAGTTGAGTGTTTTATACCATGGCTTGGTTCTGTATGGTTTAATGAATCCTGAAAATCTTGGATTGGAAAACCAGTCTTTCCTGGCAATTTCAGGTCTGTTTTTAAATGAATTAACTGAGTTAGATCTTAAATATTAATTTATGAAATTTGTTCCTGCAGAATTGTTTTAATTCAGTGAGGTTTGGGCTTCCATGATTTTTGATATAAAAATATTTTCAGTATCTGGGACTGACCACAAGTATCTTCCGTTGTTAAGAGTCCACTTGTAAAGTAATCCTCTCACATTAAGCCCAGCATAATACTGTATGCAAAAGCACCGGATATTCATTAGCTTTTTTTTTAATGCTATCATGAAGGCATCATGTGCCTAGATTAAATTTTGTAAAATTGTACAGTTCATCTAAAGAGTTGGAATATGGTACTTTGACAATTTGGTAACTTGTAGTCTTACTACCCATGGTCAAAATATTGTGAAAATAAGATGTGACCATTTACAAAGCATTATATTCAATACAAGCACATTTGTGGGCCTATAAAGATAAAACTAATAGACACAGATTAATCTGTGCCTACGTAATGTATTTCAAACCCTGAATAGATTGTAGATTTTTTTAAATTTTAATTTGCCAGATTAATTTCCTTCTGCTTTTGAATTTGCTATTAGGAATCTTTTGCCTTGCATACTTCCCCCAGCCCCACCCTCCAACCCCCCGTGTTGTCTCCAGTACCTCGATTGTTTGATTACTGCCTGTACCAGTTCTGTGAAATGGTCATGTTCTTGCGTCGGTATGCGTGGACTCCGTAGTACGTATCTGTTAACTTGAATTTGTGCTTTTATAGTATGTTGCATGTACGTACAGCTACTTGACCTATTTGGCTTATGGATGCTTTTGCCTGCATTACAGGAGAGCTTGTATATGCCAATTAAAACCACAGAAGAGAATGATTAAAGTTCTCCTAGAAAGGGTGGGGGGAGGGGGGAAGCTGCAGCTGATCTGCCAAGTGTTAATTTAAAAAAAATCACAAGAAAATGGGAGCGAATTCATATTCGCTCTGTGGATGGTGCTATGTTGAGAAGGACTACTTTGTTTTAAATTTAAGTGGAAGGGGAACAGAGGAGACTGCATGGTGGGTTTTACTGCCTCTGGTGTTTTGATTGTATTGTATTTGGTTTGATGTTTTGTCCTATTCTTCTCCTTCAGTAAATAAATTGTGAATTGCACAACTAACTGAGTGCTGCTTTTTCTTCTAGATGTGTGTATATATTTTTACCCTTTTTTTGTGACCAGAGTTTTTGCTTCAAAAACTATCAGATGCTAGAAGTCTGAAACACAACACAAACAGAGAATAATGGAAGCAGCATCCAACCTGTGGAGAGAAACTGAATGGACATTCCTGATCAAGGGCCTTTTGTAAGAACTGGGAAAAGTAAGAAAAAAGCATGTTTTATGTTGCAGAGAGGAGGAAAGGTAGAGAAGAGAGACAACATTTATGATGGGATGCAGTCCAAAATTGTCAACAGAACAATTACTTTAAAACTCGTACTTGGAACAAAATGATAGAGACAAGTTCGTATAAAGTTACAGCATTATTTGTCAACAAAAAAAGGTATTCACATGAAATTGTTGCATACATTCAGTCCCAAGAGTTGTAATGTGCCTTCTCTGAAGATGACGTGCTCTTCCTGAAACATGGGCCGTCTGATGTGTAGCTAATTTGCATCACACCTTTCTGTTGGCTCTGAGCTTCCAATTGCCTGTCACTTCCATTCTCCATCCCACTCCCACTCTGACATTCTTTCTTCTGTCTACTATATTACTCCAATGAGAGCTTGAACAGCACCTCATGTGGCTATACCTATTCTGGCTGCACCTTTGTTCAGTTTGTGTTTCAATCTCACTATCATTATGTTTTTTCTTCCAAGGCAGGCACGGTAGAGTAGCAGTTAGTGTAACACGATTACAGCGCCAGCAACTCTGGTTCAATTCTGGCCACTGTCTGCAAGAGGTTTATATGTTCTCTCCGTGTCTGCGTGGGTTTCCTCCGGGTGCTCTGGTTTCCTCCCACATTCCAAAGACATACGGGTTAGGAAGTTGTGG
>JARFYF010000002.1:67113032-67126314 GCA_030265395.1 Rhina ancylostomus | reverse complement strand
AGTTGAAAAATGGGTGTCCACGTGGCATCCTGCAAGCAGAGGAAATGTACAGAAATGTATATCTAACTGTGATAGGTGGAAGGCAGTCGTTCCAGTATCATTCCCACCTTCAACAATGGTGGGCCCTGTAAGTGAGTGCAAAAGACAAGGCTGAAGTGTTCACAATCCCACATTTTAGATACATTAACCTGGGGGCACACACCACCAGGCTCAAGGACAGCTTCTATCCCATGGTGATAAGACTATTGAACAGTTCCCTTTTTACTAAAAGATGGACTCTTGACCTCACAATCTACCTTGTTTGACCTTGCACCTTATTGTCTACCTGAAGCACTTCCCTGTAGCTATGACACTTTACTCTGTATTCTGTTATTGTTTTACCCTGTACTACCTCAATGCACTTTGGTATTGGTTTATTATTGTTGTACTGAGTTGCAGTGAAAAACTTGTCTTGCATACCATTTGTATAGATCAATTCATTACATTGATCTGTACAAATGGTATGCAAGAAAAGTTTTTCACTAACTCGGTACAACTAACAATAATAAGCCAATACCAATTGTATTCAGCTGAAAGTGATGGGTAGATGTTCCATCTTGGTTTTCTCTTGAGATCCCCACCATCACAGAAGCTTGTCTTCACCCAACTTGATTCGCTGCATGTGATATTTAAAAAAGAGCAGAGTGTACTGGATACAGTAAATTCAATGGGAGCAGACAATCTCTTGGGTGTAGAATTGAAGGACCAAGCTATATAAACATCTGAGCCTCTAGCCAACCAATTCCAGTATAGTCAAAACAACGTGGGACTGGAATTGCCTCATTCACAAAAAACAAGATAAATCCAATCCCCTTACCTTTCAAGTCATCTCTCAAACATCAATAAAAGTGATGGAAGGTGGCATCAACAATGTTATCAAGCAACACTTACTCACCAGTAGTCTGTTCGTCAATGCTCACTTTGGATTTTGCCAGGATTACTTAGCTGCAAAGCTCAACACTGCCTTAGTCCAAACCCAGATCAAGGAGGTAAATACCTGAGGTGGGACGAATATGAGAGCCCTTGACATCAAGGAAACACTTGAGCAAACGTGACATCAAGGAACACTGGTAAAAGTGAGGTCAATGGGCATCAAATGGGGGAAAAACACATCAGTGGTTGCAGTCTTATGTCAAACATGTAGATGTTGGAGATCAATCATCCAAATTCCCAGGGCATGTCTGCAGATATTCCTCAGAGCAGTGTAAACCTGCTGCTGCTTCATCAGGTCAGGAATAGGAATGTTTGCTGATTGTGCAACGTTCAATTCCCTTTGCATCTCCTCTGCAATGCAGCAGTACATGTTTTCATGCACAAGGTCTAGACGACCTGGCTTGATGAATGGCAAGTAACCTTTGTGTCACAGAAGTCCCAGACCATGACTACCAACAAGAGAGAGTCTTAGCCACCTACCCTTGACATTCAATGCCATTGCCATCACTAAGTCCCCCACCATCAATATCCTGGAGACCAGAAACTCAACTGGAGCAGACACATAAATACCATGGCTACAACACAAGCTGATCAGAAACTCACTATTATGCAGTGAGTGACACACCAAAGCTTTTCTACCATCTACAAAGCACATCAGGAGTTTGATGGAATGCCTGGATAAATATAACTTCAGCAACCCTCAAGTAGGTTGACACCATTTGAGGCAAATCAGCTTATTTGATTGGCACCACATATATCACCCTGAACATTCCCCACACTGCCCGTGCACAGTGCCAGCAGTACGTGTACTATCTACTAAATTACTCACCTAGGCAATTCCAGCAGCACTTTCCAAACCTGTAACTTTTGCCAGCAAGCAGGAAAAGGACTTCAGGCACATGGGAATGCCACCAATTGCACCACCTTGACTTGGAAGTAGATTGTCCATCATCACTGCATCTCAGTGCTGGAACTTTCTCCCCTACTGCACTTGGGAGTACTTTCATCAGCAGGACTGCAGAGGTTCAAGAAGGTATTTCACCACCATCTTTTCAAGGACATTTGGGAGAGGCAACAAATGCTGGTCTCAACAATAGTGAATAACAAAAAATCATGCAATTCTGAGTCACTGTTGCATGAATATATTTGGCAAGCAGTTGTTTCATCTGAAACACAACTTATTTAAAAAGGTAATCTGAAATAAATAAAACCCAGCTACAGATGCCAAACAATGTTGTAATGTTATCTGATGAGATTATGATGGTGACACAACAGATGCAGAGAAATACCAAACTGCATATTGTTCTTTAAAGCTGGCAGCCTGCTCTGTTGGATCTCCAAAGCATATCTAGTCAAATAACTCTTGAAAGATCTTAATTCCTTCATTTAGGCTCCAATTGTCAATCCATTTTCTTGTCTCTTCTCCATAATCCTTGACACCATCACAGACACCATCACACCATCTGCTTCAGCCTTGAATATATCCAATGAATTGGCCTCCATTGGTGAGAGAATTTGATAATCCTCAGAAGAAATTCCTCCTCCTTTCCGTTTTAAAAGGGCTGCCCTTAGTTCAGTAACTATGCCTCCCTGTCGTGGAATTCTACACAAAAGATGACATCTCATCAGTGCTGTCTGGTAGCAAAGCTTGTCATATTTTTATGCTCCCACTTGCAATAAAAGACCTTATTTTACTCCAGGACTCTCAGGTTGTCAGTGCTGACCATGATTAAAGTGTAAATCGGACTGGAACATCCAGTGCCTGACTAATTTACACTTTAATAATATCAAGTATCATCTGAAATGTGAATGTTCAGAAATTGCTGTCAGAGTTGCTTTGCTTCTTCGAAAGATGTGCAACAGCTATATTTTACTGCAAGATTTGGCTGGCACTGCAATGTATTGAACAGTGGAGAGCTACTGTGATTTTGTGATAGGTGCATAGTGAGCTCACTATGTAAAGTCAGGGCTTGTCTGCTTCAGTATGAATGAGTTCTTAATGGCATGATACCATAATTACAGCCAAACAATCTCCCTGCCTTTTGAAAATTGGCTTTTATGAATGTAGAAATTCATTTAGATTTTAATTTGTCAAATTTTCTGACAATAGGCAAAAAAATTACAACTCTTCTTTCCTTGTGTCTCTGAAAAGAATTAGTTACAATAGGAGTGTAGTAGGTTGAAAATTTGCCATTAGTTCAATGTTCCTTGAGTTATTTCATTTTGGGGAAGTGGGGTGTCAGAAGTTTAAGCTATTGGGGAAAAGAAGGTCTGCATTTTAAATTTACTTAGGAATACTGAAAGAGGGAAATAAAATCTCAATATTTCAGGAACAGCTTTTTCCTCTCCTCCATCAGATGTCTGAATAGTCCATGAACACTACCTGGTTATTCGTCTTCTGCATTACTTATTTTTGTAACATAGTAATTCTGTCTTTCTTGCACTGTACTGCTGTAATAAAACAACAAATTTTATGGCATGTGTCAGTGATAATAAACTTGATTCTGATCTAGTAACACAAGATGTATTTCAAAGTAATGTCCTTCCAGGAAGTTTATTTTGACACTTTTTTTTATTGAGTTTCCAGCATTTTGAAGTGTGTTGCAGTATGTTTCCTCTCTTTTTGGTAACATCCAACAGGCTGGAAAATGGATATCTTTAAAATGTAAGCCCCACAAAGAGAGGAGTTGAGGATGTTCAGTTTTATCACGAGCCATCAGCAAACTGCAGTGGTGCCAGGTGAGGAAGTTAAGACCCAGGTGAGAAGTACAGTCATGGTTGCTTTCACCGAGTGGGTGAATTGATCTTGNNNGGGTGTGCGCAGCTCTGTTTGTCATGGCTTAAATCCCCAGCTGGAAACCAAACTGGCAGCACACTGGATCTAGTGTGAACGTGTCCTGGATGTTGCTGAAATGATCCAATGACACAGCCTGCAGGACAGACTGTAAAACTCACTTGTCTGAATGAATTAAATGGAGTCTGCAATAGTTTTTCATGAATTGTTGTGTTTGGGTTAATGTAGATTCTGAGGCTAGTGGTGCAAAACCAGCCCTGTTGCTATGGCGATAACAGGTTAGGATGATAGAGGAAGTAGGTTATTTGCACTGGAAACTTCTCCATCAGCATGGAACTGAGGCTCTGCTGTACACTGAAAGGATATGCATTATATTTTTCCACTGGGAGACATCTTTGATGCAATAATATCATTGGTCAGGGTATAATGTTGTTGCACATTTCTCTCCATCCTAAGAACTTCAGTTTGAGTTTGACCCTTGGGCTTACCAGATCAATGGCCACACCTGTAGCAAAGATGTATTTGTGAATCTGAAGCATAAATCTCATTGTAATCAGTAACCATGCTAATGGGTATTCCAGCGCTATGCCTCCCAATATTAAATTGCCAGGAAGGTAAGGATGGGTTGAGGGAACTCCTTGGCCACAGTGGCTAACATTAATTTTGTTAGCCAGGGCTCTCTGCGCCACGGGACCTCTGTCAATGAGGCCCATTGCTTAAAAGTTTGGAACTATTTCTCAAAGTTCCCCTTGGAATTGATCAAAGTTTGCAGAATGCAATACTGATCTAAAAGGCATTTGGGGTCCTGGGATTGTTAAATTTGTCTATTGCCTCAGACAGGCTAGTACCCAGATATAGGCCACCTTCAGAAGGCCCACCCACGTCTTCAATGGTGTTAATGCATGGTATGGCTCCCACCAGCACAAAGGGATAATTACTGAGCCATTACTGGCTGATGATAGTGGAAATAGAAATTTTGCAGATAAAATTTCAGAGTTCACGGCATGCTTAGTTATTATCTTGGCACCTTGTCCCATTCACTCTCTGAAATACTGGAGGATAACCAATAAATTAACAAGCAGAGGCACTTTATTTATAGAAAGAGCTTACAGTGTGCAAAGCTGCACTTCTTATGCAGCACACAATGTGTTAAAGGAACTCAGCAGATCTGGCAGCATCTGTGGAGAGAAATGGACAGTCAACATTTTGGGTTGATACCCATCATCAGGACTGATGAATAAGTGTCTTGAGCCGAAATGTCGATTGTCCATTTCCCTTCATAGATGCTGCCTGACCTTCTGAGTTCCTCCTAACGTGTGTTGCTCCAGATTCCAGCATCTACAGTCTCTTATGCCTGCATTTCTTATAGTTACCTGTCCACGAGAGAGAGAGGCCTTTTGGAAAGTTCTACAATATATCAGCAACAGAGTATAGCTGTCCAGTGCTATGATCCTTGAGAGGTACCAGGCAATATACGTAAGCAATATATGTTACAACCTTAACTCTGGAGGAGGTCCATGATTGGGATGTGTTTGGCCTGATGCCGTGTGTTTTCTTATCACGCTCCAACTGACTTCATCCCATTAGAGCGACACGAAAGACAGAAGCAACCAATGACGGCAGAAAATTTAAAACTCTAACTCTATGGACTTTATTCGAGCAGCAAGAGTAAACCAAAAACACCAGTCTCTCCCCTGAATTATTACTTAATAAGTAACGAGGAGCCATCTAACTCCTGGAACCATCTGACGTATGCTTTTGTTTAACTCAGATGACTATCATCTATAATGAGCAATTCTTTAATTCTGCAGGAATGATTTCAAAAACAACACCATGACATTAACAGCGGCATGTGTTTTTCCAGGAATATATTCCAATTTCTTGATGGCTTATTCACAAATGGAAAGGAGGTTGATGTAAAATTTGTTATAAATATTTCAGATGAAATATTTTTTCTAATGAATAAAGAAAAGTGATCTTGCCAACAAGTGCTTGACTCCTTCCAAATATGGAAAATTATAATCTCATTTCTTTTTTAATAAATGTTGTCCACAGAAAACTCTTGCAGTCTGCAGGGGATTGTATCCGTGCAACTGCACAGCCTACATATCTGTGTGGCTTTAAATTGAATTACATGGAGTGGAAAGAGCATACATATTCTTGTCATCCCTCCATGGATATAACAGCTCAGAATTGATAGCAGCTGCTGCTGGGGACCAGGAATCTGGACAAGGTCTTCACTCTGCAATTACTGACTCACATTTGCCACATTTATTGACAGAATTTTGTAATATATCCTGGCAGTAAGGGCAGAGAATGTTTCATTCTAGTTTTTATTTTCTCAATCTATTTCCCTTCCTATCCAGAGAGGGGTAAAATGAGGCAAGTTAGAACAAAATATAACACTCAATATGACTTCAAAAAGTTGCCGAATGCTTTATCACAAGTGAAGTATTTTTGATCTGTAGCTAACATTGCAAAGTAGAGGAATGCAGCAGCAGTTTCTGCATAGCTGGGGCCTGTGAACATCAATGAGGTAGGTGAAATGTTGCTCCCAAGCTGTGGTACATATGGGCCTCTCATTTTAGAACCCACTCATGCCTATCCCATTCATTTCTACAAAGAGTGGCAACACTCTTCACTCAATTACCTCAGTGGTGCCAGTAAAAAATGACTTTCCTCAATATATGTTTGCATCTCTAAGATTTTAAACAATGTTGATAAGGGAAGTGAGGTAAATGCTAATACTCAACTTATCTTAAATGATTAGAGCATTTACGGAT
Organism: Rhina ancylostomus; assembly: GCA_030265395.1. NCBI lineage: Eukaryota > Metazoa > Chordata > Chondrichthyes > Rhinopristiformes > Rhinidae > Rhina > Rhina ancylostomus. Next base: position 67,119,765 of record JARFYF010000002.1, on the reverse strand, counting down.
GAGATGCTAGCTTTGAAAATATCCATTATTTGGTTACATTTCAGTTTCAGTGGAAATAGTATTTCTTTTATAATGCTTTATGTTTGAAACAGCATCCCCTCCATAAAGTGGCTAAGTTACTTTCACAACTGCCTTACTGCAGATTGTTTAATTTGACAACTATTTCCTGTTAACCTTTGCAGGAAGTTGTTATTCCTCTATAGATACAGTAATTAACAGACAAATATGCAAGTCGGAAGTGAGTTCTAAAATCCCTCAACATCCTGAAATGCTACAGTCATTTGTCTTTCAAGTTTACAAATGAGCCAAAGGGTAGTTGGTATTTGAAGAGAAAGTGATCTTTAAAGGAAAAGAAAAAGTATATATTACTTAGTGGGATAAAGTAAGTTTGATATATTTCTAGATATGCCAGCAGTCAGAACATGCAGCATTAGGTTCAGTATTTTGAAGGATAAATGAAAGACAAATGCCATGGAACTTAGTAACTGCAAGGACAATCTGCCAGTAAATAGACTGAAAACATGACTTTAGTTTAAGAAACAATTATACACTTTAATAAGAAAATGTTTGTTTTATTACTCTGGATGATATCAAATTTGCTCTTGGAAATATTTTCAAACTAATATTATGAACATGATTGATTTAGCATAATAACCACAAGGGCTAACTATAGGAATAGGATTCTCTTGTTTTAGCTCATTGGGCTGTAAATACAACCACCATGTTAGGATGAGCATGTTGAAGAGGGGATACTCTCTGGATATCTTCTGCAAGATTTATTTTCCTCCTTGATTGTTTAGACTACAGATACTTTAACTGATGCTTTCTTTTAACTAAAGGTCAACTTTTTATTTTTGTAGGATATTTTCTGATGTGTCCATGACTTTATCAGGGGAAAAAAAATACCATCATCCAATGAGAACTATTATTGTGAAATATGCATTCCTGCATTTTATTAAGAACAATATAATATGCATGGTGAATAATTTGAACCCTCCGCTAAAGTACAAAAGAGGAATGTTTATATAAATGCATTAGCTTCATATATATATTAGTTCATGGGATGTGGATATCGCTGGAAAGATGGCATTTATTCTCCATTCCCAATTGCTCTGAAGAGGAGGCAGTTAACAGTCAACCAGATTTATTCTCCAATAATGCCAGTAGCACTTTCCAGCAAGAGTTTGAGCCCAGAATGAATCATTAATAATACTGATCCCAATAATAATATAATATTCCTCTAAATTATAGAACGCAGAACAGTACAGCACTGGGACACAGCCCTTTGGCCCATGATGTCGGAACCAACCATCATGCCAAATTAAACTAATTGCATCTGCCTGCACCTGAACCATATTCCTCCACTTCCTGCATACTCATGTGTCTATCTAAATGCCTCTTAAATGTCACTTTTGTATTTGCTTCTACCCCCGCACCTGGCAGCATGTTCCAGGCAACCATTTTTTTGTGTATAAAAACTTGCCTTGTACATCTTCCTTAAACTTTCTCCCTCTCACCTTAAAGCTATGCCCTCTAGTATTACACTTTTCCTCCCTCTCATAAAGCCTCTATCGACCTTGCCTATGCCTTTCATTATTTTATACACTTCTATCAGGTTGCCCCTCCTAATGCTGCTTGTCCTGATTGCTGGCATATTTGGAAATATCATATATCAAATTTACTTTCTTTACCCCAATTTATATTCAATCAGATCTGAAAATGAATTAAAAATCCCAACAAGGAACATTGTTTTATTTGTGAGGAGGTGGGTAAACATTTCCTTGCAATCCACAGAAAGCTGGTATGGTCAAGGGTGGAACGTATCCAAAGTCATTGAACAGATGCCAGGTTTGAGCAATAGATGGGACTAAACAAAGGAAAAATAAATGCTCATGTGGGATTCATTGGTGTAAGTTAGTAACTCCATACTACTGCAGTAAAACTCTAATCCATTACTGGATGATCTGCAAATCTTGATGATTCAGCATCTGTTTCATCAAGCGATGTTTGTCGCCCTCAATTCCCACTTACTGGGCCCTTGCTCCTATGCTTCTTTCTGACTCACTGGGGTTCCGGTTCCCTGTTCTCCTCCCACTCACTGGGGCCCTGGTTGACATGTTCCCTTCCCATTCACTGGAGCCAGTTTCTGCACCCCTATTTCAACACACCGGGGCCCCAGTGCCTGTGCTTTCTTTAAACTTACCTGATTCACTGTGTAATATCTAAACAAAAATGAGTGGAAAAGTGTGAGGTATTCATTGAAATAACATTCAAAAGTCTGGAAAATCTGCTATTAATTCATATTTACAGTCCCAAGAACTCTGGATTATTGGAGTTTTATTGTGGTGCCCAAATATCTGATATGTGCATCTGCCAGTAGAGGATATCTGTCAAATGTATGAAATTCAAAATATATTGACATAATTGGCCACTGTAAATTGCCCCTAGCGTGTAGGGGACTGGTAGGCTCTTCAGGAAGTTGAGGGGAATGTGGAGAGAATAAAATGGGAATAGTGTAATTGCACCCCTGATGGTCAGTATGGACTCAGTGGGTTAAAGACCCCGCTTCTATGTTGTAAGACTGAATGACCTTTAGTGTTATCCGATAGAAACCATTATGTGATCACAGATGGGGCTGCAGTGACTAGGGCCTGACTATTGCAGGAATATTCCACTAGTTCCATTGCTTACTAGTATTTCCCTCTGTAAGTGGCACCAAGTTTAGGATTTCTCTGTAGGCAAGTGCAAATATGGAAACCCTAAGCTTGCTGGCTATTCTTTACTGGCAATTTCCCTCCATTGTCCAAAGCTGAACTCCTTGTAGAGCCGAGCCACATTGGATAAATCCCCTGAGGGACCTGACACAGGAAGAGTGTCTCCATTTATTTGAATGGAGAGCAATGACCATGAGGGAAATGATATTCTTCCTCATGGGATTAGTGGAAAAGGCTTGCTCTTGTGGTGAATGAAGAACGAGATGCGAGTTACATTCAATTAAATATCTATACCAGTCACTGGCAATGGATGGTTGATCACTTTACAAGAATATTTTAAAAAAACAAGCATCTTTTGATGGACATGTTGGATCTATCAGCCCCAATGTCCCTTGTTGCAGGTTCTAGATTCTTTGCTTTGGAAAAGGAATGGGTGAGAATATTAACTTGAGATATAGCAGACCCACTCACTGCTCTCCATGCAGATTATGGCTGGATGTTACTTGTAATTTGCCACAAAATGACTGCTAGATCTGCTCATTATTGGTTGTATTGTTTATCCCTGTTGGCCTGGAGCTGTTATTTCTGGTTGATCAAGCTGGCTATGATGACATCTTTCCCCTATAAACAACATTGTTAGTGTTTCAGTGGTTTCCATTTTCAACTATATTGCACACTGCTTTAGTAGATAACAATAAATGGTCATCAAGTCAGTAAAATACATACAATCATAAAACACTTCACAAAAATTGGTTTATAAACACAATGCAAATATGAGTCTTAGGATCACATGGACAATGCATGTCAATTAGTCATTTTTTTAATTTCCAGATCAGTGATGTAATTAGCCACATGAGTTCCCACTTAACCATGTGTGGCTGGTGACTTGGGTGGACATTGAAATGAAAGCCTAATGTGTATTTCATTCTTGATTTACCACAACAGAGCAACCCAAACTCAGCAACAAGGCAATGCTTCATCGGCACACTCAATAAACACATTATCTGCACACATGGCTTATCACCATCAATCAAGATTGGTAAGCTAGGTTGGAGGCCCTCTCCTGCTGGCTGAGCAAATTGATACATCTAAACTCATTGTCACGAAATTTGCATCTCTGTGGTTACAAAATGTAAGCTCCAAATTTTCCCTCATCTCTAACATAACTGACATGTATATCAAGGTTATAAATCCCATTTTTACCACAAATGCAACCTTACATTAAGGTATTAATCCATTTTATTGTTTAAAAATTACATACATTCTGAACATAGAGGATGCATTCACCAAGCCCTTATTCCTGCAGGAGAGCTGCAATCAGATTGTGAGTTGGAGAATCAATGCAACTTTATTTTGACCCACTTTTCCTTCAAGCTTAGATCCTACTGAGAGCGTAGGGTTGCTGAATTTGTCAATTGATCTAATATTATTTCATTTGGAGTTTTCAAGCTGTTTATTTAGAGAAGGAGGTGAATTCCCTTGTCTTTGTGTGGGAGGCCTCTGTCATAATGTTAATGCTGTGTTAATCTGGAAGCTTGCAAAATGCAGCATGTATCTGCCACTGCCGCTTGGAATGAATTGGAGGTGAAGAAGTTTTAGAGCCACAGCAGCCTTTATCTCTGCAGGCAGAGCATTGCAGGCATGGATACATGGGTAGACCTCTATCTGCAGAAGGTGAAAGATCTGTCACCACTGACTCTGAAAACCTTTAGCCTTCGGACACACTGCTCTTGATAAGTGGAGATGGTTATATGGCTCCCAGAGAACTCTTGAAGGATTGAATGTCCTGGTCACATCCAATCCTCCTCCTTTAGTCTCCACTGTGTAGGCCACTCTATCTTTGGGCCTTCTGCACTTGCTCTTGATTGTAGAACCAACTAAAGCTCCTGTGTTCTGGGCAGGAACAAATGCAATTCTTCAATCGTGCAGCATCATATGCAGGCCAGCAGATCCCAACCAATTCTCCTTCGTCTATCCCCAGCAAATCTGCAGTTAATTGGTGATCCCTTGAAATAGTGGAAGTGCAGGGCTCTCTCCTGCTACTCTGATATCCTGCACATGGCCAACACCATGTTTTAGCTGCATGTATGTGGACCAAATCATAGGAAGGCATAAAACATACATTGGATGATAACTGATGTCACTTCTAAGTTCCATCGGTAGTTTGGGCACATGTTTATGACTTGCACAAAACCATCCAACTGGTTTAATGTCAGCGAGGTACACTTTCATTGTCCAATGCCAATCACGTGATCTATAACACAAAGGAGATAAGTGCAATATGGTTGAATCTCTAGGCCATGAAGTTCTAATCTGTTAACAGGTTCTGTTGCAGAGCCTGTAGAAGAGCAGGGAATCACTCAAAGTAACTGCTGGATTTCAGCATTTATTTGTGTATGTGCGTATTCCAGAAGTTGTCAGTTTCATGATGGAATGGCAGGGAAAGCTTAAAGTTTCACCCACATTTTAAGTTCCACCTTCCTCTGCTTCTTGGGCAAACCCTCAGGTTGAGGCCGATTGGCTTTCATTGCAGCTCTATGTATTCCAAGTTCCACTGACATTTTAATCACAATATCCTGATTATTGTTTTATCATTATTTAGCATGACAAGTGAATAATGTATAATTATCCTGGAACTTGCTGGTGCTAGCCTTTCTATACTTGTAGAAGATGATAATGTGAGATAATTGCACTGTTTAAAAATATTGAAGTCATGATATGTTGATACACACATACTTGTATACTTTGTGAAGTAGAAGACCTTTATTTCATTCATTTGTAGTTCCAGTATTGGCTTTTCTATCTGGTTTTTCCATTTCTGATGTAGATTCCTGAGCTTACTGTAAGATGTATGTTCACTCAATGATAGTTGGTACACTATTTTGTTTACTAGGTGGTAATACCATTTTCATATCAGGTGTCCTGATTTATGCCAGTTATAAAAAGAAATTATTTGCTCTACATGTGTTTGCACTTGCAATCATTTTCAAAGTGTATATTATGAATAATATGGTAATAATGCAGTGAAAAGTTTGTTTTGCATATTTTAGTCGGTGGCAAAACAAACATAATCCATCACTGTTAGTGCAATGCCCCCCTGTGTACATCAGAAATAAATGCACCCTCATTTTAACTGACATATTCTGAAGTTTTTTAAAACATACTTTAGTTGAATTGGTGTTCATATGTCTATCATATTGGCTTTCCAGTTTCCTGTAGTTTACCTCCATTATTCACCAAAAAGGAGATCCAAAACTCTATGATTACTGGATCATTTTACATAGCTAAAAGCAATAAATTTTTATTAGTGCTTCTTTTAATTCTTTATTCAAGGGGTTTTCACTTTTAAGGATCTCTTCTCAAAACAAAATATTTCATGCCAATTGCTTGCCCTGGTTGGTGCAAGGTCTTGCAGATGATGGGTGTTAACTTAAATATTTTTAGTAAAAGGCATTTATCATTATGAAGGCATTTATCTGCTGATGAAGAGTAGCTTATCTATAATCAACCTGATGCAGGGTCTTGACCTGAAATGTTGATCACCCCTCTGCCTCCACAGATGCTGCCTGAACCATTAAGTTCCTCCAGCAGTTTGGTTTTCTTTTTACTTCAGATTACAGCATCCACACTCTCTGCTGTCGTCGTATGGCCCATCGTTTACCTGAGTATTGTTGGATTCTGTGTCCTTCTGCAGATACATACCCTGCTTTCAGTCAGTATGCTCTTTGATCTGCTATCTTCAGACAAGTAATGCTGACATCATGATGATTTCCCCAAGTGATCTACCCTCTTGCTGATGAAGGAATACAGGACTGATCCTATACCTCCCAGTCACCAAACAAGAGGCCTCCAGCATTCAGTGCCATTCATGATAAATAGTTTAATTAACTTCCTGAGTTGCATTCCATAATCTGTGGGTCTCACACTGCAGTGTATTTAATGTAGATGGGAAAAGAATTTCAGGATGTGGCAACTATGACAAGAAACCACAAATGAGCTGGGAGGAATAAGAAGGTTTG
>JARFYF010000002.1:66879904-66893548 GCA_030265395.1 Rhina ancylostomus | reverse complement strand
AACAGAGTATCCATTTCAGGAGTCCACTGTTAGGCAAGCAAATGACGTGGTCTACCCAACAGAAGCGACTGTGTGATGAGGATCTTGACCTGGAAGAAGACACTGATGTTGGTTTGCTTATCCTTCCTATGTACTTGGATGATTTTGTAGAGACCTTGTTAGTGCTGTCCTTCCAATGCTCTTCAAAACCTGCTTTAGGTAGTCCTGCTTTCAGAAGCACGTAGGAGGGTGATGATGAGTGCTGTCTGATGAACCATAAGTTTTGTGGCAAGACTGAGGCTTCAATCACCCCTTTCCCTCAATTGACCAAAGTCTGTGCTGGTACCTTGAAGGGACAGGTGAATTTCATCATTGATCCATGCCTTCACTGAGAGCTGAGTCCTGAGATACAAAGAATGGTCCATGTTTTCCAGGGTTTATACTTGGAAAGTAGTATTGTACAGTGGGGGCAGGTTGGTAGAGGCCTTTCCCTTATGGATGTTGAGTGTAAGGTCCATAATTTCATATTCTTCAATGAACAAATTGATGTTGACTTGGTGTTCGGCCTCTGAGCAGACTCATAAGCAAGTGTCATCTGCACACTGCACCTTGAGTACTGAGATGTGGGAGGCCTTGGTTCTGGAGCATGGGCACTGTAAGATAAACACTTCCCCATTATTTCTGAAGATTAGCTCCAATGTGGGAAGTTTGTTGGAGTTAAGTTGTAGAATTGATGTGAAAAAGATTGAAAAAATGTCATCATTGTAGCTTTCACTTAGATAATTCTTTAAAAACAAAACACAAGATGACTGAATTTTGTTTTTACATTTTAAAGGAGTTGAAAAACTAAAAAATGCAGGTGCAGAGAACCTGAAAAATATCAGGGGTCATGTTTTGTTTTGACACAGAAGGAGATCATTGGCCATAAAGTTAATGCCCGTAACCATCAATCCCACTCACCCACTTAGTAAACTAAAATTTAAAATTCAGAGTAATTTAAAATAGGGGGATATGTGGGAGGAAGGGGTTAGTTAGTCTCAGGCGTGGTTTATAGGTTGCCACAACATGGTGGGCCAAAGGGCCTGTATTGTGCTGTATTGTACTGTGGATCTATGGTTTAAAAGGCAGATGAATGGTTGACTCAGCTTCTCCCTCCACAGATGCTGAATGATCTGCTGAGTGTTTCCAGAACCTTTTGTTTTTAGTTTCTTATTTTAATTGGGTTTTCTGAGCTTCAAGAGAAAAATGGAAAACTCACAGAGAAACCTTAGGGTTAAGTGTTACACCCTCGGTCCTAATTCATTCTGTCCATTATCCTGATAGAGGTTCCCAGACCTAAAACATTAAATTCCAAACCACAGAATCTGGGAGCTAATTTTTTAAAAATGACTTTTGGGTTTGAGAGAAAACTTCCAAAGTTTTGAGTCCAAACCTTGGATCGACCTGATGTCCTCCAACCCAAACCCTAACCGTCAAGGGAAAACACACAGAAAAAAGAGTGGAAAACTTGGGGAAACAGGAGAAGGAATACCTACCTGATGTACAGGTGTAATTTTGTGACAGAGGTGAAGCTCTCCACTGATGGAGTAATCAAGAAAACCTGATATTTAGATAAAAGCCTTGATTTTGAGAAACCCAATTTACTGAAATGCCTCTGTCTTTTACTCAAACAGATATGTAGATGAGCCCTTACTCCTGGAGGGCAGGAAGTTTGATGTCCGCTCCTATTTCCTGATTGCCTGCTCCTCACCCTATGTGACTTTCTTTCGCCATGGTTATGCCAAACTGACTTGTAATGAATACAATCCAAATTCTGATGACCTGATGGATCACCTGACCAACCAGGTAAATGAAGTATGAACCAATGCCTTCTGCTTTCAGTCCTGTAGCTGCAGGTTTTTGGAGTTCCACAGGAATGGAGTTCAGATCAACTCCACCCTGAAAACACAAGAGTGATGATATGGCATTAGTCATGTTACATATGCTGCCCACGGCACACTTAACCCACTCAACACATTCAGTCCATTAAACATTCAGATGTTATACTTTATAGACACTGCCTTTTACATAATTGCACACTTGCCCAGTTACCTACTCCATATGTAACTCACTGTCAGTTATATAATCTGCCCCTCACACATGTCCTGCTACAGATTCTGTATTTTGTACAATCTACTTGTGACATTCACATTCTATTGCACCCTTGAACTCTTACACAGTCGTCCCATTGTACACTCTCTGTGACTCCCTAGTTCATTCCTCCCTCTCCACGCATCCTGCTCCCATCCCAGGGACTTTCCACTGCCTCTGCCATAGGTATAACACCTGCCCCTACACCACCTCCATCACCTCCATCCAGGGACCCAAACTGTCCTTTCAGGTGAGACAGAGATTCACCTGCACCTCCCTTAATATCACCTACTGCATTCAGTGCTCCAAGTGTGGCCTCCTCTACATTGTGAGACCAAACATAGTCTAGGTGACCATTTCGCAGAACACCTGGGCTCCGTCCGTAACTGCGATCTGCATCTCCCCATTGCCAGTCACTTCAACTCCCCCTCTTACTCCATCACTGATATGTCAGTCCTCGGCCTCCTCCACTGCCAGGAGGACTCCAAGCGCAAATTGGAGGAACAGCGCCTCATTTTCTTTCTTGGGATCTTGCAGCCTAATGGCATGAACATTGAATTCTCCCACTTTAAGTAAACCAATCCCCCCCATCATGCCTCTTTTTTTCTTCCTTTTCCTAGCTGATCTCTTTTAACTCCTCATCTATTTTTAATTTTTTTCCTCCCTTCCACCCATGGAGTGCCTGCCTCCTCACCTTTGACCCATCCCCCAGTGGATCTGCTCTCCCCTCCTCCCCCGCACCTGCCTATCACTGCCTCTTACCTGCATCCACCTATCACCACCCTGTGCCCACCCCACCTCCCCTCTTCTGTCCACCTGTCACTGCTCTGCTTTTCCTTCCTGTATATTGGGCTTTCCCTTTTCCTATCTTAAGTCCTGTCCTGACCCAAAATGTTGACCGCCTGCTTTTCTCCACAGATGCTGCCTGGCCTGCTGAGTTCCTCCAGCATCTTGTTTTTTTTCATCTAGATTCCAGCATCTACAGTCCTTTGTTTCCTGAATATCAGTCCTTCAGGAATGAAGCTGCAAGATTTCTTCTGGTATGAAAAGCATTGGTCACTGTGTCTTTGAAGCATATTTATTAATAATTCACACTTTGATGTGCAGGGAAATCCCCAGATTTGCAGAGAACAGGAAATTTAAAATGATGGTAACCAGAGATGATACAGTAAAACTCCGTTCATCCAGCACATTCTGGTGTCAGATGAGCAGATTTTCAGGACCAATAAGCTTTTAATTCATTTGTTTTTAAACGTTGCACAGTATTATACAGATATTTGGCATCATTGTTAATCCTGATTATCGACTGCACAGGTGTTTATCAGCTGTAGTATTATACACGGATTTGTGCTTGGTAACATTGTTATTTGAAGTTCACTGAAATGATAAGCCAATTACAAAAATCATCCCAGCTGAATACTATTCAAACTAATGATCTCTGTGATATAATCAATCAATTTTTGACTAATAGATCCTGTAACAGCAAGGTATTGATCGCTGTTTTCTCTGATCTCCATCAAAAAGCATCTTCAAAGGCTTCAGATTAGCCAACAAACTAGCAAAAGTGGGGGAAGGTACACCTGCTACTGATATTAGTCTGGACTGTTCAAATTACCATTTCACACCAGTTAGAGTAATTACAGCATTTTCATTTCTTCTTTGCAAATGTAAACCAAATATTATTACTTGCAACATTCCTTCTTGTGAAATCAAAGGAAAGATTTGCATTATTGAAGCCACCAACAGTTAGTGTGATTCAAGTCTATTATTAATTTCCTTTCTTCTGTTATAGCAGGAATCAATGGACCAGAAAACAAAAGAATTAATATTGATTCATACAGTTTGTTCTTCTATTTGTCTTCCAGCAGCAATCTTAACTGAACTGATGAAGAAAGGTTGTCATTATGAATTAGAGTGTGGAAGTTCAGGGGTTACTGCAAGGTTTGGATCATAGAACCCAATAAAGCCTACCCAAAGTAAAAGCCCAGGGCTATGAAAGTTCTAACAGACAAATAATGGGAATGGACTTCCATGGAGGTTCTCCAGATTGTAAATCCCAATGTTGGGACAAGAACCAGATAAAATATTGACAGGAAAGCACTTGTGTTTCTACAACTTCTGGGACTTCTACAACTGTCCTGCTGAAGTCGAGCTGAGGATCTGGAGAACCATGCCTCCAAGACACAACCCATTCTGTTCTTATATGAGTCATGATTTTTGACTACAGTTAATAATCTTGTACGGGTGGTATCCTTTATACATTTCCCTTGAATTTCATTTCCTTTGAAGTTGCAACACGTATGTAAAAGGCTGCCGATTCAAGAGTGTCCAATTTAGTTTATCAACTATGGCCAAAGTTATCTCCAACAATTCCTTTCCTACAGCAGTCAAACCCTCATGTATGTATGTGGGAATTGGCACTGATATTTTCTTGAGCCTTTAAAGCAGCAGGTGGGAGTGAAAGGCAGCTCCTTCCTTATGTGTACTTTTAAGATAAACAGGGATGATCTGGTTTAATGGGTTCAATGTCTGCAGTGACGCAAGGACTTGTAGCAGTTGTCAAGTGACACATGCAGTAACCTAAATCCACACCAAGTATTTGGAAGATAAATCAAACTCAGGACAGCAGTTTTATTAAAAGTCAGGCCATCAAATCAATGTCAAAGAATTCCCCATATTTACACAGTTGTTCCAATTATTCAACACAGCTCAAATTCAGTTTTATAATGCTTTTTGGGAAAATTTGATATTGGAATTATTATTTTTAGTACTCCTATTTAAATCTTTGGCCAAGCAAAGAAGTTAAAAACGAGTTTTGTTTCTTAGGGTGTTATTGTTCATTTACACTTCTTTCCAGCATTCCATCATGTTTTTTTTCTCTCTGTTACAGGCTTCATCATTACACACATCTGTTTATATTCCCATTCCAACCTTGTTGCCCCCACACTTGCAAAAAATTTATCCAATGTTTTGAAGGTGTTTTTGTGGGTTGCTCTTTCATTACTTTGCAAGGGCCTTCTTCATTCCTACTAAACAAAAAACTATAAATCTGCCAGAAGTTTAAAGGACAATTCATTCTGCAGATTATCTTTTTGATATATGATGGAAAATTATACGAGTACACTCAGAGAATACAGCAAGGGCATGATGCATCTTTATCAGTATGTCTGACTGCAGCTTTTACATTAACAGAACACATCCACTGTGTTCAGTTGATCTTCTGAAAAAACACCTTATAAGATATTCCCTACACAGCATTTAGTTGCTAGGAAAACTGAAAATACTTATGCCAGATTCAAGGGCTTTAATATAAGGATTTAAAGATTATCTCTCTTGTCACTGACCCACTTAATGTATATAATATGTCTATACATTGTCTACTTTACTAACAATTGTTCCTTCCATCTTATACAGAAAAATTATAACAAATGTACATGGGATATTACATTTTGCTGTAGGCACCCCTATTTAAATAAAGTTACTTCTCTTCAGATCCAGTACCTTTAACCTAGATCAGTCAAGAAGTATTAAGGTAAGGATCAATAAAATACTAAGCTTAATCTCATTAATGTGAAGCTGCAGTCAATTACAGGAGTTTATTTTTGTGAAGGTAACTCCACTCAATATTATAGCTGTACAGTGAAGCAGCTTGCTTTTGTGGAAAAGGATACAATGCTTTAAATCTTAAGAATTTTCAATAACCGCTGTCACTGTTGTGGAATTAGAAGTGGCAGATATGTTAAACAGAACAGGATTCCACCAACAGCAAATTAAAGGCTAGTTCACTTTGACAGTATTAGTTGAGGATGAATGTTGCCGAGGTCACTGGAAGACCCTCCATGGTTTTCCATTTCCAGTGCTGTGAATTTCCTTTACATCTACCTGAAATGTTTTGGAATTGATCCGAAAGACAGCATCCCTGAGAGTGCATCATTCTTGTCAGTGCAGCACTGAAGTGTCAGTTTAGATCAGGCGCACAGATCCACGGTGAAACTTAAATTAATAGAGAAGTGAGAACATTACTAAAGGACCAAGCTGACGTCTTTAGAGCTGCAGCATGGGCTGAAAAGGATGGATTGCTTTTAGAACAAAGTAGCATTATTTAACATCTAATACACGACTCAGTATTTTTCTAGGAATCAAATATGTATGATTTTAATAATCTCTTAAATGAGAAGTTAAGCATTAATCCTGTGTAAAGTGAATTCGGAAACAGGATTAAATAAAGACTGAAGACAAAATGCCTCAGAAATGCTTTCTTAACGATTCCACATGGCCTATACAATGAACTGAAAAGAAATTAATGGAAGTGTAAGATTATTCAGATTATTCACCGATAAGGGACAGTCTATATCTCAAGTGCATGGATAAAATGCATTAACAGCTCAAAGTAATAGAGAAGATTCTCAATTAAATGAATGGAGTTTGGCAAATTTTAACCATGATCAATGGACATGTTAGTGATTAGGAATATGAGAGTGAGGAAATATTAGGAAAATATTAGGAAATATTAGGAAAAACTGTTTCTTCCAAGGAAGTCTCGGTATAAATTACCAGAGAAGGTCATTGAAGCTAACCTTAAAAAAAGATAACTCAAACAATTTTGAAAAAGCAACACATTGACTGGAATATGAAAAAGTTGTAATCAACTGAAAAAAAAATGACTTGCTTTCTGCTCCAAAATTCTTTGGAGAGGATTCAAAATTGACAAATATATACACATATCAATTAGAAAGCATTAAATGACCATGACCATTGTGCATGCATAAGAATATAAGATAAAAATAAGGATCAGTACCACACAACGCATCTACTCTCCCTCAGCCCTTGAATCTGCTCAATTCAATTCTTCTACCCCTTGTCCATAACTCTTGATTCCCCTGTAGTACATAAGTACTTCAGCTCAATGACTCCTCATCCATTGTTCCCTCAAGTAAAGAGTTCCAAAGCGTTAAGACTCTCAAAGAGATTTTCACCTCAGTGTTACACCACCATGCCCTTTTCCTGTGATTACACCCCAGTTCCAGAGATCCACACTTGTGTGTGAAATTTGTCAATCTAAGTTTCACCCTCCTATTTTATACAACTGCTTATTGTGATAAAATAATTGGGCTGAGTTAAAAATGAAACAATTACTATGGCAGTACCTAAGTATTACTACTCTAAGAAGTGGCAGATGGAGTTCAATCCAGAGAAGTGTGAGGTAGTACACTTTGAAAGGACAAACTCCAAGGCAGAGTTCAAAGTTAATGGCAGGATTCTGGGTAATGTGGAGGAGCAGAGGGATCTGGGGGTCCATATCCACAGATCCCTGAAAGTTGCCTCAAGATGGATAGGGTAGTTAAGAAAGTTTATGGGATGTTAGCTTTCATAAGTCGAGGGATCGAGTTTAAGAACCACAAGGTAATGATGCAGCTCTATAAAATTCTGGTTAGGCCACACCTAGAGTACTGTGTCCAGTTCTGGTCGCTTCATTATAGGAAGGATGTGGAAGCATTGGCAAAAGTGCAGAGGAGATTTACCAGGATGCTGCCTGGTTTAGAGGTTATGCATTATGAGGACATTCTGAGGCAGCTTGGGCTTTACTCTTTGGAGAGAAGGAGGATGAGGGGAGACATGATAGAGGTGTATAAAAATATTAAGAGGAATAGATAGAGTGGACAGCCAACACCTCTTTCCAGGGCACCAATGCTCAGTACAAGAGGGCATGGCTTTAAAGTAATAGATGAAAAGTTCAAGGGAGACATCAGAGGACTTTTTTAACCAGAGTGGTTGGGGCATGGAATGTGCTGCCAGGGGCAGTAGTGGAGGCAAGTACGTTGGTCAAATTCAAGAGATTACTAGATAAGCATATGGAGGAATTTGAGAGGGATATGTGGGAGGAAGGGGTTAGATAGTCTTAGGTGAGGTTTAAAGGTCGGCACAACATTGTGGGCTGAAGGGCCCGTATTGTGCTCTTCTGTTCTATGTTCTAATACATGTTTAACATTTACTGCAATATCCATTCCTTGAAAAAAATCTAGTAAATGTAGTTGAAAGAATAACATTGAAATATAATCTAAGGCTGTAACTGCAAAGATAAAACATGTAAGTTTCTTATTTTTTTATTTATTCCAAAGGAAGAAATTCAGTTAATATTCCAAAGGTGAATGCATGGATTGAACAAATTAATTTAGAAATAAAATATGACTTTAAAAGTTGAGATAAAGCATGCTAACCTCAAGGCATATTATTCCACTTAAATATCTGCAGTTTCAATAAAATGTGCATATATATGCATAGATTCATGTCGGATAACTCCACAGTAATACTTAAATCCACAAGGCAAAAAATGAGAACTGTTATCAGTATGTGGCAGCAGAAAGTATAGTGTTTCCTTTCTTAATTAACTTGAGTTGCCCATTTGCTAAGTCATTCAGTGAAGAAACACCTATCACATGTGAATCATATTTAAAATCTTCATAGAAAGTTACATGTGTATGACATCAAACTAAATCTCTGCTGCTGTTTCACAAATCATTGCAAGACTTCTAGTACATATGTTTGCAGAAGGATTTCATGATCAACTATTATGAAAAAAGCAGTAATGAAACTGAAACTGACTAAAATGATTCATAAGCAGAGTAAAATTGATGTGGCTTACATCTGAGCCTGATTACCTGACCTGTGCTTGTTGGAATCCAACAGAAAATCTGATATAAAAATGGGAACTGCTGGAAAAACTCAGCAATTCAGGCAGCATCCATGGCAAGAGAGAATGTCAGTGTTTCCAGTCTGGAACCCTTCCAAAACTTGTGAACAATGCACAACTTATGATACAAACAAAGTGAACAATATTTCCTTGGTCACTTTTTGGCTATCCTATACTCCACCTTAGCATTGCCATTGAATGAACTGCAACATCACCACACCATTCACAAAGCTTCCAGAGGTTCACACCTTTTAGATGTTAAGAGGGGAAATCAGAGGGGCCCATGACCTAATATGATAGATGTTGGCATTTAAGCAATTTTTTTTTTAAATAGAAAGGGTCCAAAAGATTTTTTCGACATTATCACAACTTTTACAGTAAAGCATCTCCACTGTTTACTCCATCTAGTTTACTCCAACTAGATTGCCCCAAGATATCAAGAATTTCCAAAATAGACACATTAAAAAACTATAGTTTTCAATCTTTCTTTCTCTTGTGAGTACATCTTGTTACCATCTACAAAGCCACTGTGGTGCATTTATGTCCTTCTGAAGACAAATGTGCACATAAACAGTCCGATTTCCTGATTAGATACATAAAAGAGAGAATCAGAAATCTATAATTGGCTTTCTGTCCATTAGAGGGATGAGAGAATTTCTTTATGTTGTTAGATTATAGAGTGCTTTGCTACAGGGAGCTGTTGAGGAATCAGCATCGCATGTTCAAAAGGAAGAGGAAATTATTTGAAATATGATAAGACAACAATGGGAGGATTGCACAAATGTGCAGTTAGCTTTAGATTGGTTAAGCAAAGACTCGGCACCAACATTAAAGGGCTGAAGGACTTCTTTCTGAGCTTAAAACTCTATTCTCTCTGCAGACTGTGATAAATCCAAGCACTCATTAGGGAAGAGAATGGAACTGTGAATTTTGCGCTTGTTATTTCTGGTGACAAGCATTTCAAGCTTGGGACAAAGTTTTTGCTGAACACATCTTTCTTTGATAAATTGACTATGTTTGATTTGTCAAAATACAAGCTCTTGCAAACCAAGATTGCAGTGACACCTCTGGCTCCTTTGTCTTCAATCAGTGTCCCCTTTTCTCCCAACAACATGATGTAATGCATGACCACCCAGCATGCAAAGTTCACAGCCTTTTCCATACTAGGATGATGGCTTTCAGTCTCACTTTCTCTCTATGGCTGCCTTTCTCCCTCTGATTACTCTCAGACTCTATGGCTTTTGCTTGCTACCACATCCTGCTCTGGGTCCTATCTGCTCTTCTTAACATTTTGTTTCCCTTGTCTGCTGCCATGTATCATGCACACTATTTTTCTGGTCAATTGGTAAATTAGTTTATTATTGTCACATGTACCGAGGCACAGTGAAAAACTGCGTAAGGCTAACTGCACATTTGTTCACACCGATCAATTCATTACATGGGGCATTGAGGTAAAACAATAACAGAGTGCAGAATAAAGTTTTACAATTAGAGAGAAAGTGCCGTGCAGATAGACAATAAGGTGCAAGGTCTTAATGAGGTAGATTGTGAGGTCAAGGGTCCATCTTATTGTACTTGGGAACTGTTCAATAATTTTATAAAAATGATATAGAAGCTGTCCTTGAGTATGGTGGTATGTGCTTTCAGGCTTTTGTATTTCTGCCCCATGGGAGAGTGGAGAAGAGAGAATATCCGGGGTGGGTTGGGTCTTTGATTATGCTGGCCGCTTTATTGAGGCAGTGAGAAGTGTAGACAGAGTTCATGGAGAGGAGGGTGGTTTCCACAATGTGCTAAGCTATGTCCTCTCTGGCTGTCTCAATCTCTTGTGACCAGATTCTCCCGTTTGATCTTCCTTTTCAGAATCAGAACCAGGTTTATTATCATTGACTTAAATGTGGTGAAATTTGTTGTTTTGTGGCAGCAGTACAGTAGAAAGACATAAAATTACTATAAATTACAAAATAAATAAACTACAAAAAAAGGAATAACAGGGTAGTATTCGTGGGTTCATGGGTCATTCAGAAATCTGATGGTGGAGGGGAAAGACCTTTTCCTGAATTATTGAGTTTAGGTCTTCAGGCTCCTGTACCTACTCTCTGATGGTAGTAATGAGAAGAGGTCATGTCCCGGATAGTGAGGGTCCTTAGTGATGGATGCTGCCTTCTTGAGGCACCACATCTTGAAGATGTCCTTGGTGGTGGGGAGGGTTGTGATGGAGCTGGCTGAGTCTACAACTCTCTGCAGCCGCTTGTGATCCTGTGCATTGGAGCGTCCATACCAGGCTGTGATGCAACCAGTCAGAATGGTCTCCACTGTACAGTTATAGAAATTTGTAAGAGTCTTTAGTGACATACTAACTCTCCTCAAACTCCTAATGAAGTAGAGCCACTGGCATGCCTTCTTTGTGATTGCATCAATGAGTTGGGCACAGAATAGATACTCCGAGATGGTGACGCTCAGGAACTTAAAGCTGCTCAGCCTTTCCATCACTGACTCCTCAATGACAACTGATGTGTGTTCTCCTGACTTCCCCTTCTTGAAGTCCACAATCAACTCCTTGGTCTTGCTGATATTGAATGCAAGGCTGTTGTTGCGACACCACTCAACCAGCCAATCTCCTGTATGCCTCTTCGTTGCCACCAGAGATACTACCAACAACAGTGGTGTCATCGGCAAATTTATAGATGGCATTTGAGCTGTGCTTGACCACATAGTCATGAGTGTAGCAAGAGTAGAGCAGTGGGATAAGCATGCATCCTTAAGATATGCCTGTGTTGATTGTCAGTGAAAAGGAAATGTTGTTATCGACCTGCACTGACTGTGATCTCCTGATAAGGAAGTCAAGGATCCAGTTGCAGAGGGAGGTACAGAGGCCCAGGTTTTAAAGCTTGTTGATTAGTACTGAGGGGATGATGGTGTTGAATGCTGAGCTGTAAGTGATAAACAGCAGCCTGGCATACGTTTTGCTGTTGTTCATGTGCTCCAAAGCATAGTGGAGAGCCAGTGAGATAGCATCTGCTGTCGAGCTGTTGTGGCGGTAGGCAAATTGCAGCAGGTCTAGGTCCTTGCTCATGCAGGGGTTAATTCTAGCCATAATCAACCACTCAAACCGCAATATCCACTAATTTATCTCTGTCAGATCATTCATATTTAAAATGATAGCTGACATGACCCATTTGAAGATTATGCAGGAGATATAGTCTGCTGTGAAGATGGAAACTATTCCTCCTTATACTCTTGAACTGAGTACAACCTCTGACCTGATTTACTATAACCTTCCAGTGCTTCACCATTGATGTCCAGCTGAGTTGGAATGGACTTAAGTTCTATTTTAGCCATCAAGCTGTAATCTCCTCAAATGGCTTCTGTTCTCAGTCCATGACCCATTAGTTCTGGTGTCCAGTAAGGATCTGTCCTTAGAAACTATCACCATACCCACTCCCCCAATTCCAATTTCTCCACATGCTACCCCTCAATGACATTATCCAAAAACACAGCAGGAGTTTTCTCACAGAAACCAGTTACCCCCTGCTTGTCTTAGCCTATCTAACTTTATCTAGCAACTCATTCAACATCCATCACTGGATGAATGGAAATTTCCTGCAAATAATGTCGTGAAGACCAAAGCCATTTGTAGCCCTGTCACAAACTCTGTTCCCTTGGCTTTAACTCAGTTCTCTCCCTGACATCTGTCTCAAGCCAAGCAAGGAGGGGGCACACTAATGATAGTTTAGCTACTGCCTCACAGCTCTAGTGACCCATTTAATCCTGACCTTCTGTGATACCTCTGTGGGGTTTTTATGGTTTCTCCCGACTACTCTGGTTTTCTCCTATATTGTAAACATGTGTGGGTTAATTGGCCACTGTAAATTGTCCTAATGTGTAGATGAGTGGTGGAATCTGGGGACCGTGGATGGGTATGTAGAGAGAATAAAATGGGATTAGTGCAAATGGGTCCTTGATAGTCAACATCGACTTGACGGACTAAAGAACCTGTTCTGTGCTGCATGACTTTATGGCACAATGATTAACCTCAAGATGAGTTTCCAAAGTCATAAATTTAATTTTTAAAAGAAGTTTATTTACAGTATGGTAACAGGCACTTTCGGCTCAATGAGTCCGTGCCGCCCATTTTAAACCCATGTTAACCTACCCGTATGTCTTTGGAATCACAAAGCATGACATCACAAAGGCAGTCTAAATCCACATCCATAAAGTCCCCCAACCCCCTTTTCTTAGTGTTTTATCACAGGCTTAAGGTCATAAAAAACTCAGCTGTCCGTGTTCCCAACTTGCACTAAATCCACTCACCCATTATCACAGCGTTCACTGACATCGAATGGATCCCAGTTTGGCAACATCCCCATGTTTATTTTTTCATTTCCTTTTTTGATATCCCTCTATGTCCTCTCTATAATCATCAGAAACATGTCTGATCCTCCAAGTCTGACCTTGAGACTATCCCAAATTTTAATTGGCTCACCATTGGCCTTCTGTTGGCTCTAAGCTGTAGAATTCCATCCATAAACCTTTCTGTGCAGCTGACTCCAATGACATTCCTTAAAACCTGGAGTCATATAGTCATAGAGCCATACAGCACAGAAACAGGATCTTCAGCCCACTGAGTCCACACTGACCCATTGACACTCACTCTATGTTAATCCCATGCTAATTCTTCCCACATTCTCATTAGCTCTCCTGAGATTCTACCACTTACCAACACACTGGAGGCAATTTACAGTGGACAATTAACCTACCAACCCACACATCTTAGGGATGTGGGAGGATACCAGAGTACACAGAAGAAACCCATGCGGTCATAGGGAGAACATGCAAACTCCACA
>JARFYF010000002.1:66166456-66179022 GCA_030265395.1 Rhina ancylostomus | reverse complement strand
ACTAGTGCCAGAGAAACACAGGTTCTTATGCTAGGCCCCTGATGGGGCTCAGGTGTGCCCAGTTGTCTAATCAGTCCGGCATGGAATCCATGTGCTGGACAACAAGGCATTAAAGGAGCCAAATTGAGGACCAGAACTCAGAACCATGACAAGTTAGGGTTACAGGATAATGAGAATTCATCTAAACTCAGGAATGCTGGAAATCAAATCAAGCATGTATTAGGTTATAGAAAGGTATAGGGGTGTTTAAAATCATGAGGGGCATAGATAGGGTGAGTGGTCACAATCTTTTTTTGCAGGGGTCTAAAACTAGAGGGCATAGACTTAAGGTGAGAGGGGAAAGTTTTAAAGGGTTCCTGAGGGGTAAGGTTTTCACAAAGAGGGTGGTGGGTACATGGAACGAACTGCCAGAGAAAGCAGGTACAATTACAGCATTTAAAAGACATTTGGACAGGTTCATATATAGGAAAGGTTTAGAGAGATCTGGGTCAAGTGGGATTAGCTCACGTAAACAACTTGGTCAGCATGGAATAGTTGGGCCAAAGGGTTTGTTTCCATGCCAGAGAACTCTCCATGTGAAGAGGAGGGTTGGGGAGAGCAAAGAAAAACTTCTTGATAAGATGGAGATCAGGAGAAACTGAATGACACAAGTGGTGGTGGTGCTGGTTGGGAGAGAATGAGAATGAAGGCTTGCTAATTGCAGCAGATCTGTCTGCAGGAGGTGGAAACAGAAGATGAAAAATGAAAATAGAAAAACAATCCTGGGATACAACACACCGCAGATATTGGAAATGCCAAATGTCACATTAGTAGGCACTATCTACAATAGCCTCTAGAAGAGACCTTAAGAACGTTGATGTACACTTTTGTTTACCAACTTTCCACCAATATGTGTGCTTACCTCACCTGTATGGTGACATCATCACTTCACTTGCACACCAGGAAGTGCACTACAGGCAGTAGAATAAGAATTGGCAGACAAAACAAGGTCCAAGGTCCATCTGGTTTGCTTTCTGTAATCCTGGTAATCGTATGATACAACAATAATGGAGTTGTTGGCTATTCGTAGCAATCAATCTCCATCAATTAGTTCACAGCAGACGCAGACATGAAACAAGCAGATCACAGCAGTGATGCAGACCCTTGAGTTCAAAGTCACCAGTTTCTTTCAAATGTACTGCACTTAACATATTTCATGTCTCAGATTATTCACATTGTATTACCCAAAATATTATTTTCTGAGAGAAATCCATCTAAATTGAATTGGAATAAATCAATGGTTCCTGCTCCTATCACCTCCCTCGGGAGCCCATTGCATAGATACACCACTAACTCACTGAAATAATGTTTCTGCAGATCTGTTTTGAAGTTACCTTCATTCCCAACCCCCTCTTCAAGATCATGAACTGCAGTTTTATTCTTTGAGGCAAGATGAAACAGCTTATGATGGTCTGCTTTATCAGGTTCCTTTAGAATTTTATAAATGACACTCACATCAGTTCTCAACTATCTCTTCTCAAGTGAAAACATGCGTGAATGCTTCTCATAATACAAATCCTACACCTCAGCAATTGTTCTGTTCTTTCTTCTTGTTTGTACCTGCTCAATCATGCAAACATTCTTTGGTGACCAGAACTGTACACAATAGGTCGTGTGAAGTCACATCACGAATTTATGAAAAATGTCTCATTATTGACCTTTCAATATATCAAGATGTTTGCTACCGTGGCATAGTAATTCAATTACTGGACGATGAACTCAGAGGCCTCCATTAATGATCTGGAGACATATGTTCAAATCCCAACCATTCCTCACTGGGAACTTTTAATTATGTAATTAAATAAACTTGAAAAACAACAAAACACTCAACATTGATGACTATAGAATGGCTGTTTTTTTGCAAATAGGATCTGGTTCATTAAGTACCTTAGCGGGAAAATAGGACTAGCTTGGCGGGCACCATGGTTGGCATAGATGAGTTGGACTGAAAGGGCTGTTTCCATGCTGTATTACTCTATGACTCTAAGTGTACTGTAGGAAAGGAAATGCTTTCGGCACTGGTTTGAACTGTGAGATAAGATCTCTTTATTAGTCACATGTACATCAAAACACACAGGGAAATGCCTCTTTTGCGTAGAGTGCTCTGGGGGCAGCCCGCACGTGTTGCCACGCTTCCGGCACCAATATAGCGCACCCACAACTTCCTACCCCTGTACGTCTTTGGAATGTGGGAGGAAACCAGAGCACCCGGAGGAAATCCATGCAGACAAGGGGAGAACGTACGAACTTCTTACAGACAGCAGCAGGAATTGAACCTGGGTCACTGGCGCTGTAATAGCACGAGACCCATACAACAGTGGTTAATTCTTAAGAGGCCCAACAAGCCATTTACGTCAAGGGCAATAACTGCTGGGAACTGAATGCTGACCTAACCAGAATGCTAGACCAAGGATGGGTGAAGAAGAATTAAGCCAGAGATCAGTCATGATCAAATTGAATAATAGAGCAGTATTGAAGGGCTGAATTGCCTTGTCCTGTTCCTCTGAGTACATCCTTGAGGAAAACAACAGATCTGATTGACAAGGCCTCCCCTGAATGAACACGTTTGGATAGGTTTGATTTCAGTTTCCGTGCACATTGCCCTGTGATCTTACCTACAGTAAGCAGCTCCATAATTTTACTCACAATGATCACATAACAACACAAAGTGGATTTCAAAGTAAATCCTTGTATGCAAACCGGTTTTCAATGTTTGATGGCTGACTGTTGGAATCCAATACTTCCTTTTCATTCCTGGGTTAATTGGCCTGAATCAGTGTTTTGTTCCTCCACTGTATGGCCCCTGATGTACAAAAAATACACAGTGAGATGGAAGAGAATCGAATATTGATTTTTCTCTTTTTACCTTCCCACACTGGCACAGAGCAGCAAATGCCATAAGCAGCACCATAATGGGGGGCAATGGACATTTCTGCTTGGCATGCATAATGAAGATGCCAGTGTTATTTGTCCTTAAATCCAATACAATTTAGTTCGCTAACACATTTCTGAATAAGGCAAAACACGGTGGGAGCTGAAAAGCAGAAATATGAAGAGAAAGGGGTTGATCTTCAACTGAGACCTACGTGACTCTGTCAGCAGATGAGATGTTGGTCTCCAAAGGGGTGTTCTTTGAATCCAGGACAGGTTAATCTTCCACAAAGGCAGCTGGCCAATTGAAACAAATGGGGGTAAAAAGTCATCTGCGGGGAGACAGACAAGTAAAGGCTTTCATTTGATGTAACAAAGTGGGCCAAAAGGCCTGTTCCTGTGCTGTACAGTTCTAAAGTTGTTTACATTTCTGTTTTTGTTTACAAGTGAGTATGTGCTTCTGTTATTTTCATCTTTAAGTTTTTTAAATCATTTTTTTAAATATAGTTTTAATTTTTTGATGCCATTTTTAATGACTAATAAGCCAAGAGAGTTTATAAATGTCAACTACATTCACAGACAGTGACTGTTTTGACTGCCAGTGAGGACATGGACTCACTGCCCGTCAAAGCTGTTCTGTGAGTGCAGTCAGCCATTGGCATGGGGGAGGTCATGGGCAGCTCTGAGTGGGGGAAGATCAGATGATAGGATATCTTTATTAGTCACATGTACATCGAAACACACAGGGAAAGACATCACTTGCGTCGAGTGTTCTGGGGGCAGCCCGCAAGTGTCACCACGCTTCCGGCGCCAACATAGCACGCCCACAACTTCCTAACCTGAACATCTTTGGAATGTGGGAGGAAACCGGAACACCCGGAGGAAACCCACACAGACATGGGGAGAATGTACAAACTCCTTCCAGACAACGGTGGGAATTGAACCCAGGTCACTGGTGCTGTATAGCGTTACACTAACTGCTACACCACCGTGCCTACCTCAGTGAAAGGCTGCACCTTGGACCATGCTGGAGGAAGCACTCTGGTGTACAGTGCATGAAGAACATAGAACACGGAACAGTACAGCACAGGAACAGTCTCTTCAGCCAATGTAGCCTTTGTCGAACATGATAGCAAATTAAACTAAGCCTATCTTCCTGCACGTGATCCATATCCCCCCATTCCCTGAATGTTCATGTGTTTATCCAACAGCCTCTTAAAAGGCCACTATCATATCTGCTTCCACCACCATCCCCTGGCAAATTGTTCTAGGCACCTACTACTCTCTGTGTAAAAAACTTACCTCGGACATCTCCTTAAAACATTCCCCCTCTCAGCTTAAAGCTATGTCCTCTCCTATTTGATATTTCTATCATGGAAAAATAAATCTGACCATCTACTCTATCTATGCCTCTCATAATTTTATAAAGCTCTATTAAGTCATCGAGAGTCCAGAGAAAACAATTCAAGTTTGTCAAACCTCTCCTTTTTGCTAATCCTCTCTAATCCAGGCAGCATCCTGGTGAACCTTCCCTGCACCCTCTCCAAAGCTTGCCAGAACTGTGCACAATACTCAAAGTGCAAAATCAGTAAAGTTTGATACAGCTGCAACATGATTTCCTGACTCTTATACTCTATGCCCTCACTGATTGACTGCTAATATGCTTGAAAAGCTCAGCAGGTCAGGACACAGAGAAACAGAGTTAACATGGTGACTTCTCATTATAACAATTAGGGCTAAAGACCGAAACAGGAATCTTGTTGGAGAGAAGAGCAGAACTAACATGAACATTTCCAATATTTTAATCATCCACAGTGCTTTGTTTCTGCGACAGGTTTACCTCTTTCCTCATCTGTAATCTATGGGCCTTGAAATTGCATTGTATGCTATTGGTAATAAACACGGTAAATTAGATTTCTCAGTCTTTTGTTTTAATAAAGATAATACAGAAAGGGCTTTTGTAATGACATATGTTGGTGTCTTAAATAATGTGGTCATCATGAGATCACACTCTCTGGGACCAACAGTGGTATCACAGAATGCTGCCTCAATGGGTCAGTGTCTGATGGTTTAATTCTGGCCTCAGGAGCTTGGCTGCATAATCTGGGCTGAGACTTCAGAGTTGGAGGCAATTAAGTGAAAATCTGGTCTTTAGGCTGTTTAATCTTCTGGAGACACAAGAGACTCCAGATGCTGGAGGAACTCAGCACATCAGGTAGCATCTGTGGAGGGAAATGGACAGTCGATATTTTAGGTCAAGACACTTCAGGTGGAATGGTCTTCTTGTGTGTCACAATGGTTTTGTAAAATCTGTCATTGGCTGCACGTATTAAACTTCTGATACAATAATGTTTACGCATACTTGTGTTTGTATGTTTGTGCGCATACATGTGTGTGTGTATGTGTGCGTGTGTGTATGTGTGTGTGAATATGTCTGTGCGGTTGAGTGTATGTATATGGGGATGTGTACGTGTGTGAATGTTAATGCATGTCTGTGCGTTTGTGTGTGCTTATTAGAATATAAGAAATAGGAGCAGGAGGAGGCCATCTGGCCCGTCGAGCCTGCTCCGCCATTCAGTAAGATCATGGCTGATCTGGCTGTGGACACAGATCCACCTACCTGCCTTTTCCCCAGAACCCTTAATTCCCTTACTATGTAAAAATACATCTAACTGTGTCTTAAATATATTTAATGAGGTAGCCTCCACTGCTTCCTTGGGCAGAGAATTCCACAGATTCACTATTCTCTGGGAAAAGCAGTTCCTCCTTATCTCTGACCCAAATCTATTGCCCCGATCTTGAGGCTATATCCCCTAGTTGTGGTCTCACCTACCAGTGGAAACAACCTTCTTGCCTCTATCTTATTTATCCCTTTCATAATTTTATGTTTCTATAAGATCTCCTCTCATTCTTCTAAATTCCAGTGAGTACAGTCTCAGGCAACTCAATCTCTCCTCATAGGCTAACCCTCTCATCTCTGGAATCAACCTGGTGAACCTCCTCTGCACTGCCTCCAAAACCAGTACATCTTTCCTTAAGCACGACGACCAGAACCGAACACTGTACTCCAGGTGAAGCCTCACCTGTACCCTGTACAGTTGCAGCATAACCTCCCTGCTCTTAAATTCAATCCCTTTAGCAATGAAGTCCATCATTCCATTTGTCTTCTTGATAACCTGGCTACTACTGCCTTCCCCTTATGAGCTATTTCCCCCAATAGTATCCAAAGCTGTATAACTGTTTTGGAGGGAGATGACCTCTGGGGACTCCTGCACTACCTTCCTGCTACTGGTCACCCATTCCCTATATTTTCCTAGGCCTTTAAACTGCAGTATGTCCAACTCACTAAATGAGCTACCCACAACATTCTCAGCTTCGTGGATGCTCCAAAGTGAATCCATGCGCAGCTCCAGAGCCATCATGTGGTCTGTCAGGAGCTGCAACTAGACCTACTTCCTACACACGTAGTCATCAGAGACACCAGCAGCCTCCCTGAGTTTCCACGTTGCACAGAAGGACATGACACGGCTCTGAGCTCACCTGCCATGACTAAAAAGCTTTAAGGGAATATACAGCATAGAGCAATTTAATACTTAAATTTATTTTTGCAGTTTTAGATCAAATACCTAGTTCATTACCACAAGCTAGATTTAAGAGATTTAAAACTTAATGTCCATACCTGAGTGACAGCTCTTATCCGTTCCATTGCTAGTGAATGCAGCTCATGGCTATCAGTTTCTATTCCAAGTTTTAATGCTGGCAGCAGGATGGATTGGTCCAGGAGCAGAATACAAATTTGGTTCACATGCTGTGCAAGAACACAAAGGTCTTTAGTTAAACAAATGGGGGCATTGGAACTAAACAATATCCCAATTGAAAAGCAGCAAAACAGACAGAGGTCTTCATCCTGCCTCTCTTCACTTTCTTCATATTTTATACAATGGATAATGAAAACAACTGCAAAGTAAAACATTAATGTTTAGCTTTGTGATCATTATCTATTGATTTTCTGGAAATTAAGTTGCTTACAAAGAGTTAAATTGCTCAGTAATCTTGTCTTTGAACTAAATCATTAACAATCCAGCAACCTCATTATTATGATTCATTATTTTGCTCTATTAAAAGATGAACTGACTCAAGTCTCCCTTTACTCTGAAAATACTCACAGTGCTTCGAAAAACAGTGGGATTTGTAACAAAACCTCTAGTAGGAAACAGCACAGATTAGACACAGGCTTTTCTGATTTTTGAATTGGTTTCAAATTCAAATCACACACATGGGATGAAAGTCTCTGCTGTTTTCAGAGGTCCAATGCGAAATGAGTTTCAAATCTTCCAAATTTCTGTATCTAATTTGCTGCTGATTGGTTTGAGAATTTAAGAAAGCAAATCACATCATGAAGCTTAACTCTGCATCTGGCAACGACTGCTTCATCTGGCCCAAAGAGGCCTTTCCTCAAATGGGAAGAGTTTCAGTCTTGGCATGAACAGCCATCATTTTGACGAGCATCAAAAACTCTTTACATATACACACACACACACACACACACACACACACATATATTTACAAAACTACCTGCTTTTTCATATATCTTAAGATGTTCATGGGACAGGTCATCAAGCTGAAAGTTTTGTTTAAAATCCTTCTCAAAATAAAACTGCTGGTGTCACAAAGAGAGCCAAGGAGAAGCCAGGGTTTTGGGATGGAATAGAAAAGTTGGCAGATTTGTCAGCAAGTTAACAACTTTCTATTTTAAGCAGAGAGAATGACAGGTATAGGAGGTAGGGAATGGACAAAGTGTGAGAAGGGCTGATTGAGAGGCCAAAGTCAGAGGACAGAAGTATACAGGGTGGTGGTGGGGAGTTAGACTACAAAAAGTTGGATGGAGTGAAACAGTGGTTCGGAACTTGTTGGGAAATGTCAGTACTTCCTCGGCAAACTGATGTAATTTACCCAGTCAGCAAGTGCCAGCACACACTGAGCACCTACACCAATGCAGAGGTCTTGAACGATTTACTGGCTATATCTGCCACTGGACTCCACAAAAGAGTTCAATGACAGAGCACAAACTTCTTGCATACTCCAGTT
This sequence comes from Rhina ancylostomus, assembly GCA_030265395.1. NCBI lineage: Eukaryota > Metazoa > Chordata > Chondrichthyes > Rhinopristiformes > Rhinidae > Rhina > Rhina ancylostomus. Next base: position 66,171,024 of record JARFYF010000002.1, on the reverse strand, counting down.
TTTACACTCAAGAATCTGTTTACAGAATCTGTGCTAGATAAGTCCCGGTATAGCCTTTTCATCTGACTGGAGATTATCTGGATATGAAGAAGAAAAAATGTATTTCTGCTTGTTTGAATGTTCTTTTTAATTCTTTTTAGTTCTTTTTGACTGAGTTGTTTTTTAAAAACTTATTTTTAACTTTGTAAAGGACTTATTTGATTTTTAATAGTTGTGGTTACTTCAGGGTGTCAGGTATAGTCAGATATATTAAAAAACCCTAACAACTTTGACACACAATTTGTGAATAATTCTTCCAGAAGGTTTGTAGGCAGGACTTGTTCTCTAAATGACCATACTATCATGGACATTTACATCCAGCCTTTATGGATCTGGTAATTTAGTGACCTCAGGGGTAAATGCAGGTGGGAAGGAACTTTCAGCAAAGCTGAGGTCAAAAGAGGAATTTCTAGACCAGTGTAAGAACTTCAGTTATAAATTAAATGTGCTGGACCAATTGATTTCACCAACACTGGGCCATTATCCAGAAGTAGTGGCTGCAATGTGTGCCACATGTCAACGTCTTTGGTAGCCTGCCATTTTCCAAATGGAGTCTGCTAGTCTCTTCCTGCAAAATGCAAGGAATCCATCAGTGAACTCTCAAAGCCATGTAACTGTCCCTCTTGTGTGCTGACAAAGGAACTCCTGAAAAGTTTATTCTTCAACTTGACCAGCAATGCTGATACCTGAATTTTCTTTATTGTTTAAGAATACTGTGGGAATAAAAATAAATCTCACTGCAAGTTCTACCATTGGACATTTTCTATAAACAGCAAAATGTTTTATAACTTGTATATAAATCTTTATGCACATAATATTATTCTACAGTATTAAACCCAATAACTTATCTTGATTGTACCCTAATGTCTCAAGTACAATCAAATCTTCTTTAATGAAGTTTGAGTATAGCAAAGTTTGTTTCAGCAAAGTTTTTAATAGCCGCTCCTGTCTTGTTAATAGCATTAATCATGCAGGCATTCCCAGATGGTTCTTCTTTAGTCTTTTAATATGTCAAATATATTTGTGCATTGCTACTAGGTACTATGTCCCTAATTTCAATGAGAGATGAGTGCTGTTGAGGGTTGTGTTGGCAGTGGGAATGGAGAGGCTTGGGGCAAAGATTGGTACCAACGCTTCCATCAGAGTCACTGGCTCATTAGCTGCACACAAGTTGACCTGTTGTTGGTTTTAAGGTAAGTTTCTTTGATCCATCACTATCTTAATAATGATCAACAGGCCTCGAGCCATAGGGGCTTTTGGACACCTCGCCCAATCCCAACATTCACTCTCACCTCTACCTCTGAGCCAGAGATCCTGTTTATTCCGAGGGTTTAACTCAGCCACAGCCCTCCAGCCTGTATCTTGCCACCAAGGAGAAAAGCAGCAGGTGCATGTAAACATCACCACCAGCTGAAGGTCCCCCTTCATGTTGTGCAACAGTGTGACTTGGAAATATACTGCACATCCTTCATCATCACTGGGTGTAAACCCTGGAACTTTCTGCCCAATAGCACCATGGGAGACCCTTCACCAGAGGAATGTAGTGGCTCAAAGTGGCAGCTCACCACCATCTTTTCAACATCAGTTAAGGATGGGAACTAAATGTTGGTCTTGCCCACAGTGCCCAGATTCCAGAAATGAATATACAAAAAGAAATTGTTCTGTCTGATCCCCATATCACTTCTCTGATCATCTGCCCAACCAACTCTTATGCAATCCTCTCTCTCTGACCCCTTTCCAATCTGCCACTCGGTAAATAAAATATTTCTCCTTGTTAGGAGATATCAGGATAATGCTCACGTTATGTGGAGACCACATAATATTCATGTGCTTGCCAAATTAGATTCTCCGAGTGGACGTAGTAACCATCCCATCCAATTTTACCTCCACCTAAGTGGTCAGAAATCCAGGTTAACTAAATTAAAGGCATAGAATCCTCCTGGTCTGATTTTCCTCCATTTGCTGCATCTGCTGAAACAGCAAAGTAACTTGTTACAAAACAAAGCTGCGTTTAAAGTGGCCAGTCCATTAAGTAGACCTGAACTGAAATCTGCCCATCTTCTCCCTATCGAAAAGTGTTATATTCATGCTAACATTCCTTAGATGAAAAGTGCTTTTGTTTGGGGAAATTGAATCTTCAATTCATAGTGGGAAGAAAAACCTTGATTTAGAGATGTGGCTTTTATTGCGAGGCTTCCTAATCACATGGTGCTGATAGGTTTCCAATTAGACATTACAATAAAGATCCTTGAATGCCTGCTGCCCTACAGTAGCTCTCCCCCAACATCACCTATACCCCCAACACCCACCACATGCCAGATTGACCAGAGGTCCTATTCCTGCCCTTGATCTCATTTAGCCCAAGGCCTCTCACTCAGCAGTTTAGGTGCAGTGAAAAATCTTGGCAGAGCCTGGATTGCTGCCAGCATAGGTCACCAGGCAATGCCCTTTGCTCAGGGACTGGCGAGTGGATGATCAGAATATCATTTGCTTGGTGAGCAGCGAGTGACTCCACCAGTGCAACCTGATAAAAGGCAAGAACTGGCAGTAATTGCTAGTAGGTGGGTTGTGTTGTTATAGAACTAGGAGCCAGCTTAGGTAGCCAAGGAAAGAAAATGTGGGTCACTGGAACTGAATTTAGGATAAACAGTGAAAATTAGGGTTTTGGATAACTTTGTGCACAGCCTTTTTCTGCCCAAGCAACAAGAACAGACATGGGTTGATTTGTTTTCCTGATTATAGTAGATCAAAGGTGACAATACATGTAGTCTCAATTAATGTGTATAAAATTGTATCTACTTTAAGAATTTCTCCAAATTATGAAATATTGTTATTTCCTCAGGGCATCTCTCATTCTGCATTTAACCTTGGCAAAACCCATTCATACATGTAAGCATTAAGGTTCTGTTGGCAGTCTACAGGTTTCATTATGGGCTGTTCAAAGTTAATAGAAAAAAAATCATGGACTTCTCACTGGAATCTTTTCTGAAAATGTGTTCCAAATGAACTGGCCCCCAGGGGAGTTCATTTGAAAAGAATCTCAGGGGAGATGGTGGTAAATCTGGAGTCAGCTATCAAGGCAACCTTCCTATCTCAACTTCCTCATGTGAGAATCATACTGCATCTAAAGACACATCATGTCCTTTTAGGAGGAGATACAGTGATCTCAATTTCAGGAGCTATTCAATACAATCAACTACTCTTCTTTTTATTTTAAATTTTATTTACAGCGTGGTAACAGGCCCTTCCGGCCCAACGAGTCCACACCACCCATTTTTTTTTAAACCCCAAATTAACCTATCCGTATGTCTTTGGAATGTGGGAGGAAACCGGAGCACCCGGAGGAAACCCACACAGACATGGGAGAATGTACAAACTCCTTACAGGCAGCGGCGGAAACCGAACTTGGGTTGCTGGCGCTGTAATAGCGTGGTGCTAACCACTACGCTACCATGCTGCCCCCAAACTATTTGTATACACAGCTCAATAAGAAAAACACAGCAACTGACTGCAACTCAGTTTATTTTAAAGCAATAACAATTTAGTTGGATTTCTACTTTGTAGAGAATATATTGTGTTGGAGAAAACTCCTAATGCAGGGGTTAAGTGTAGATACAGGAGACTGTGGCCAGTTCATTTGGAACAAGTTTTCAGAAAAGATTCCAGTCAGTAGTCCATGACTTTTTTTCTATTAAATATTTTGGACTTGCCTTCCTTTCTGCAGCTCTAGTGCCACAGGTAACTTTTCAGATTTAGGATCACTGCCAATATCCTCTACTCCTGCTGCTTAATCATTCCACTACTGATAGCAAAATTATACAGCATACAAGTAACATTTTGGAGATTTCGGTGCAGCTGTCTAGATCTATGAAAACTGTATTTTACTTTGACGAAGCTTCTGGTTTTAGACTAGTGTCAGGTGTCGCAACTCAAGAGGATGCTGCTAATTCTTAGTGATAAATGCACCAGCTAGTGTTATAAAGACTTGAGAGAGCCCAACTTCAAATTGTTCTAAGAGACACGATCCCAGCTTTTATACCCCAATTCTAATTTCCCTCAAGAAGGTGGTGGCAAGCAGGCTTTTTATATAACAAAAAGCTGCTCTATTTCTGGTGACGGTACTCCGACAACATTGTTGGGGAGGGAGTTCTAAAATTTATATCCAGAGTAGATGAAGGGCCAGTGATAACACTTCCAAATCAGGGTGCTGTGTCATTGGGAGGGGAACATGTTGGTGTCAGAGTTATTTTGCTTCTGAAGCCCTTGCCCTTCTTGGTGGAAGAGGTTCAGGGCTTGAGAGGTGCTGTTGGAGTAGCCTGGGTAGGTAGTACATACTGCAGTCACCAGTGAAGGGAATGAATGTTTAGGGTAGTGGTTAGGAGGTCAGTCAGATGGTCAGATTGCTTTGTCCAAGTGTGGTCAACTATGACTTCTTGGACGTTGATGGTACTAGACTTGGCGATGACAATGTTACTAAATGTCAAGGTCAGATAGTTTGACACTCTCGTTGGAGATGGTCATTTGTACAA
>JARFYF010000002.1:66037429-66048246 GCA_030265395.1 Rhina ancylostomus | reverse complement strand
ACGCAGGTGGTGATTGCAGGCAGGGGTATTGTCCATTTACTGTTAGAAATCAGTTATTTCATTTTCTTTTCTTAAGATGAAGCAGAGATGGTAAAATATCCATAAGAAGCCTGATTCAGCAGTTTCCTTAATTCACATCAAGATTATCATTTGACCAGTTTTACCAGAAAATGTATTTAATATTATAGTTTTTCCAATCTGTATAATTCTCTATAACACAAGCCACAGGTGAATATATCATACATATTTTTAAATAATACATTTTGTTTAGTGCCTTTATGTTACTTTGTGACAAAATTTATGTTCATTCAGAAGTTGTATTTGTACTGTGAAGGAAAAAGAAAAGTCTTCCTGAACTTGAAAGGGGAAGTATCTTCAATTATAAGCTAGGAATGCTGCAGGAAATCTCTCAATTAATGTGAAGTCTGACACAAATTAACAATTCAATTGAACTTTCTTCTTAAGAACAAGAATCCAATTAGCTTTAGAATGTATTTTTTCCACTGTCACAGTATAAGGCAGCGAGCACACATTAACCACTTTTGCTGAAATGTTTCCACTGATGAAAATGAACACATCAAACCTAATTTTTTTTTAGTCCAGCAGCCTGGTAAATTTATGCTAAAAGCAATGGCCTGCACAGGAGTAACCGGGAAAGTTGAGATGGATTGATAAAAGATCCAAGATTTTTTTTACTGCAAAAAAAAAGTGAGACCTTAACTCTGGTTGCCAGCACAGATATCACCTAACCTGCTGTGGGCAACAATATCTTGTGTTGTTTCAGATTTGTAGCATCAACTGTATTTGATTTTTAGTGCAAATTCCTTCAGCCTTCTTTCTTCTCCCTTTTTTCCCCCCCCTCGCTCCTCTGTATTAATTCCAGAGGTAAAAATGATCACAGCATGACAATGAATTAAGCTTCCTGTAACCTGAATGCACATTTTGAGAATGCAAGTGACTGTAGATATTTTAACACAAGTGAGAAACTTAAGGTGTAAATTAAGTCTATTTGTGGCATGGTAGAATGGAGTGAATTATCTGATGGTCTACACAACCTTATTGCTCATCACCTTCATGAATGCAGCCTTTCTAATAACAAGATTCTGCTCTCAATCAAACAAGATAATCATGGACATCATTCTAGCCTCTGAACAGATTTTACTGTTTCCCTGATAGTTATCACTATAAACATAAACATTTTCAAAACAACAAAATGGTAATGAAGCATCAAACTTAAGGAAGCTGAAAAGGAACGCCATAGTGAAAAATCTAATAAGAGACGATCATGTTACAATTAATACCTTATAACAGGAAGATAATTAAACATATTGTAACATATTTTACTGATGACAGTACATCTTGTACCACAAGCAAATTTCTAACCTTAATTATCTTCTACTTCAAAGAAAAATATATTTTCAGAAAATAATTCTACCTTAGATGTTGTTCCAACAAGTCAATCTGATCATGTAAAGCTTTAATCACTTCTGTTTCTTGACTATGGTGAAATCAAAATGAAAAAAAGAAAAGAACATTTATAGCAAGATATGCAATTGACATGCTAACAGTTTGTTGTTTCACAAGTTCCAGATTCACAGCTTCTGGTTTTATTTCCTCAAATAGGGTTTTAGATGATAAAACATTTCTAAGTTACTGCTTAAGTTTTTGGGTCTCTCCTTTCGGTAATATTAAATTCTAATTACCTCAAAATTCTGATTCAAAAATAATACAAAATGATGTAATATTTTGGTCCAAATCCAGATCAACATTGAAAATTGTATCCAACTTGTGTGTTGTTCAAGATACCTCAACCACAAGATACCACAAGATACCTCAAACACCTCAACCACTTTTGCGCCCTGTAGAAGATACAATTACCCAATAAGCAAGCAAAAGTTGGAGGTCATAGAATCTAACAAAGAGCTGTAAATTTGTTATGTCAATTAAAACCCTGCTTGAGAACATAAAACTAGAACTTATGAAACTATAAATATGAATACTTATCATAAATTTTAGACACTGAGAGATTAATATCTCTCTTTAAGATAACTTTATTAGTCATATGTACATTGAAACACACAGTGAAATGCATCTTTTTGCATAGAGTGTTCCGGGGACAGCCTTGAAGTGTCACCACACTTCCGGTGCCAACAGAGCATGCCCACAACTTCCTAACTTGTATGTCTTTGGAATGTGGGAGGAAACCAGAACATCCGGAGGAAACCCACGCAGACACGGGGAGAACGTACAAACTCCTTACAGACAGTGGCTAGAATTGAACTTGGGTAGCTGTAATAACATTATGCTAATTGCTACGCTACAGTGTCTGCCAATATAATTAGGGTAATACAAGATTAAAGTATTGCAAGGAAGTCCATGGAAGGATCTGCTTTCAAACACCTCTAGTCAAGTAGTTAAAATAAGTTAATGCAGCAGAATTGCCTATAAGCACAAAGCAATTGCACATTTTCTACAGTTAATATTATTGGTTTACAAAAATTTCAAGGTACAGCCTTGGCTTTTATAACAGCATTTATGAAATTTCTTTCTGACACAAAGATTCAATTTGTAACTCTTTAATAAGCTTGTGGAATGGGTACTACATCAGTTCACCTACTAGGTCGTCTCAGATACACCTATAGCAATCGTCCAAGATAAAATTTGAAACATATCCATCCTAGCCAATTTCAATATTGTAAGGACTTGTCCATCAGAAGCAAAGGACTCAAAAATTAGTAAACAAGAAAGGTATACATAATGAATCAGTCCTGTGATAACAGATCATCCAGTACACCTCATGCTGCTTTGATTAATGAGACAATAGCGTACACCCATTTGTGACTGTAAGTAAATCAAGCTCTGGGTAATCTCATTCTCAGAGTAACATACTTACAGCCAAGCATGTGGAGGCCATCCTGAATGCAGAATGAGCTAAATGACCACACCGTTCAATGGTGTCAACCTGGTGCTTGTGGTCAAATTAGTATATGCCAGAACATAAAATGTTGGGAAAACCATAAAAATTTAACATTATCAATTGGGCAAGTGCTGAACTTGCATCATATTCTACCTTGAAATAACTTACTTGTGCAATAATAAATTGCATTAAACTGTGAAGGTTTTAATATTTTTTTTTAAAAGTACATTCAATGAAAAATATATTCAAAAGATGTAGAACATACAATGGGGTTCTCAGTGATGAGAATATTTTAAAAGGGTGCTTCAAAATAAAAACAATAAATGGAAGTTGCAAGCAGGAAGGTTTGGGGTAGATTGTTATCCACTGCTGACTGAGGTAATTACACAATACATTAAGTAGCTTAACTTGAGAAACACAAGCGGAGTTAGCTTGCTGAGAGTTTTGACAGAAATGTTATCGAAATCTGCATAAAGAGCAGGAAAAAAACAAGAGTAATTTTAAAAATGGGACAAAACAATGAATTTCCATCACTTGCGAGAAAGATCACCATTAGAGCACATTTTAAATGGCATTCAAAGTACTCAAGGCCATGGATTTTTGAATATTAATGCATTTTAATTTAAAATGAAGATTATGCCAGCAAAACCAAAAGAGCTCAACATTTTGCAGTAATACAGGATTGGCAGTGCAGTAATTGATTAGTCAGCCTAAGAAGCTCGTACCAACATTTATTCTCCTAACTTTTGTCATTTACAGTAAAACTCTGATAACCCAACTCCCGATTATTTGGAAATCCTGACAGTTGGCATCCGGCTCTCTCAAGCCCAGAATGTCAGCCAGGAGACCAAAATCGGGAGTCCAAATTGCAATTAGGGCCAGAAGCAGAGCTGGAGCTGAGGCTAGGAGTGTTGTCAGAGCTGGGGTGTGGTCTAGAACAGTTGGTTTGTAATTTAGAGCTGGGTCGTGAGTTCTTTTACATTTAAAGCCGCTAAGTTCACTGGAAAAGCTGGTATACCACTGTGTAACGTGAAAAAATGAAGAAGTGTGTTTGGGTACAATGAGATATCCAATAATCTGGAAAAATCTGTTCACGAGCACTATCAAAGTCCCAAATGTGCTAAATAATTGGATTTATCTATATCAACAATCCAATTCATTTCATCCCTGAGTATTCACCTTTTGTTTTTAAATGCATCCGAGCACATTATTTCAGATGCTCCAGTCAGATTAACCTCCCTTTTTCTGCATTCTTTCTGCCATCTGCAACTCACACCTCTCCCAAATAGTAACAAGTAGTCAGGAAGTCTTATTTTTATCATAAGGAAATGAAATGCACTTTGGGAATTTGAGGTATAGACATTACATTTTCTATCATTTACTTTCAAATATATTAATATTTTCAGAGCAATAATTCATAATGAATCTTTAAAAACAAACATTTGCAAAATATAATTCTTCATTACTTTGATCATACTTACCCCAAACCCCTCTGTGGTAAACATTCAAGTACATCATAACAAAGAGCTAGCTGATCATCTTGGTCACAATTATAGAGACATTCTAGGGCTACTGCCATCAATTGCTGTTGATCAGGAATAATTTTCTGCTGACACTAAAGAGGAATACAAATAAGGAATAAGTCAATTTAAAAAATGAAATGTTTTGGAGAACATATATATAAAGTCACTAAATTAAAATTTAAAACATCTGGGGACAAATCACAAAATCAAAAATCTATCAGGAATTTGAAAGCGGACATGAAAGTATACAAGATCTACCAACACACAGAAGATAAACAAACGAAAGAGACTATATATTTTTAAAGGTTAGGATGATACCAACTTGGTAGCTTGCATGCAAGTCCAAAGTAGCCCTGATATCATGTTGTGTGAATACGTCAGACAGCCTCAACAACTAAGTATGAACAATGTGAACAATGTGTTGAAAGGTAACAAACATACATCAGGTTTTGATTGCTGAAATATCTTCAAAGGGTATTTTAAGTCCTCCTTTGCCTCTGTTACTAAATATTCCTTCAGCAATCCATCTGCAAATCCCGCCTTTTTACTCTCACAACGGTGCAGGAAGGGAACGACCCACTGGTACACATTTTTTATATACATTTCTTCAGAGGACTGTCAAAATATAACAAAAAAATCAATACACAACACTAACATAAATACTGTTATCTTTTACTGGGGGAGAAAAGAATAATTTTATCTCAACTCTGCTAAATCATATTACTTTTCGACATTATCTTTACTCAGTTAAGTGTATGAAATAACACTGACAGCATGGAATGGCTAGACACTGGATTTGACGTAGATTTCATTCCCACCACGGTAAGAATTGAGAAAAAAAAATCTGCTGAAAAGTCACCAAACTTATCTTACACATAATGCTGAAGATGTAATTTGTAGAGTAGAGAACAAATGAGGCATCTGTTCTTCAAACACAGTAATTGATGGGAGAACCAAAGAGGAATTATTATTTTCAAAAGTTATTAACAATGAAAACCTCACATGAATTGTTTTTCTGTTAATTTTGATAATGTTACATCAAAGATACAATTGCTAAAATACAATCTTAGGCTGAATTTATATTTGAACACCTTACATTTATCAGTAATTGCCTCAGTTTATCAATGTCTTTCATCTGTTGCAGCTCTTTCAATGAAAGAGTTGGATCAGCCCCTGCTTCATACACAAGTGTTTCGAGAGTAATCAGATCATCACAGAGAACCTCTAGCCCTGGGATATTCCTTTCCTTGCCAAGTCGTACAAGAGATAAGGCACAATCCACCTAAAGGTAAATTAAGAGTGTTGTTAAACAGATCAAAAGTTTTGGCAAAGATAATTCATCATGAATATGATCTTCAGTTTTTCATTTCTTCAAGTCCTGCCTATATTATTTGAAACACAGAATGCTATATTCCCTTCCATTTAAACATCAATTTTACTAGTGTCTACTATCTGCAATTCTATCATTTTTCAAACTCAATGAGACTACTACCACAGCTAGTGAATTATGGTGCATTATAACTGCATTTCAGGGACTCACGGACATTTAAACTGATTTCATTTAGGACTCCTCAATGAAACAGAAGCTACATAAAGGAGCAAGATATAGCAACAAAAATAGAACTGAATTTAGCACTAGTTAGGAATCCCAAAAACCAAAATTAAAGCACAAAAATTAATGAGAGAGTAATATTCTGGCTGTTGCAAAATTGATCTGTTCAAGAATTGGCTCTCCCTCTTAACAAACGTTAGGTCTAAATAATTACAGGTTACATTATTTAAAGTAAAAGTTATACATTGCTTGCTTTTCCCTTGTAATCTAAGTGAAAGTGTTGTACTGCACATTTCAAATAATCACTGTGTGAGGTTTAGATCATTGTGCGATCAAAGTTTTAAAACGGGTGGCACAAATTGAGATTTGGTGCCACCACATGGTAACTAAAAGCATCACAGCTTTTGCTGACCACAAAAGTGGTCGGGAGAAAATTGCGAGGTGTAAAAGAAAATTGGACAAATTGATTCTGCCCCATTTTTATTTCAAGTATGATTTCAGGCTGGTAGCTACCCAATTTTAGGAATCAATGGCTTCATGTGCCATTGATGCAAACAAAGCAATGACCTGTTCACCAGCATTCAAATGACAGCAAGTATCAATTTTCTTCAAAAACAGCTTCATCCAATGTGAAGGTCATATACTAAAAGGAATGGGAAAGTTGCTCATTTGGAAGCTCAGTCTTCAACTGTGGTTATAATTAAATTTGCATCACCACGAAGCTGAAGCTGATATGATGGCAGAATATGGAGTATAATTTCCCAGAGATTTATGAACAATGCAATTTCTTGGAATTCTGCTTCAACTTGGAATCTCAAATTCTTCTCAGCTTTTTCCAAACTAACCTTTATAAGGTTGTTTCCAAAGCCTTTTTACATGCTGTTAACAATCCTAAGCACAGATTAAAATTACTTTGGAAAGAGAGGAATCCTCACTTCCCACAAGATACAATGGTTCAGTATGAAAGTAAACATGCAAGATAATTTTTTGTCTCTCTTCTCACCTGCCTAGAATAACTCTCAATCTCCTCTGCACGTTTTTGATACCACTGAGTGAGTGCTTCAATAGAGGGGGCAGCAGTTCTATATTTCAACAGTTCAGGCTGCTCTTCATAAAGAAACTCAGCCACATCTTGTGGACTGCAATCTATCATCATCCTGCAGGATAAAACAAGCACCAAGTATTATCAAATTGAACAGGAACCTCACACATGCATGACTTTACTATAACAATCGTGAAAAGCAATGTTCATTTATCAGCAAAGCAAACTAGTCATGGCAAAATACCATGTTGAGGCTAGAATTGTTCTGCACAGCTAATCAAGCAATAGCACTTTTCTAAGAAGTTTATAAATAGACTAGCGAAGAAAATGTAATTCTGTGTCACTTTATGTAAAAATATTATAGCATTGCTTTATGTAGGCTTAAAGAATTTTTATTTCAGTTTCACAAGTTCAGTCACAGTATTTCTCAATATCAGGATTAATTTTTCTATAAATATAGTAGGCCGTGTTGTGCTGGCTATTGCCAGCAGTTCTAAATGGAACCATCAGCATTCAGCTGTTGAAATTAAACAAGTCCTAGGTTTCCATGCATATGCTGAGAAATGCAGAAGTCCGTGACTTACTGATGGATTCAGAACACCAAATCTGTCAGTTTGTTCTGACACTGAACTCCACAAGAATAGTCAATTCTGCTGGGATTTCCCTGCATTTAAACTTAGGGTGGAATCTGAGACACCACTGATTTCTGTAGGATTGTGTTGAATAGATTTGCAAGATAATAAGGAAGATGTTAACTTTTAATCATTTTAATTTACTTTAATGTTATTATTTAAGTCGATTTCAAATGTGTCTGAATGTCTGTTCAACTTAATGATGACTTTCAGCTAGGAAAGACCGATCCCAACTTTGGCCTCTATCAGAGGATATCAGGGTCACTTCAGAGTAGGAACTCTTCACTGAGCCACCAAAGTACCACATCAACAGCACCCAGTGCGCTTTGGATCTGTGGCATCGACAGCTCTATCTGGATCAGGTGCGCAGACATTATAAAACTAGTGAATAGGAAGGTAGTTGAATTAGGTAGAAATATCATAAGACTGAAGTTAAAACAGGACTGATTAAATTGGATTAAAAATAAAAATGAAATATGATGAGATAAATTAAAATATTAAAAAATATTTTAAACTTGTTAATTGAAATATCAGTTTCATGGCACATTTCAATGCTACACTATAGTTCTAATTGGTCAGTATAATATAAAGTACTATTTGGATTTATATAAAAATATTTAATGTAAAATGTCTCTGAGCACAATCAAACCAAGTTTAGAGCAGATCATATAGTAATATATCATTAGATAGGTTACCAAAACCTTAGACAATGAGGTGGGTTTTAGATCTTAAAAGGTGAAAGACAATAAGGTAAAGAAGGGCAAAACTATGGAAAGGGAATCCCAGGACTTGAGGTCTATGTAGTTATAGCACAGCCACCAATGGTGGACCGATTGAAACTAAAGATCCTCAAGTAGCTAGATCTATTGCAGCGCTGGGTTTTTGGAAGGTTTGGACAGCTGGCGGAAGGGAGGCTCTCGCTGTAAGAATTTTGCATACAAAAAAATTTAAATTATTGAAACAAATACAAACAAGTACTGCTAAAAGGACAGTCATCCAAAAGCAGAAAGATACTAATTTCCCTGAACCAGACTAACAAGTTCAAACAAATGTTACTGCATATTAAAGTACATGTGTAACAAAAACCACAATCCAAAAGGACAATATTGGCAGAGATTAGTTTAGGTAATGTAAGCCATGGACAGGGAAAAACAAAATTGGATATTTTAAATCAAAGTTTCTAATTTCAAATATGGAAACACTATTGCTTTTACAGTGTGTTACCTACCTATTCATTATGCAGTAAAAATCATGAATGGTGTTAACATTCTGATAGTATTATTCCCTCAGGTGATGCAGTCAGAACAAAGTTATGGTTTTGATCTTTCACAATACATTCAACCAATTCAACCGAGCCTGATAGTTGAAATAAAAATTTGACTTTGGTGCATGTGCCAGGGCATTATTATACCCCTCCCCTTTCTCCCAGGGTATTCTCCTTCTAACAGTTGGCTCCACACAAATCAATGGGACTGAATACCTTGGGAGTACAATGAGTAGCCAGTTAAGCACTAATAATAAAGTCCAATTTCTGCCCCTTCAAGTCCATGCTAACTGCAAAATTCCAGTTATTATGGGTAGCAACTAACAATGTGGCAATGCATTTTACAGTCAATATCAGACATTTTGCTAGAAATATATAAAGTTAAGCCCTTTAAATTTATATCAGAACTGCAAATTTATTAGTTTTGTGCCTCACATGTTTCCCAGTTAAGGTACATTCAGCCTTGTCAACAAACCTCCTCTTTGTCATTAAGATATTAACACTGCTATGCATGTCTTTTCCTTCTAAAAAAGTTACAGTAGCCACTAGACTAACTACCTTTTCTTCACAATGAACCAATCTGACTGTCCATTTGCCTTCAGCTCATGGATCATTTAAACTATCCATTTGCTGCCTACTTTCTACCCCTTTAGGTACCACAGTTCCTTAGTGCATCTGAAGGTGTTTATAACAAGTTTGCTAGCACAGCAAGGAGATTAACAGAATTAAACAATAAATTGCATTCCTTTACCTTAAATTTGGTTCCTCACACCAATCTAGATCTTGATGTCTTTGTTCATTCCATGGCAACGCCACCAAGTCACTACAATCATCAACAAATCTGACAAGAAAAAGTAGAATGCATTTAAAACAAAACTTTCTATCATTTCAGCAGGAGTAAGAAAATGCACGTGTGAATGAATTTTCATGAATTACAAATTCAAATTTATCTCTAAGCATAGTTCATTCTCAGGCTATGATGCTTTCCACTATTAACTTAAGTAAGTCAAACACATTTCTATGCACTTGCCAAAATATGTTGTTTCATACAATAAATAAAACAGGTGACATTTTAAATTAGCTAATCTACAGTAAAGTTAGATCACAATACTGGCACTTACATGATAATGTGAATAGTTGCCTTGGTAAACCATTCACAGAAAGCAGGACAAATCCAAACCAGCCAGTTACCACCCAATGTCTACTCTATCAGCAGCAAAGTGAAGGAAGTGACATTCTATCATATTATACCTTCCAATAATGTAATCAGCTCAAGCTTCATCAGGACCACTTGGCACAGTGGTCCTTGGTCCAAATATGAACCAAAGACCTGAATTCCAGGGCTGAAACTTACTACCCTTGCTATGAAGGTAGAATTTGACAAGGTGTGACATCAAGGCATCCTGGTAAAACAGAGCTCAAAAGGGAAAACTCTCCAGTGGGTAGAGTCATAACTGGCACAAAGGAAGATGGCTTTAGTTCATAGATGTCAAGCACCCCAACCCCAGAACATCACTGAAGGAGTTCCTCAGGCCAGTGTCCTGGGCCCAACCATCCACAACTGCTTCAATGACCCTCCTTCCACCTTATGAGCAGAAATGGGCACATTTGCTCATGTATTCTCAATGTTCAATTCCAGTCACAACTCTTCAGAAAATGAAGTACTCTGTGCCTGCATGCAGTAAGACCCAGACAACATTCAGGCAAGTACTGATAATTGGTTAGCAACAGTTGTGCCACAAAAATGCCATGCGGTGATCATCTCCAAAAGGACAGAATCTAACCAGCTGCTCTTTAATGACATTATCATTACTGAGTATCATCCCATCATTCACCATCTTGGCAGGGTGGGGGGGGGGGGGGGGGGGGGGTGGTGGGGGGGAGGGG
>JARFYF010000002.1:65976555-65986701 GCA_030265395.1 Rhina ancylostomus | reverse complement strand
AAAAATGACAATGGAACAGAGACTTTTGCCAATTTAGAAAAAATACTTTTCATTAGTGTCCAGCTTATTTCATCACAGTATTCTGTCATTGGTTATTCAGGATTGAACATTCATTCTCAATGGCTTGCAGACATCCTGTTACAATGTTGGAAAAAGAGAATGAAAAAATAATGGTTGCAAAGAAAGATAATAACCTTGCATAGGTTCCTATCCTTACTAATAAAACTTGAGTATTCTTAGAATGTAATGGGATGAGTTCATGTTATGAATTACATTGCAGAACCAGAGATTGTAATTCTATCTAAGGTTTTACAGAACTTATGGAAAACTGGCTTCAACCTTCCCTTTTGGGAAGTATTTCTGATTATGTAGCCAAACCAGTTGCATCCTCCCTCGTCCCACATCCCTGCCCAATTTTCCACCAAGTACTCATAAATATTAGGAACTTTGTAGTCCCACTTTATTAACACTGGCATTTGTCTTCTCGTCGCCCTTCCATTCCACAGTCTGCCAAATTATTTTTATTTTTAGTGAAATGTTTATTGAGCTACTCTGCTTTAATACAGTATTGCCTCAGACAGATCACAATTATATTATGGTTTTCAAAAATCAAAATTATATTTTAATGAATATTCATCATAGTTATTAACCATCTTGTATATATGTTTTCACCAGTCTACCAACAGATATCCAAGCAGAGTCCATCCCTTTGATTCTGGGTGGTGGTGATGTGCTTATGGTGGGTTGACTCTGTTTACATAATGTTTATAAGAAATTGAGAATTTTCAAATTTAGTCAAATATTATGACTAACTAGAATAAAATATGTAACTCAAATTTAGTTCAGGCATTTTAATTTCTAATCAATACAGGCAGCAGAAACTGGCAGTGGCAAGACTGGCGTAAGTACAGTTTTTTTATTTGAAGTTGCATTTTTGCATAGCTGTTATGAAAATGAATGAGACCATTATTGTGAAGTGTACATTTTTGTAAATCTGAACTCCAATATCCAAATTCAAGAAAAATAAAGCATTAATCCTAATGCATAAGTACAATATTGCTTTTCTTAAATAAAACCATGCTTGTTTTTAGGCTTTCAGCATACCTGTTATACAGATTGTTTATGAAACACTCAAGGACCAGGAAGAAGGCAAGAAAGGGGGGAAATCATCTGTCAAGACTGGTGGTGCAGGTAATACTAAATTGATCTGTGAGATGAACTCGGTCTCCAGAAAAATAACTGCTCCAAACATTCTGCTACATTTCTGTGACGCTGAATTGTGAACAAATATTTTTAAATTATAATCTGGTATTCCTAACTTGATTCATTCCGTTGTTGCATTAAAGGTTAATTTTTATCTCCCTGCTGTGTTATAGTAGCACACTGTTCTTCTATTGTTTTTAGCCCAATATCTGAAAAATTGCTTTCAGCTGTTGGAACTATGTACATTAGACTTTCTGAGAAAAGTGTCCAAAAATATACTGAGGATTTAATTAAGAAAAGGACAGAAGATCACTTCATTAAACTGATTAGTGGAAGTATTGAATGTTCATTGGAGATTTAGAAATATGTTTCATTCAGGCAAAAGCTATCTTCATTTTGAAATGTTGCATGTTTAAAAGATGGATTGTTCTATTCAGATATCTCATAGTGAAGGATACTATTATTTAGTGAAACATCAGTTACTTGAATTTTATAAATTTTTCAGTAAATGTTATGTTTTTGCCCTAGTGTTCAGCAAATGGCAGATGAATCCTTATGACAGAGGATCAGCTTTTGGTAAGTTAAACCCTCTTTGGTAAATTTAAGACATGAAACTATTGTATTCTACCTTATTATGAACTATTGTATTGATATAATCATAAGGACAACTGACAGCATGAAAGGATAATGTAAGTTGATCTCAAAGGCTCCACTTCAGAATATAATATCCTACACAAGGTGAGTTTGATCACAATGCATCTGTTGATAGTTTCTTGCTCCCTGGAAGGAATAGAGCAGTTCTAGCAGCATACAATCTGTCCCACCAGTCTAATAAAAAAAATTAGACAGCTTTAAAATGCACATTACTAGTAAACTTCTCCTTTCTTTTCCACTACCTGCCATTTTGAAGATGGTACTTCTTGCTATCCAAGTAAATGCACTTCATGCCCAATTTGCAGGATTTCTTCTTTCAAGATCGTTACTCCTAAACCTACCTTGGCAACACTTCCAACAGTTATTTAAGCATATGGATTGATAACAATGACCAGTTTTTCCTTTCGTACTAAATCAAAGATGTCCAGCCTTGCTCCTTTCCTCGCTGAAAAACAAGTATCTAATGTGACAAGGCCAGGAGCTGAATTTGTTGGCGTTTCATACAATTCAAGAGCAATGAATTGTTAGTTTAAATGAGGCAGTTTGCTGGCACATCTAATAGAGCCGCTCCCTCTTAGCTCGAGGATCATTGTTCAACTTTGATCCCTGGTGCTATCCGTATGGAGTTTGTACATTCTCCATGTGACCACTGGGTTTTCACTAAATGTTTCAGTTTCATCTCATGTTCCAGAGTCATTTGAATTGAGAAGTTAATTGTCCCTAGAGTATAGGTGGGTGGTAGAATCTGGGAGGAGTTGATGCGGTGTCGGAATAATAAAATTAAATTCGTGAAAATGGGTACTTGATGGTCAGTGTGGATGTAGTGGGCTGAAGGCCCCAATACTGTGTGTGTATGTGGCTCTGACATAAAGGATGTAGTACAATGCATTTATTACATGGTCTCTGAATAATAAACTGGAATATTCTTGGCAGAAGCACACACAGTCAAATATAACTACAACCAAAGTAAAACAAATTGCAAGGAACAGTAGATTGATTTATGTTGTATGATGCCAATGAAAAATTTTTTCTTGACTAAGGGGTTTGAGGAATTTGGAGAATAGGCATTTAAAAGGAATGGATGCAATGCTTGCCGAAATGCCATTATGTAAATCAAAACTGAAATGGCATTGATGAAACAAGCTCATCTATTTCTATGTTTTAAACAATTATCTACAGACAATACATGTAACCATATTTTCCCAACCTATCTTCCTACAAATCTCTCATTTTGATATTTCCCCAGCTATTGGAGCTGATGGACTGTGCTGCCAAAGCAGGGAAATAAAAGAATGGCATGGATGCAGATCCACCAAAGGAGTGAAAAAGGGCAAGTATTGTGTGTCATAGAGAATTGAATCAATTTCCGTGGCTTAAAGATCTGAATTATAGCTTTTTAATTATTGTCATATTAAAGATTCATTTGTTTCTATTAACTTAAATCATAAACCTTAACTTTTGAAGTATAGCCTATTTATTGTTGCTTAAATAAAAGGTCGTTACAGAAAAGAGTAATGATATGCTTTGTTTTTATTTGTTCCAGGAGATAATTATTCTTAACATTTTAATTAGTTTAATTGGACCAAGTTTTATGGAGTAGACAAAACTAAACATGATAGATAATCAGAAATTTCAGAGTTGCTGATGAGTTCTGGTCATTGAGAACTATAGTAGATTAAAGTGAATTAAGGAACAGGTATCTCAGGTTTTTGATCCTATATTTTGAAAAATAAAGAATTTGCTCAAATGGCAGCGTAGGTCTTCTAAATTTATTAATTTGTTGGTGTGTCTTGAAGAGAAGATTGTGTTGAAATGTATATAATTGTGTTGTGCAGGTAAATATTATTATGAAGTGAATTGTCACGACCAAGGCTTGTGCAGAATTGGATGGTCCACCATGCAGGCTTCACTGGATTTAGGTAAGTTAATTAACTTAAATATCTGTATGTTTGCTTGATGACTAAAGCTGTTCATTTCCAGGTGTACTGTTCAGTGTACTTTTAAAGTGTTATTTTCAACTAGTATCTGGTGAGAAATATGTATAGACAAAACAAGTTGAAGTAATCATTGGCTTTGATAAATTATCTGACTAATTCAAGGCCACGGTCACTTGTTTGAAGGAGCTTGGGTCCTCTGTTTTGTGATTCGAAGACCTAATAATCTAACAGGGGAAGTAGCTATCAATGACAAATGCTTAGATGTGGCCTTTTATTTTCTTGTCCTGTTTCTCCCTAATGTTACTGGAACATAATCTATTTTCTTAATTAACATGTAAAATTCTGTCTGTTTATAATTCTTCATTGTTTTGGATTAGTTTGGGAGCTAAAGTGCTATACAATGGAAATTATTTTAGTAGCCCCTCTTGGCAGCGTTTCTAAAGCCTCAATATTATCCATCTAATAAGTAAACCAAGACAAGACATATTATTCCAAATTTGTCTTGGATAAGAACTATTATCTTAATAGATGTACAATAAATATTTCTTGTTAGTTCTATATATACCTTTTATTGTATATTCTTGTACCCTTCCGAGATGTACACAAACATTTCTATCTGCAGAGTTCTTAGTGCTTTTCCCTGCATATTGAATCAGATTGAGCTCTTATCATGTTGATGTGTATCAAATGCAATTTTCCAAATTAAACACAATTCCTTGGTGTTGAGTCCAATCTCCTAATGTACCTGAAGCCACCATCCATCAGTTCTAATGTTTGCACAGATTTTTATTATCCTAAGATGATGATTGTCCTACCATCAATCCCTTCATGATGCAATTAACAAAAGATTGGAGACAGCATATATAAAAAAAATAAAATGCTGGAAATACTTAGCAAGTCAGATTGCATTTTTGGTGAGAGAAACACAGTTAACATTTTTGATTGCTCTCCTTTCATCAGATTCAAATCAATTCACTAACTACTTGCTGCCTTTGATGCTTCCTCCAAACCCTGACAGTTCCTAGTCCAGCTCACTCTTTGGTGGTATCCAACAAAAACCTGGGAAATCTAAGTAAACAATGTTCAGTGGCCTTATCTATCACCTTGGCGAGCTCTTTATTCATTTATTTAGCATCTTTCCTGTTAAGTGATATTAAACTTGGGCTGAGTCTGTCACTTTCACCATTTTTATGTTTAGGCCACATAAGCCTTATTTCAATAAATGGGAACTATGCTTGTATTGTATTATTAAAAATAGAGACTAGGGTCCCACAGAGCTGTGCCCATCTCCCTGTAGACTTAAGATGAAGATCAGTTGGCCTATTCAGATTCTTCTGTCTGTAACAATGTGTTTGAAACCACTGCTAATTATTGTTAATTTTATGTTAAACTTGTCACTTTTATTTTTGAGAGATGAGGCCAGTATGAAGTACTCCATTATTACTTATGCTCTACTCGGAGTCCTTTGTAATCTTTTAAGTATCTTTAAACATGTACAGTGCTTGTTAGTTTTCCTAAATTCATCTAACAGAGCATTTCTAACCATGTACAATTCTCTCTTCTGTTATCTTTTTACCGCATCCAAATTGTCTATAATTGAGAGCTTTTCTTTTGACAAAGGTTAACCGTGCAGAATGTTGTGTATATTGCAATTCTTTGTTATGCACATTTCCAAAACCTGTTTAAAAAGGCAAGTTTTATTCCTAATTTAACATGTCTATACAGGTTCTTTTCAGAAAAAAGTTGGTTGAGCACTAACAAATAGTGGTCTTGAAAATTATTGAAATGTTTGACACTGTGAGTGTAAATATAATGTTTCTACTTGTAAGGTGAACTAAAATTAGAAACTAAGTATGCTAGGGGGCATCTAATAAATTTAAAAAGAAACTCGGGTGGAAACTTTTGCAGAATATTATCAGCAGTGCTAATAGCAAATTTCATAGATGTATTTAAGAAGGAACTAGATGAGCAGTTGATGGTTAGCTTGTGGTTAACCAGTT
The DNA here is from genome assembly GCA_030265395.1 of Rhina ancylostomus. NCBI lineage: Eukaryota > Metazoa > Chordata > Chondrichthyes > Rhinopristiformes > Rhinidae > Rhina > Rhina ancylostomus. The sequence continues at coordinate 65,980,907 of JARFYF010000002.1, read as the reverse complement.
TTTAGATGAAGTGTGATCAAGTGGAACATTGGCATGAGAAGGGAATAAAACATAAAGGACTAGTTGAGCTAAATGATTTGTTTGTATTCTGTAAATATTGTTTGCAAATACCTTAAATCATGAGCTAATAGCTTTCCTTATGGGCCATTTCTGATAGGTACTGACAAATTTGGTTTTGGCTTTGGTGGCACTGGAAAGAAGTCCCACTGCAAACAGTTTGAGAGTTATGGAGAAGTATGGATATCATTTATATATACCTCAACATTATTCTAAGATTTAATTTTTATTCAGGTAATCTCAGTATCAGTGTCCTTACTATTTTTTTTGCAAAATTGCTTTTATTTAGGAGTTTACCATGCACGATACCATCGGATGCCACATTGATCTTGATGCAGGATCTGTAAAATTTTCAAAAAATGGTAAGTTTGTTTCAATGTGTCCTGCATTTTATGCTTTCAACTTGATAATGCTGGTTTTACAAAAATATTTCTGGTTTTGAATGTAGATTCAATTTGTAGCTTCACTTTTCCGAGTCTAATGACTTAATTTGATTGTTAATCATGTTATTGTAACAGGTATCCCCATTGAAGTAAAATGCTAACTCTGATAGTTAAACTGTATCTTGAAGAAATGTGCGCTACAGATGACTGGTGGTTTCACTTCTCTTCCTCCCCATAAACTCGCCTTGTTGTTGCTGAACGTAATTAAGAGGAGATTTGTGAATTGACAAATACTGTTAAAAGCTCAACCTTGTATAAAACTAAAGATGCACGTCCAGTCTGCATCAACAAACATCTGGTTCTCTGATTACAAAATAGTTATATTTTCACTGAGGAATAACTACTCAAGGATTTTTTTTTCTTGAACCAGGAAAAGACCTTGGTCAAGCTTTTGATATTCCTTCACATCTAAAGAACCAAGCTTTCTTTGCCTCTTGTGTCTTAAAGGTAACTTTCCCAATCATTTTAGAAAAAAATGTCAGGAAAATGTTTGTAATAAACTGAAAGCTTTTGTTGTTGCATCCTAGAATGCTGAGCTCAAATTTAACTTTGGTGAAGAAGAATTCAAATTCCCTCCAAAAGATGGTTTTCAAGCATTAGACAAGGCATCTGATGGTCATGTTGTAAAGTCACAGCATACTGGTATGTCGTCAGTAACATCTTGAGTTACTAAACTATCTTAAATAATTTAAATAATGCAGGAACTAGTCCTGTTCTTTGTATAGTCTTCTACATGTTTCTCTTTGTAGTCAGACTACTTGCCAATATAAATCTCATTGGCTACCATAGTTAAGTCAATTGCAGTGTGAATTGAGGATTCTAGATTATGTTGCCACAGTAGTTCAAGTAGATTTAAGAAAGAGAAACTTAACCTTAGTGTGGCAGCAACTGAGTGAGATTAGAAATAACTATGCAAGTGTTGAACAGTGCCTGTTTTCTTTGAATTATGCAAAGGTTACAATTAGGAGGAATAAGCCAAATGACCTGTCAAGCCTGAGTTGCCATTCATACGGCCGTAGCTAATCTTTGCAATTGGCTCCATTTTCCCATCAGATCCCCAAATCCTTGATTCCCACAGGTAGACTAACTTCTATTGGTCTCACTCATAAAATACATCTAAGCATTCACTGTTCTATGTTCAAGATTTCCAATGATTCTCAACCCTCTGAGTGAAGAAATCTAATAATTCCAATGCTTTCTAACTGCTTCTTTTGACTGAATGTTAACTTTCTGTTTTGTGTACAAGAGCCTCTGTCCTCTGATCGTGCTTGTAAATTGCCTTTGATTCTGTTAACCACTGTCTTCTGAACAACCTTTTGTGTGGCCTTCTTGTAACTGGAGATATATTGTACCCCTGATTTGGCCTCTATCTAATTTTCTGAGTAAGATCCTCAAAGGTGTAGATTTCTCAAATAAATTTGCATCATGAAACCATATACCTGTCTAATTATCTTTTTGAAAAGTTCTAAAACACCCATGTTATCACTTAAAAAGGGTTTCAGCATTTTTCCCAATGTCAACTTAACAGTTCTGTGGTTCTTTATTTTGACCCCTTCTCGCCTTTCATGAACAGTTGTTTGATGTTGCCCGATTCGTTGGGACACTTCTGGAAGATGACTACCAGTATAAGCCCTGCAGCTACTTTTCATAGAACCCCAACGTCTAGGTTATCAGGTCTGGGCTACTGCACTATTAAATTCTGCAGTGTGTTTGCTTTAAAGATTCTAAATCCCTCAATCTCAATAGCCCCTTGGTCCTCCACTATATTAGGTATATTTGTGTTGTACTGTAAAGGCAGACATAATATTTAATGTCTCTACTATTCCATTACATTATTTTTTCCTGTCCTGCAACCCATGTTTACTTTCACTATATTCTTTCTATTTACATATAGAAGATCTTCTCGTATTGGTTTACACTTTATATTTTCACTCTCATTCTACTTTTCTTCTTGGTCAACTTTTAGGTCATTCTTTACTGATATCTAAAATTGTAATCTGCATGTTTATTTCTCTTGCAACTCAAGGCACTTCGAAGATACAACACTGCTGACTTTAATGTGGCAAAATGCCACACGATGTCTCACAGGGGACTGAAACAAAATTTGATGCTGGGTTACAAAAGGAGACATTAGGGCATGCTACAAAATACTTAGTGAGCAAAATTTGCTTTAAGTAGCATTGTAAAGGAATAGAGAATTCCAGCATTTTTGGACCTAGACTAGGGATTATGTCAGGATTTGAGTAATTTTAAAATCTGGGAAGGGACAGGAATTGAAGAATATACTTAATGATTGTGGAGTAGCAAGAGGTCATAAAAATAGGAAAAGATAGAGAAATTTTGAAAATTTTAATGGTTGCTAAATGTTGAAAGAGCAGGGGCTGATTGTAGATCATGAGCATGGGATTGATGGGTGAATGGGACTTGATGCAAGTTGGGAAACAGCGTGAAGTTCGGATGGCTTAAGTTTACGGAGGGGATGCAAATCCACACCTCGTAGGAGAATGTTGTACTAGTCGATCCTTAGAATAAGATAGATAAGGAGACAAATGCTGAGCCATGGAGGAAAAGGCTGAGGAAGATGCCCAAATGTTGATCAGAAAGATATCTTTGAAAAGCGCCTCCAAAGGAAAGTGAAATAGAAATGTGCGATTTTAGGAAGGATTTCATAAAGTGAGATTAAGGTGGATGTAAGCAAAATGAAGGATGGAGGAGTTCCCAACCTCAATAATGATCTTAAAATAATGTATCTTTGCAAATAACCTCTCAGGATACATCTTAAAAGGGAAAATAATTTTGGTAAATTATTTTGTGATATACTTTCATTTTTAACTCTTCCCTGCAGTCTGCTCTCACCATGCAGGTGGCTAGAAATGTATTTGCAGCTATTGTTAATTTAGTATTATTAATTCATTCTTTTCAGGCACTGCACTCGTGGGTCAAGCTAAAAACTTACCAAACGCTCCTAAAGCTCTCATCATTGAACCATCCAGGGAGTTGGCAGAACAAACACTCAATAATGTCAAGCAATTCAAGAAAAATATTGCTGATCCCAAGCTAAGGTAATTTCTCTTCAATACTCTGACTCTTCCTCCCTGTCCCTGTGCAGGTGTACTAGTCTTTCTTTGTCTGTTTCAGCATCTTCTCCAAAACTATTAAATCAGTTGGTTGTTAGGGTGATTTCATTACTAATGCTTCTCCATTCATTCTGGCATTATCTTGAGCCATTTAGTTTTGTTCCTTTTGTTTCAGTAGCAGAACTCTGCTGTATCCTTGCAACTTTGTTCGTCACTGTTTCAACTTTCCATCTTTGGAGACTTTTGTTTTCAGTACCTTGTTGCTGGTATGGTTGAATCAGTTGCTTGCCATTTCAGCTCCCCTTCCTGCTCTCACACTGACCTATCCATCCTTGGCCTTCCCCACTGCCAGGGTGAGGTCAAGTGCAAACTAGAAGAACAGCACCTCACCGTAGTGTAGTAGTTAGCATAACGCTTTACAGTGCCAGCGACCCGGATTCAATTGCGGCTGCTGTCTAAGGAGTTTGTACATTCTCCCCATGTTTGCATGGTTTCCTCCGGGTGCTCCGGTTTCCTCCCACATTCCAAAGACGTACAGGATAGGAAGTTGTGGGCATGCTATGTTGGCGCTGGAAGTGTGGCAACACATGTGGGCTGCCCCCAGAACACTCTACGCAAAAGATGCATTTCACTGTGTTTCGATGTTCATGTGACTAATAAAGATACCTTATTCTGCCTGGATAGTCTACAACACTAAATTCTCTAATTTTAGGTAACTCATAACCCCTCTCTCCTTCCAATCTACCCCCAATCCTTCCATTTTTGTTCCTTTTCC
>JARFYF010000002.1:65921196-65934134 GCA_030265395.1 Rhina ancylostomus | reverse complement strand
TGGGTGAGTGGTAGTGTATTGTTATGTGAGGGGTGAGCATGGTGTATGAGCTGGTGAGGTTGTGCAAGGGGGTGGCGTGGTGGTGTGTGAGAGGTTGGCATGGTGTGCAAGGGTGAATGTGTTGGGTGAAGGAATGATGGGGAGGGTGGACTGTTGGGTGAGGGAGTTTGGTGTAGTTTTGCATGAGGGGGCAATGTGGTGATGTGCGAGGGGGGTTGGGGGGGTGAGTGATTTGCTGGGAGCAGGGAAGGGGTGATTGGAAGGGCTAGAAGTTGGTGCAGGAGGAAGTGAAGGGCTTCTCATGCTCATCTGCTTGTGTTTATTCCAGCTCTTTGCAGTTTATGGTGACGGGTGTTTTATCACACCATTCCACTCAAAAATCCAGACTGCAGTGCTACTAAGATAATGTGCTGAAGCTCATGAACAACTGTGCCATGCTGAGATTCTAACTTTGGCTAAGTTTGTGTTCGACCTTCTCTGTTGTGAGTAATGTTATAATCAGCATCACTGGTGCAATGAGACTGCTGCCTGGTCATCCACACCACAGGAAGCATCCAACACTGTCTCTGGGATAATGTGAGACATCATTTGTAGCATGCAAGGTTTTAGTTGGATAATTTTATTCTTTGATTTAAATTTTGGGAAAAAGGTGGTGCACAGAATCCTAAACCCAACTGTCCAAACTGAAGATGTGCAAAATCAGCTCTCTTGGCTTTTTGTCATTGAGTCATAGAATGGTACAGTGGGGAAAAGGGCACATTTGGCCCACATCATGCATGCCAACCAAGATGCCTATCTTTGTTAATCCCATTTGCTTGCATTAGGCCTGTATCCCTCTAAACCTCTCCTATCCAAGTACCTGTCCAAACATCTTTTAAATATTGTAATTGTGTCTGCCTCACAACTAATCAGAACGCAGTCAATGTCCTCAGGCAGAAGATTACTGTTTTACTCAATGGCACTTGGCACCAATGTCTGGTAAAGAGTCCAAATATGGAAGTCCAGGTTTTATTGATCCTAGTCCACTTTGAGAAATTTGACACCAGCCCAGGGGAGGAGTGGCTACCTGCTACACAAATAGAAAATGGGATGTTCTAGTCACAATTATGGATGCACAATTTACATCACCATTTTTTGATCTAGAGTTCAAGCCATTAGCACACTGCTATGATACTTTGAGTCAGGTGGGGTAAAATGAGATTAAATCACAAATGTACCGTGTATGTTCTGGGCCCAGAATGTGCGTGCTTGCGTGCATGCATGTATGTCAGTCCACACTGCAGTTTTCCCAAATCCACCTCCTTCTCATTTTATTTCTCTTAAATAGAATGAAAGAAGTTTGGCTACACTTGGGATAACTTAAAAGCCACACATCCTGTTTATTTCTTACATCCCACTTAATACTTTTGTCCGTAATGGTACATAATTCTTCCCAACCTGTGGCTGCTGTTTGAATATATTCTATTACCTGTCTGAAAAAATAATTGTTAGAAATTGTGCAACTGAAATGAAAAAGATGAACTATTATTGAATGACACAATATTTCTACTGATATTTAAATGTACTGCTGAAACCCAAGTGCAATTTATCCACAGATGTCAACATAGAATAAATTCTTGCTGCAAAGTTTACAGTTGTGAGCCATATACTTAAACATCCACTGATACCAAAAGCAAACATAACTAAGGGCAGCATAGGTCAGAGGGGTTAGTCAGTTTTTTCTGCCCCATGGATCCACAGAGTTAGCAAGTCAAACAGTCGGATGCCTTCAGGAGAAAATTAAGATTTCCCAAACAATGGATGTTAAATCAGAGGATTAAGTTGCTGTATAAGTTCTCATATTGCATCTAGATTAGTTCTGGGCAACCAAAGAGAAGAAATAAATGCTAGCTTGAGCAGCAGCACCCAAATCCTGAGAATTAATAATTTAAAAGAAGTTGTTGATTTACCCGCAGTTAATACAAGGCAGATGAGGCGAAGGAAATTAGATGCATCTCCATTTGGAAATACTTTTAAAACTTTAGGGCATTGCTATGAAGTAGAGGCATAGAACAGGAACAATAATCTTTCCTCTTCAGAAGATATCTACTTATTTATACATCTCATGGTATTTTAAAATCATTAATATTAATTTGCAGCATTTCACATTGCTAACACAAGAAAGTTTCATTTCAGTATACTATAATACATCTGGCAATGAAGAAATAGTGCCAAGCACTGCCCTCTGCTAACACCCAATGCACAGTGTTGAAAAAGGAAAACATCAAATCAGAAATAAATTTCCAATAAGGGTGACGATCCTGCGCTTCAGGGATTAGATGGATTATTCATACAGAATAGCCATTTGAACATCATGGTCCGGAACAAAACTAGTGGCCAGCACAACATGCTCTTAACCTTGATTGTCACCCTCTTACAGAAAAGTATAGCTAAGATCCTTGCTCTTGTTCAGAGGTATCCAAGGAATTATAATGCTGCACCATTCTCAGCTAACAAGAAAGGTAATGGTATCAGCAAAGGATTTGAGCTGCTTATCTCTCAATACTGTTGACTAGAGAGATTGTTGGGGAGACCATGAAAGAGAGGATGAAACATGTGTAAAATAATTCATTGGTTTATCACTAAATTATCACGCTTGAAAGTCATTGTAACTGGTAATATTATCATCTAATGTTAAATATTTTCTAGGAAGAGGTGTAAAATCTCAGTTTCTTTCTGTCTGCAGATAGTAATAGAGTTCTGTTCTTTCAAAAAATGCTTGAAATCAAATGCCCCAGAATAAAGATCACTGTAGAAGAAGGACATAAATTGTTAGATCAAAGCTCAGCTGTTTTATTTCACCTTTTAGCAACAAACTGCAATAGTTCTCACAATTCTGTGACACAGGCCTATGATTTTATGACTGCAAACAAAGTGGAATTGCAAAAGTCAGTCTGCTTCAGCTGGCTGTCTCTAATTTTGACTTTGAGCACAGGGTATGATTACTAATCCTAACTCCATACTCACTGTATTGAGGGTTAAAACATTCTATGGTTATGTGGGGCTCTTAAAAATTTCACACTTTGCAATGTCATTCACCCTGATGGTCTCCTTGCAAAGATAATGACCAAAAAATGACTGAGGGGTGCCTTTTTGCTTCTGCACTTGGAGTCCTGAAATGCTTCTGACATGATGTCCATATACACATTTGTAGCACGACCCACTGATCACCAGGTGAGGAAGGACATCAGCACGTGCCCAGCTAATGCCCACTGGAAATAGGTAGACCAGGCGGATTGCGATAGTAACCCCTGCGCAATACTGATTTGATGCAAGCAGTGTCAAATTACATCTCAATGATGCAGGTTAACTCTTGCACAGCAGCAGGAAGGAGTCCCTGTCAGCACTGTTGAAAGGAATCTTCAGTTTTCTGTGGGTTAGCTGCTGATGGATTTCTGTGGAGTTTTGGTTCAAATGGTAGTTAGTGTTTAAAAAATTCTTTGGACATTGTAAAGTCTAGAGGGAATATATTGCCAGTGGCTGAGACATTTGTCTTGACTTCAAAGTTGCTGCAGTTACTGTCCACTTCCCTGGGAGTGCAACGTGACAAGGATGGCTTTGCCTGCAATATGAACTTCCCAGGGTATCACAGTCCACATTCATGGTATTTTGGGAATGCCGCATGTCAATTTGAAGCTGTAATGCATCTAAAAAGGATTTCATTCCCTCAGTGTCCAGTGACCATACAGATCAAATGCCCCATACCCTGGTTGAAGAATGGTTTCATTTTATAGCAGTCTGCTTTTGAACCTCTAGGACAAACCTAAAGGTATCTACTGGGTGGCAATGACTATCCCTTGAATATCTGGCTCTTGACTTAGATACACAACTTGTGAACACTCAGTTGGTACACCTACATCAAAGGCTGTGCTGCCACCTGACACAGCACAGAACCTTGGTGTGTGCTCAAGATCCTACTGCCAGTCAGCTTCACAAGCATATATCTCAAGATTTTGTGATGGTCTGCAGCTTTCTGCGCAACTGAGGTTTCAGCTTTTGTCACCAGCTGACCAGCAAACAACTGGGAACAGGAGGCAGGGAGAAAGCAGGAGGAGGAAGCGGGAGACAGCCCCTCCCAGAACATTCTACACAAAAACGATGCATTTCACTGTGTGTTTCGATGTACATGTGACTAATAAAGATATCTTACATCGTTGCTGGAAAAAATAGGATCCATGTTCTGAGTGCAAAGTCGTGTGCATGATGGACGCTGGTCGCCTCTAAGCTCCTTGACATTGCCAACAGGTGAGCTGGTGCACTTTGCAATCATCGTACATACCCTCCAGCTTCTTCTGTCAGCTGCCCCACTGGTCCACATCTTAGTCCTCAGCAAAACTTGCATTGGATAAAGTTCCTCCTACCCCTGCTTTTACCCTCTCTTACACTGCCTTGACTGACGCATGTGCAGTATAGAATCCACTGTCTCACATGTTGTACCATGACTGCTTGAACAAGTCATATCTGCCACAGTATGAACTCTGACCTTAACCTAAGGTACATATTTTCCTTAGGGAGGGTCTCAGACCTGAGGCATTAATCGCTTCTCTTTCCTCAGATGCTGCCTGACCTGCAGTATTTTCACTTTTTCTTGTACATATTCCTTGTTCACTCGGATCCCAGATGCCAATTCTGTCTGTCAGATTCAGGAACTTACAGGGAAAGATCTCAAGCAGATTAAAAAGACAGATCCAACCAACCGTACATAATATTTGAACAATTAATTTTTATAATGACTTTCTGAAGGTAGAAGTTAATGATTCATTATGGTTGCAATGTCTTAGTACTTTTTGTATTTAATTTCAGTTATAAAATGAATCAGCTTATTTATAAATTAACGAATTTGTTTCTCAGTATGACCAATGCTTGTCAATTGATATGTGTGGAAGCACGGCCTTATGTATGCTTTCCTGGAATTGATGTCTGAATACCTGGCACATCTCAAAGAAGCAACCACTCAGTGGTTCAGGATCTGGGAGAAATAAACATAAAGTCATGGAGTTATGAATCATGGAAGCAGGCCCTTTGGCCCTCTGAGTCAGTGCCAACCATCAAACATCCATTTACAGTAATCCTACACTAATTCCATTTTATTCTCCCCAACATCCCCATCAAGTCCAACCAGATTCTACCGCTCATACTAGGGTCAATTTACATTAGGCAATTAACTTACCAATCCACAAGTCTTTGGGGTGGTGAAGAAAGCTAGAACACCTGGAGGAAATCCATATGGTCATTTTGTGAAATGTCAGAAAGATAAATGAAATATGAAAATAAAAGAAATAAAAATGGTTGTCAAGCTCACTGAATTCACAATCACTTTCATCATGGATCATTTTCCTCCTTTTCAGTCAGTTAGGGAAACATTACGTAAACTATCTCCCTGAAACCCCGGTAATTAAGCCAAACTATAATTAAGCCCCTTAAGCCATCTGCTCTATAGCAACATCCCACTAATGCCACGTTCCTGATTTATAAAGCATAGAACTAAATCATGTTATGTGAACCAATGGATAATATCTCTCCATAGTTATCCCAAAAGTCTTTCTCTATTCCTAAGTAGATATTTATCCAGCTGTTCATAGAAGACACCAATGGATACCGTACCTATTGTTTTTCAATGGGTGCTTCAAATTCACATCAGAATGAAGTGGCATATAATATTTTGTTCATTACTCTGATTAATAACAAGATACTGTGAAGGATAGCAGCTGAAATTTTGTTGCCCATTTCATCTCAAAGAGTAAAAGTTAAGAAAAGCACACTGGAATTGTAAACCGAACCAAAGTTCATCCCCTCTGATGTCTTCCCCTGGGACATAGAGCAAGGATTTTCCCACTGTTGATCTTCACTTTCTGAAAGTCAGTCATAACTCAGAAAACTTTAATTTTTATTAAACCACCTGTTCCCATTCTTCATGGAAATGTCAACATCCACCTTGCTGTGTAGTATTTCTTCAATAATACATTCCCTGAACCACGTAGCTGTGTTGAATTGAGTCTATGTAACACATAGCCACTTAAAACTAATCAACCCTCAGCCCTTGTGTTTCTACAGCATGTAATGTTTTTTCACTGTTATAAGTCATTTATTTCTAAAAAGGAGAATCTTGTAGTTAACTTATCTTTTCTCACTTTACTGACTGATTTTCGCTTGCAATCTACAGCAAAGGGAGCATGAGTGTGATTGATCTCAAAGGAAATGGTCCTTAAAACTTTAACTGCTTCTTTTGCAATGGATTTCCCTTATTGCGATATGGCTTCCACTCTGGTGTCAGCTGTAGAAGATCTGTGGATCTGTAGCACCTAATAATAATGTCATCAAAAATGCTAAGCAGCCAATCATAGGGAAGAATTCCCGCAGATACAAACCCAGAAGTTACAAAAATAGAATTTTAAATCATTTTGTAATCATTTTATGTAAAACAAAACAAAGGATGTGTTACTTGCATCTGTGAATACTGCAACTCTGCAGCTTGTGGCTTAGCAAGGTATTACTGGCAGCATCATCTGGATTTCCATGTTCAGCTGGGCTTGGGCAGATGCCAGAAGCTGCTTTGTGTTTTGCACAGTGACGATGGTAAGGGCAGACATTTTTGCCTTCATTACAACCACAAATTCCAAGACATTATGTTATCATTTTTCAAGCTAACTATCATTTACTTCAAAGTAAATGCACTTATCCCAAACCAAACTCGAAACAGCAGAACCCTTGGAGGCATGTAGCCATAGCAATCTGGCATGTTCATATCCAACACCCTGGTAAACTGGCACTTGGACATGCAATATCGCAGCAATTTGGCATTCCAATGTACAATATTGTAACAATCCAGCATGCCAACCTGCAACATTATACCAAGCTGGCACTCCAATATGCCACATAACATGGTATTACATATGATTTGCAGCTCTGAAACTGGACATTCATCCAAAAGGTCAACATTGCTGTTATACTCCATTTAATCCACCTTTTTATTTATTCATTAATGGGATGTGATGTAGCTAGCAATGCTGACATTTATTGCCCATCCCTAATTGCCTGTGAGCTGAGAAGGCAATTAAGAGTGAACCGTATTGATGGGTCAGGAGTCATATATGGACCAGACTAAGTAAGGACATCAAATTTCTTTCTGTGGAGGATATCAATGAATGTGATGGGTGTATACTACAATCTATTAGTTTTGTTGCTAACATCACTGAAACCAACTTTAATTCTGAATTAATTTATTACTAGAATTTAAATTCCCCTTCTACCATGATGGGCTTCAAGTTCATGTCTCTGAATCAATGATCTAGAATTCTGGGTTCCAGTTCAGTAACTTAACCTCCATCCACCTTTCTGTAATCTCATCAAATCTTCGTTCCTCACGATTAAACAAAAAGGAAGTGAGATAAGTGCATCTGTGCTGGTCATCTGAACTGTTCCTAATGGTTTTGAGTTCTGCATTCTAGCTATTCCCTGGATAAAGAATTGTTCCTGAATTCCTACAGGATTTATTAAGGACTATGTTGTATTTATGTTTCCTCATTCTGTTCTCTCTGGTAAATGGAAACATTTACTTTGTACCTACCTAGGGTTAAAGACTTTGATCAGATCACCCATCAGTATTCTCAATAACAGAATTAAGGACCACAACTTCTGCTACCTCTCCTTCCAGTTATAATCTCTTAGTTCTAGTACTATCCTAGTAAATCTTTCAACTTTTTCAAAGCTTCTACTTTTTTATATTATGACAACCAGAACTGTTTGCAACATTCTACATGTAGTCTAACCTCGGAACTATAGTAGAGCCTATAAATGTGATTGTGTAGCATTGTTTATTTCAGTGCACCTCAACTGAAATATGCTCTTCCCTGAGCAAAATGTGACAACTACCATTATAAGTTAAGATTAGTCACATGTATATCGAAACACACAGTGAAATGCATCTTTTGTGTAGAATGTTCTGGGGGCAGCCTGCAAGTGTCACTACACTTCCGGCATCAACATAGCATGCCCACAACTTCCTAACCTGTACGTTTTTGGAATATGGGAGGAAACCAGAGAACCCAGATGCAGGGAAAATGTACAAACTCCTTACAGACAGTGGCGGGAATTGAAGCTGGGTCACTGCCACTGTAATAGCGTTACACTAACTGCTATGCTACCGTGCTGCCAGTGGTACAGCACAGCACAAGCTGGTACAGGTACAACAAAGATTGTGATAAAATGATAGACACTGCCGAGGAACAATCAAATTCTTCTTGTAACAAAGACACAGGAAAGGTTTCAGCAGCACATGAGCTAATGAAGGCAATGTCAGAGTGATGGAAATAGGCAGTCTTGGTGATGGCACAGATATCTGGTCCAAAGCTCACCTTGGGGTCAAATATCCTATCAAGGTTATGAATGGTCTAATTGAGGATTAGACGATTTGCTAGTGACTGTGGAACTGCTTTTGCGCCAGTTACCAAAAAAAAGGCTCCAATACTTCCAAAAGTTAGTTAGAGTGAATTTCTGCTCATCGACTTGCAGATTTTGGATAAGCAGATGGACAAATTAAAAAGAGCAGAGGACACAGAAAGGTAATGAGGAGGTAAAACTGAGATGGATGTTGTCTGGGTACACTTGGAAACCAACATCATCTGAGAAGATGATGTTGTCATAAGTCATCATGTAGATGAGAAATAGGAGAGAGCCAAGGATACATCCAAGGACATCACTTTTCCTGGCATGGGAAGGGAACTTATTGAGAAAATAGAAACATAAGAATTAGGAACAGGACCAGGCCATCTGAACATTTGAGCCTGCTCTGCCATTCATCAAGAATATGGCTAATCTACCTCAGTGCCATTTTCTTGCATTATTGCAATATCTCTTGATTCCCTTAATATCCAGAAATCTATTAATCTCTGTTTTGAATGAACACAATGTCTGAGTCTCCACAGCCCTCCAGGGTAGAGAACTCCAAAGCTTCACCACCACTGAGTAAAGAAAATCTTCATCTCAGTCCTAAATAGCCTATTCCTTATTCTGAGAATATAGCACTTGGCTCTAAACTCCTCGGCCAGGGGATGCATCCTCTTGCATCCAGCCTGTCAAGCCCTGTAACAACAAACTGTACATTTCAATAAGATCTCCTTTTATTGTAGGCCTAGTCTACTCAAGCTCTCTTCTTACAGCATACATGAAACCCCTGGAACCAGTCTAACGAATTTCCCTACTCACAGTCAAACCTGGTTTTGTATCACCAGCAGACTTAGAAAGATGACATTTGGTCCCTACAGCCAAATCAATTAGGTAGATTGTCAAGAGCTGAGGTTCAAGCACAGATTGTGGTACACCGACAATCAAAGCCTGCCAATCTGAGAAGGATCCATTTATTCTCATTCTTTTTGTCCACTAACCAATTGTCAATCTGTGTCAATATACTACCACCAGATCCATCGTTCTATCTCGTTGAATAGCCTCCTGTGTGGGACCTTATTGGAAGCCTTCTAAAAATTCCAATACACCACATTCACTCGTTCCCCATTATCTATTTATTCTATAAGTCATATCCTCAAAGAACTCTAGAGTATCCATCAAATATATTACTTTTATAAATTCACATTGACTCTGCTCAATCATATTATGAGTTATTACATCCTTCATTATAGATTCCAGCATTTTCGCCATGACTGTCAATTGGCTAAGAGGTTGGTAGTTCTCTGTTTACCCTCTGCCTCCTTTTTGAACAGCTTTTGTTGCATTTGTTAACTTGCAATCCGCAGGATTAATTCCAGAATCTATTGAACCTGGGAACATGACAGCTGAAGCATTCACAATTTCTATAAGCACCTTTTCTAATTTCTCAAAAATAGATCATTGGAATTTATCAGCTTTCTAACTCACCAACTTCACTAGTCCTATTTTTGACTGATATTTATTTCTTTCAGTTCCTCATTCTCACTAGACCCTTAGTTCTCCAATATTTCTAGCAGTGGTTTTTGTGTCTTCTTCCATGAAGACAGAGACAAAGTGGTTGCTTAATTCCTCTACTATTTCCTTTCCCTTATTATTTATTCTCTGGTGTCCTTCTATAAGGGCCTGTTGTGAAACAGATTCGAGGTCTTGAAGGACAAGGACCCTGAACACAGTCTTAGAGGTAAATGATTTATTTACAAAGACAAACTCAAGGGAAAGGTAACGGGGACCACACACACACAACGCGCACACTGGTGATAGCGAGCGTGGGAATATCGCAACAAGGGTAAAATACACACATGCACACACAATGAACTGGGTACAAATAATCAAGGAAAAGCAATATGCTACCCACCACCCCTTGACTCAGTGCAGGCATGGCTCCACGCTACTAGGAATACTAACTTAGAATGCTCCTAACCTTGTCGAACTGCACACCTTACCAGTGGTCTCTCTAGTGTTGTTTCACAATTCCTTGGAGCAAACAAAGAGAATGAACCCAGCACATGTGGCACTCTTCATAGTGCTGGAGGGCTTGGGGGGGGTGGGGGGTCCAGCCCACGTAGTTCAAAAAGGCCAATGGCCTGGTGCCAGCAAGGACTAATGTATCACAGAAGGCCAATGGCCCAAGGCCAAGTACAAAGGTGCTTAAAGGGGCCAATGGTCAGGTGTGCACTAATGGGTGGGATGGAGTAGGCCTTGATTGACAGTGGTGTGTCTTTCGACCAGGTACTGGGCAACCACGACCCTCCACAATACAGCAACCCTTCCATGGAATTGATCTTGGTTGGCCATACAAGCTTTGTATTTCAACTGGTACTCTGGATCTGACCCTGTCTGTGTGTGCATTGCTCATCTTGTCCACTCATGGTCTTTCAATGCCCTCGTCGTGATACTCTTTTTACAGAAATGGTTTTCTGATCATCAACATATGCAATATACCCTATATACAGGGAATTTCTCTTTCAGTCATTCTTGTTGCTGTCCACAATGTCTGGGTACTCAAGCTTGACATGTGTAGAAGTGAGTTGCCAATCCACATTGTGTATGCTCTTTTCCCCCATGCAGGCTGTTTCCTTTCCTATTGACTGGACCTTTTGTTTACCTGGAAATCCAGTGGCTTGGATAGCTTTATTTATGCTGCCATGCACTATTTCAATTGAATCACACTGTCTCTGACTGCCAGTGCACATCCACACATTATTTCATTTGGGAGGAATTGCACCTGGCATTTGGCATAGAATCTAAATATCATCATCTCAGCCAGCACTTCTGACAAATTGTCTCACTTCCTTTCTCAAACCCTCTCTAAATTACTGGTGAATGTCTGATAAATTATCAAAGTACTTTATTAATAAAAAAATCTAACAGAAAGCCTGGGCAGCATTCCAACTGTGTGCTTCCTCCACAAAAGCATACAGACTTGCAGAAACTTCTGTACTAATCATTATTGCAGTATATAGAGGCAATTTAGACATGCTAAAATTATGAGTGTAACAGCCTTAAAACAGCATTGATTTTTAAGAACCAACATTACATTTGCTACATATGTTACACACTCTATCTCTGTCTTGACTTATGACTGTACTCTACCCTCACCCTATGGGCAGAACTTTTATCCTGGTACAACAATGCCCCCTGAGATCCCATTGGTCTCTCCCTATTGACATTGCCTCCATGAGCTGGGCACTAAGTTCCTGCTGCTGACCTCATTAGCCACCTTTAGCCACACCTTGGTAGGCTGCACCAACCCTTCAGTAGAGAAGAGTAGCTCCTTGAATGCCTTTACATAACTGAGCATCACATCTAGGGAGGCATCACTGAAACAAGGCCCTACCATTGGCCAATCTATTAGAGAAGGGAAGATGGAGAAAGGAGAGTTCATAATGAGGAATAAATAAATGACCAGAGGAAGTAAACAGGTACTTCATTAAAGGGAGATGGACCTCTTGGCCACTAAGTCCATCAATGATGATATTTAAAGGGGCCTGGGTATCCATATACAAGTTACTGAAAACTAATGTGCAGGTGTAGCAGGCTATTTGGAAGGCAAATAGTATATTGGCTTTTGTTGCTTGAAGAGTGGAGTACAAGAATAAGGATGTCTTACTACATGTCTCGTGATTTTTGTTACTATCGTGGCATGTGCAAATTAGCCCTCCAAAGTTTGTTCTTTAAGTAGTTTATATTTTTAAAAGTTGCAATCATCATATTTTATTGGTAAATAATATCTATTTTGGGTAATATGACTGATACTCTAATCGAATGGGAAGATGTGAGAAAACCAGTAAATCCCTCAAACCTGCACCAATATTCCTTAGGTTTCTGGCCAAACTGTAGCTGAACTGAATGTTCTTGTTTTAGCACTACGTGCCCTCAGCTGTCAACCTGAGACCCTGCACTCAAGATTAGGTTTTTTTCTTGAAACAAACAATTTTACATGCTACTTATTGATAACAACAGAAATGGTGTATGTTAGTTATTTGATAATGTAACAGTGCACTTTAGCACCAATTACTTATTTGTTGCTGAAAGATGCTTTGCTGAGCTAACGTAAGCCTGTGGGAATATTTTTCTTTACAAAGCTTCTGCCAACAACAATTTGCATGTTAAATTGTGCCTTTTAGGATAGCAAAAAAACAAAATGTGAACGGAGGATTGGTTGAAGTGTCAGTTATGACATGCCAGCTGGAACAGTATGATGTCTGCAATTACTAAACCATTCCCGCTGTTATGGGACAGAATTCCAGCTAATCCTTCTGCTCATGTTTAAATTCCTAATACTTTCAAAAGTAAAACAAGACGAGGAGTACACAATAGATGGGAAAATACTGCGAGGTGTGGATGAACAGAGGGATCGCTAAGTGTGCATCCACAGACCCTTAATGGTAGCAGGACAGATCAATAAGATAGTTTAAAAAGGTACATGGGATGCTTTCTTTTGTTAGCTGCAATAT
>JARFYF010000002.1:65886578-65899491 GCA_030265395.1 Rhina ancylostomus | reverse complement strand
TAATTCTGCTCAATATTACTTGGCTTTTTAATAAATACCAACATCAGTCAGGGGACTGAGTATAGGAGTTGGAACATTATGTTGCAGTTGTATAAGTCATTGGTGAGGCTGCACTTGGAGTGCTGTGTACAGTTTTGGTCACCCTGTTATAGGAAAGACTGGAAAGAGTGCAGACAAGATTTACAAAGATGTTGCCAGGACTAGAAGGCCTGAGTTATAGGGAGAGGTTGGCCAAGCTAGGTCTTTATTCATTGGAACGTCAGAGAAAGAGGGACGACATTATAGAAGTTTTTAAAATTGAGAGGCATAGATAAGGTGGATGGTACCAGTCTTTTCCCCAGGATAAGGGAGTACAAAACTAGGGGCCATAGGTTTAGGGTGCAAGGGGAAAGATTTAAAAGGGACCTGAGGGGCAACATTTTCACACAGAGGGTGGTGAGGATATGGAACAAGCTGCCAGAGGAAGTGGTTGAGGCAGGTACAACAGGACATTTAAGAAGCACTTAGATAAGTACGTGGAGGGGCGGAGCTTGGACAGATATGGGCCGAATGCAGGAAATTGGGACTAGTTGGCTAGGGACTGTGGTCGGCATGGACTCATTGGGCTGAAGGGCCTGTATCCGTGCTGTATTGCTCTCTGACTCAATGACTCTAGCAATTAGCGTAACACTATCACAGTGCCAGCGACCCGGGTTCAATTCTGGCCATTGTCCATAAGGAGTTTGTATGTTCTCCCTGTGTCTGCATGGGTTTCCTCCGGGTGCTCCGGTTTCCTTCCACATTCCAAAGACGTACAGGTTAGGAGCTGTGGATATGCTATGTTGGTGTCAGAAGTGTGGTGACACTTGTGGGCTGCCCCCTGTGCATTCTCAGTAATGCAAAAAGATGCATTTCACTGTGTGTTTTGATGCACATGTGACTAATAAAGAAATATCTTATATCTTCTATTCAACACCATTGAATGTTGCTGCAACAGCTTCAATTCATTATTGCTTAAGACCATCATCTCTTTAATTTTTTGTGCACATTAATTTTCTTTCAATTTAAATCTAGCTCTTTCCTAGATTTTAATCCCCATGTGTAGACATTAGCAACATTAATGATATAACCCAAGGCTCTGAATACTCAATGACAACATTGAAGGAGAAGGGAGGTCAATCCCAATTCCTCATTGCTCTGTATGTTCTATTGTGGTAATGCCATGTGAGAGTTATTCACACCACTTGATTACTGTTGGTATACTTTCCACCAGTGGTGGATTTTTGTGCTACAAGCTTCCCCTAATTGGACTTCTGAAGAAGGCCTTACGATGTTTTGGTGGTGCTGTCACCGAGCATCTCTGATTTGTTCTCTCTTTCCTTCCACATGAGCCTGTTTGGAACTGGCCATTGTTACAGAAATAACGTGGCTGGATGGGTTTGATGATCGTGCTACATTCAGAGGATCAAATATATTTTCAAATTAATAGTTAAGTTATAGCTCCCCAAAAGTGGCTGCAGAAGTTGATGGGGTGGGAAGGAAGGTACAGTATATGGCATGCTTGCCTTTATTAGTCAAGGCACTGAATTCAAAAGCCAGGAAGTTAGGTTGCAGCTTTATAAAACTCTGGTTCAGCTGCATCTGGAGTATTGCTGGTGCCCCATTATAGGAAGGATGTGGAGGCTTTGGAGAGGGTGTAGAAGAGGTTTACCAGGATGCTGCCTGGATTAGAGGACATGTACTGTAGGAGAGTTTCGGCAAACTTGGGTTGTTTCCTCTGGAGTGGCAGAGGCTGAGGGGAGATCTGATAGAAGTTTATAAGATAATGAGAGGCATAGATAGACAGCTAATATCTTTTATCCCAGGGTTGAGGTGTCTAATTCTGGAGGACATTCATTTAAGGTGAGGAGGGTAAGTTCAAAGGAGATGTCTGGAGCCAGTTTTTACACAGAGAGTGGTGGGTGCCTGGAATGCGCTGCCAGGGGTGGTGGTGGAGACAAATATGAAAGAGGCATTTAAGAGGCTCTTAGATAGGCCCATGAATATAGTGAGAATGGAGGGATATGGACATTGTGCAGGTATAAGGGAGTAGTTTCATTAGCCGTTTAATTATTTTTAACATTTTATTTGCAGTGTGGTAACAGGCCCTTCCCGCCCAACGAGTCCACACCGCCAATTTTAAACCCCAGATTGACCTACCCATACGTCTTTGGATTGTGGGAGGAAACCGGACCACCTGGAGGAAACCCACGCAGTCATGGGAGAACGTACAAACTCCTTACAGGCAGCGGCGGGAATCGAACCCGAGTTG
The DNA here is from genome assembly GCA_030265395.1 of Rhina ancylostomus. NCBI lineage: Eukaryota > Metazoa > Chordata > Chondrichthyes > Rhinopristiformes > Rhinidae > Rhina > Rhina ancylostomus. The sequence continues at coordinate 65,897,201 of JARFYF010000002.1, read as the reverse complement.
CTGGTGCTGTAATAGCATCGTGCTAACCACTATGCTACTGTGCATGTATGAGTTTAATTAATTCAGCGCAACATCATGGACTGAAGGGCCTGTTCCTGTGCTGTACTGTTCCGTGTTAACATGAACCAGAGATTTTCATAATCACAGAAGGGAAAGCTTGAGAGTGAACGTCTTTAGACATGTTGCCCTTGCCTGGACATTGATGTTCTTCCGGCACTGGTCTGTGGGATTCTGGGGCTGAGAGCATCAGAACTCAGTGCCACTTTCTCCACATGCTACATAAGTCACTTGTTTGTGTCTTCCACCCTCTTTTGGTGTCTCTTCCTCCCCTTTAGAATGGGGAATGGCTTCATAATTAATTTCACAATCAGAACTCAGTGGCTTCATTCCCCATTCCCCATTTTGTAGAATGGCTTCATTAAAATTTGAAGTGCTTGTAGTTCTGATTTTCTGCCTCTTTCTAAGTGCCTCCTTCGTGTATTTAGTTTCATCTGCCAGCTCCTCCATTGCTTCAAAAATGTCACAAGGTCTCACAGGAGCCATCTATTGCACATAAAGATCATTCCATCAATCAGGCAGGCATCCTGGTGGGGAACCTACTGGGAACAAGAGACATATGATTTGGAGTTAAACTTTCATATTTGTGCAGTAGGAGTTTAAGTCTTGTCAATTTCAGTTAAAATACTCCTTTAACAACATGATAATAGTTAACTACTGTCAAACAATCTTGCTGGGCCAAAGAAGTAGCCATATCAAGTTCAGGCTCTCATTCCTTCAATTTTAATTGCTCGTAGTATTTTTTTGTCAAGTGTCAAAGTGCATAGAAACAATCATTCTATAGTCCAGTCACAATGTTCGCTTATCTGTTGTTTCGTCAATTTGCTGCTGTAATCTAAGCAACTGAAAAGGCCTGTTCCTGCAATCGACATGACACCATTGTGTGCTTCAATGTTGTACCTACTCCAAAGGCCCTGGAAAAGAAATCTTGCAATGTGTGACAGGATCAGTGTTAGATGGAGTTACTGCCTCAGAGAAACAATCCGAGTGTATACAAAACTATTGATTTCTAGGTACAATAAAACCTATGTTCTTGATGTAACCTTTCCCTTGTGGATTGATTTCTACAATTTCAAAACCTTACAAAAGGCAAGAGCTTTTGTATCTTCCTGTTTCTTGCTTTAATGTGGAAACATAGCAAATATTGGCTGATTTCTTTCAACTTTTTTTTATATAAGAATAAGTATGTTTCATTGTAAAGATACCTGGCACTGGAAACCTTAGGTCACAGGTTTCCCAGATGGAGGATCTCGTCAAATTGCAACCCTTTCTTTTCCTATACCCCCTGCTGTAAAGGTCATAACCTTGGTTTGTTTCCAAGTAGCTGCCTTACCCCATTTTCCTATTAATTGCAGCCATTCCCATGGTGAAGGAAATCCCTAAGCTTTCACCCTAACAAGCACTAAATGTTCCATGAGAAAAAAGAAACCAGTTATAAAACAGTAATAAATGTTCCACTTTATTTGCTTTTTTTCAAGAGGCTTGAAAGAATGTGACTGTACCACATTAAAGAGCTTCGCAGGAGTCTGTCCATACGCTAATGAGACTTGCTCTGCACCTCACCACACGCAATGCCCTGCAGTGATACTTTTAACTTAACCTTCATCTAATGTCAGGAATGTGCAAGGTCCTACAAAAAAAAGGAATGGATGGGTTGGCTCTGGATCTCAAATCACTACCGTTATTGAAAAGGCTCCATTCTGAAAATATAAAATTATAGCTTACAAGCTCCCCAGAAGATACACTAAATTAATCTAGTATTTATACCATGCAGATTGGGAAGTTTCAACTTTTATTACTGTCTACCTCATGTTTGCCAGAATGGCAATGAGGGTGAACTGTTACGGATAGCCTCAGTGTATTAGGTTCATGAGAAATCTGTTGCTAGAGTTTCCAAATGTAAAACCCCGCTGGACATTCATGCAGACGGAACATAAAGAAATAAGACTAAATAGCAGGAATGGGTTATCTGGCCCTTCAAGCCCGCTCTCCCATTCATTAAGATCAAGGCTGATCTTCTCCTCTGGAAAATGTAAGGGTGAGATTGAAGTGATTTGGAAGGGTGAAGTTGAAGCTTAATCCTAATGCTGCCTTCTCACACATGAAGAATGGATGTTTTGGCAATGCACCAGAGGACAACCGGTATGGGATGCACTTTCAGGAAAAGAAGGGTGGCAAGAGTGGACATCATTATTAAGAAAACCATGGATGGAAAAACAACATTTTAATTTTTTTGACATAAATAAATTTCTCTGTTTTTAAGTTGCATTTCCATATAAGTACACATATCAACAGGGACGAAAACAATGGATTGTTGCTCAGGAACTTGGATACAGTGCCCATGAGCCCTAAAGAGTATGAGGACCCAGGGAGTGTGGAGACGAGCACATTGTCTGATCTCAGCCATAGTAATAACTTCCACTGGATGTGACTCTGAATCCACCTGGTGAAATATCTGAATGGCAGGAGGAAGAGGAAAATTCCAAAACACAAGCGGTGACATCTGGGGGCCCACAGACCAGGAAAGTGGCAAAAGATGTACAAGGATGAGTTCCCTGGAGTTGGGTCGGTGGTAAAGGGTGTGCGGAGATTGGGCAGGCTTCCTTGCAGCCAGATATAAGGGTTAGGGTGGTGATGACAGGGATGAGGAAAGACACCACTTTAAGGGATGCAGGTGTACCTAACCTTTCATCGTTCTGACTTGTGGGATCTGGAGATGCACTCTTGGCCCACACGGAAATCTGAAATGAAAGTCAAAATCTCATCTGCCTGAGCCATTTCTAGCCCATGATCTTCCAACTGGCAGGGATGTTCCACAACTCTCCCAGTCAAGAAAATTAAAATTACAAATTTGGTCCCAGTCAGGTGATTTGGATCCAGTCTGCATACTGCAAGAGAATGTTGCTGGGTTAGGGAAGTGTAATTAATGAGCTGGTGCTCACAAGACCGGTGTCATAACAACAAGCTCACACTCATTGTCAGCAAGACTAAGGAATTGATTGTTGACTTCAGGAAGGTAAAGTTGGAAGAACTCACACCGATCCTCATTGAGGGTTCAGTGGTGGAAAAGGTGAACAGCTTCAAGTTCCTGGGTGTCATTGAGGGGTCAGTGGTGGAAAAGGTGAGCAGCTTCAAATTCCTTGGTGTCAACATTTCAGAGGATCTATCCTGCGTCCCACTCAATGTTGCAATCACGGAGAAGGCATGCCAGCAGCTCTACTTCCTCATGAGTTTGAGGAGATTTGGTATGTGGAGAGCATTCTGACTGGTTGCATCACTGCCTGGTATGGAGGCTCCAATGCACAGGATTGCCAAAGGCTGCAGAGAGTTGTAGACTCAGCCAGCTCCATCACAGGCACAACTCTCCCCATCATCAAGGACATCTTCAAGAGGCTGTGCCTCAAGAAGGCAGCATCCATCACTAAGGACCCTCACCATCCAGGACATGTCCTCTTCTCATCACTACCATCAGAGAGGAGCCTGAAGGCCCAAACTCAATGATTTAGGAACAATTTCTTCCCCTTCACCTTCAGATTTCTGAACGGTCCATCTCATTATTTATTTATTTATTTATGTTATAATGTACAGTAATTTTATCTTTGCACTGTAATGGTGCTGCAAAACAACAAATTTCACGTCATATAAGATGGTGATAATAAACCTTTTTCTGATTCTGATTCTGAAGACTCTATGGAGAGACAGTGAGTTGACAGGGAGCATAAATTGCTCTCCTTGTTTTAACTGCTCCTTCATCCCTATTTCTGATAGGCAGGACAAGTTAAAATCAAGGCCAAGAAATTCAGAAGGAAGTCTCAACGGCCTTCTTAATTATTTATGTCTCTTTCTATTGAATCTTAATATGTACTTCATTAGAGGATCCCGAAGCATTAGCTACTTAGTATTTATATATCAATGCATGAAGCCAGAGACAACTGTAACGAAAATAGGTGACTCATGAATTTGACCCCAATGAAGTATAAATAGTAAGGCAGAAATTCTGTTGTTGTACCAAAGTGGAAGTTAGAAATTTCCACTAATCTATAGTACATTTGAGCAAATCTTTTGCAGAGATTGTTAGTTCTGACTGTGAACAATCAGTGTGGGTGGTGATTTGGAGATAATTAAATGATTTTTTTTTTATTTGACAGTAGTCCTGGGAGAATGAAGTTGGGCAGGAAATGCTGTTAGATGATGGAAGGGAAGGAGGGAGAGATGATCTCTGAGCAGAAGGCTCATCTGGCTGTTGTTCTCTGAGCTATTCTTCTACCTGACTCTCTGTGAGGACCACGTGTTAGACGACTGAGCTTCCAGAAGGACATCCTCACTTTACTTCCTGTTGCAGTCACAACAGTAACATCAGAACAAGGCATATGTCATTGGTATCATTTTGTGTGGGCTGGGTGTTAACTCTGCCATGCATCTGAACTGAAATAGCTTCCATTCTGTCAGCTCACAGGGTCACCTGTCAGCAGGGTTGGTGAAAAGCTGCTGTGACCATAGGTGGCAAATCATGCAGGCCATTGGCTCAGGTATCTTGGCAAGAGTCAAGGTGGCTTCATTCTGCAGCCATTGGCTGTTCTACCTGTATCTGAGCCACCACAGTAAACCAAAGGATGACTATTGGGTCATGGAATCATAGAATCATATAGCATAGATTCAGGCCCTTAGGCCCACTGTATCCATGTCAGCCATTAAGCACCTATCCCATTTTCCAGTACTCAAATCAGAGCCTTCTATGTTGTGGCATTTCAGGTGCTCATTAAAACATTTCTTAAATGTGAGAGTATCTGTCTCAGGCAGTGAGTTCTAGATTTCAACCATCCTCTAAATGAAAAATCTCTTTTCAGAGTTCCTCTAAACTTCCCATCCATTGTCATAAACCTGTGCCCTCTGGTCATAGATACTTTTACTATGAGAAGGGGTTTCTTACTATGTAGTCTATGTATGCCCCTGTCATTTTGTATACCTCTATCCGGTCACCCCATCAGCCTTTATGACGAAAAGAAAACAAACTCAGATTGTCCATTCTCTCTTCATCACTGAATTGTTCCATACCAGAGAACAGCCTGGTGTATCTCTTCTGCTCCCTCTCCACCGCAATCATGATTCCTAAAGTGTGGTGACCAGAAATGCATGCAGTATTTTGGCTGTGGCCTAATTAATATTTTATATAGTTGTTCCATAACCTCACTGGCTTCTATTTTATCTCCGTTTAATGAAGACAAATATCCAGTGGGCCTTATTTACCATCTTATTTACCAGTGCTGCTGCCTTGAAAAATCATTGAACATGTACATAAAGTCCTTGGTACTTCCCAGGGTCCTACAATTCATTGTATATCTTAGCCTCATTAGCCCTTATAAAATATAACACAACACATTTTTATAGGATTAAATTTTATCTGCCATCTATTTGTCCAATTTATCAACTGATCAATATCGTTCTGTGGCCAAAGACTCCCCTCCTCATTATCAACAACACCATCAATTTTCATGTCATTTGCAAACTTAATGATCATACCTCATACATTCACAGCTAGATCATTAATGCGTGTAACAAATCAGTACCTGCTCCACACACTGGTCATAGGCTGCCAATTGCAAAAAAACAGGGTTCACTCTCTGCCTCCTATCATTAAGCCAATTTTGGATCCAAGTTGCCAAATTGCCCAGGATTCCATGGGTTCTTACCAATTGGACCAGCCTCCAATGTGGGACCTTGTCAAAGATCTTACTGATATCCACATAGACCACATCGGCTGCATTAGCTTCATCAACAAACTTAGTCACTTCTTCAAAAAATTCAGTCATATTAATCAAACAGACCTTCTCTTGACAAAGCCATGCTGACTTTTTCTGATCAATCCCTGCCTCCCCAAGTAGATTAATCAAGTCCCTTTGAATTTTTCCAATATTTTTCCTACAACTAATGATGGACTCGCTGACTTTCAATTACCTAGCTCATCCCTATTCTTTAATAAGGAGACCAATTCACTGTCCTTCAGTCACCTGTCACCTCTGTGGCCAAGTAGGATATGAAAATTACTGTCAGGGCCCCAGTCTCCTCTCTTGCCTCCCCTATTGGCCTGGGATACATCTCATCAGACCTTGGCGATTTATTCCCCCTTCAAACATGCTAAGGCTTCTTCTGTTTTTTGTTGGTAATTTGTTCTAGAATTCTACAGTGCCTCTCACTGAATTATCCTACTGTAATGTTCTTCCCATAATGAATAAAGATGGAATGTATTCATTTAAGATGTCACTTACATCCCCGCATAGATTGCTGCTTTGGTCTCTAATGGTCCCTTTTCTTTCCCCAGTTACCCTTTTGCCCCTAATACATTTATAAAATGCTTTGGGATTTTCCTTAATTTTGCCAACCAGTAACATTTTGTGCTCCCTCTTCACTCATCTAATTATTTATAAGTACCCCCTTACACATTCTGTACTCCTGTAGGTTGATGCCATGGTTGACAAGTCCAATGCATAACTCATTTACACCTGCATAGCTTAACCTATAAGAGAGAGGTGCGTGCATCATGGAGCGCAGTGCAATATATTCAGTAAAGTAGCTGTCATAAACTGAACAGCTGGCAGAGCAGGCAAGCTGAGAGATATGGCTTGAGGCTTGCAACAGCATTTAGTGTTTGAGGTACGTAGTGTACATGAATATCAGGAGTGAGTCCTGATTGAAAGAGGTTGTTGATGGTAGTGTGATAGGAGGATGGTGAATTGGGTGGAGCTTGAAGCCTAGTAGTGCATTTGTCAGGATAGGCCACTGAAGTTATACTCACAACATTGGCCATGCATGTGACAACATTGAAGGTCTTATGGCATTGAATCGAGGCCCCAGACTCCTGACCTCCAACATTACCTGCTCTCATTAGCTTACCAATTTACGCCAGGGGTGTGCCTTGACGTCCTGTAAATACATTTCTTCTTACTTTCTCCACCAAGGCCTTCAGAGCTATTTTCAAAAACCATGGAGCTCACTTTCTCTTAATTGTATCACACTTCAGTGTTTCCCAGGTCAAGTTTACTTCCTGCATGAACATGAGCACTTGCTGGAGCCATGTTGAACGCCATCTTTAGGAGGTGCAGGCTAGCTTTAAGTGGTGCTTACAAGCTACAACATTAGATACAGAAAACATGAAGGTGAGCTGGTAGCACAAAGTTGAGACACAAGAGACTGCAGATGCTGGAACCTGGAGGAAAAATAAAAGTGCTGGATGAACTCAGCTGGTCAGGCTCCATCTATGGAGGGAAATAGACAGTTGATGTTTTGGATTGATTGAAGGATAGTGGGGAGATGGCAAGTATAAAAAGGTGAAGGAAAGGCAAGAACTAGCAAGTGAGAGGTGGATCCAGGTGAGGAGGGATGATAGGAAGAGGGAGGATGGGAGAGTGGAAATAGCAGCAGAAGCTGGGATGTGATATGTGGAATGTTGACTGTCCATTTCCCTCCATAGATGCTGCCTGACCCATTGAGTTCCTCCAGCATCTTGTTTTTTTTTGGGGGAGTACAAAATTGACTGCATTGCCTTCAATGGGCATAGGTTAAATCTTGAACCATAAGACCAATGCCTTTTTTCTGGGCTGTGGGGTAGTTAGCTATCTAATTTATTTCCCCCAGTTTCTAACTTTCTGTATTTTTCTATCCTGGTAGATTTGTACTATTAGAGCTGAGAATATATTCAATGTAAATGCTTTCTACTGAAGTAGCAGCAGTTTGTGTGTATCTTAGGTAACATCATTTTACCAGCAAGTGATGATGATACTAGGAAATTAATTGCAGCCAAGTGAAATAATTGGGTGCTAGGAATAATAATACAGATGACATTTTATTTTAAATCTTTCCGAGTTAGTGATTGATTTAAAAAAAATCAGTATGCTAGTTGTTAATATGCACTTAGTGAAAGTGTATTTTAAGAAGCCAAGAGTTCTGAGCTAACTCCAATTAATCTTTAGCCATAATCTCTTGCTTCTAACTTAGCATGTGTTTTACTGAGGATGAAATGACTGGAATCAACATATTCAAACTACGACACATTCCAAGAAATTTGAAATTTAGTTTTTCCATAATTATTGATCACATTGTTTTTCTTTATTTCTCTAAGTATTTTTGAATGTATTGATGAAATTCTATATTTGTCCCTGTTTAGTCAATTTTATTTCCTTGCCACCTTTTATTAAGAAATTAGTAACTTTTACATATTTATTAGGAATTAAAGCTTTTGGGAAGAGTACCTTGATATTTTAAGGCTTCTTGGCTTGCTTTTCATAGGAACAAAAGCATTTCAATGGTTCATGCAATTAGTTTATCTTGGTCTCAGGCACCTTGCTGGAACATAGTTCTGTGAACATGGCCAGGTCATTTTGTGTGCTTGCCTATATTTGACTTTTGATTCACACTTTTGCTCCTTTGCATGGTTTGGGATGCTGAGTAATCCTGAAAAAGCACATTTCCAGTGAAGAGCTATCCATTGCAGTATGCACTCTGTGGTATGCACTAATTTGGAAATTTCAGCAAGTGCAGGAAGATTGGTATTTGGTCTAGTGGGTGATTGCATCTTCTTGTGCTTGATACTGAGAGCTGTATCAACCTGATGCTCTGGGTAACTTGGAGGCTTTATTTCTATCCAGAAAACCCAACCATTGAGTTTTGCACATGTGAGTTCATGAAAAGTCATGGTCCTGATTTCTCTTGTCCTCTATCCTGATCATTTGTGTTGGACATGACCAGAAATGTGCCTGAGATAGTATGTAGTGTTTTATAGGATGTGACTTAATTAATAATATATTCTTGAATGTGTAACCACAATTCCCGATCCTTCACCAATTTATGTCATTTGCAAAAAGTTACACATTTCCTTTTGAAGTTTCATTATTACCTGTCCATTATGTACCTGAGTTTCCACAGTTGAGCTCCACATGGTTTTTCAAACATTATAAAAATAACAATCTTTAAGGTTGAAAATGTTCCAAGATGCTTCACAGAAGTTGGGTGAATAAAAGAATATTCATTTTAAATAATGACAGCTGCAATAGCTCAACATTGTCCATGGCACAAGAGTTAAGAGAATTAACTGGAAGTTTTGATCAGTTTTTTTTATAGAGAAGGTCTTATGCCTAGTGGGCCATTTCTCTAGCCAAAGGTAGTAGGAAACCCAGGGTAATAGCACGATATATGTAAATCAAATCTAATATTACCTTTTTCCTGATACAACTTTTTTGTCAGGGCCTTGTTGTTAGTTTTGTGTCAAAACAGTGGAAATAATCTTCATAATTTTAGAACATAGAACAGTACAGCACAGGAACAGGCCCTTCTGCCCATGATGTCTGTGCCGACCATGAAGCCAATTTAAATGGCACAACTGCCTGCATGTGGTCTATGCCCCTTAATTCCCTGCCAGTTCATATGCCTGTCTAAATGCCTCTTAAATGTTGCCACCTCCCTTGGCAGCACATTCCAGGCACCAACTGCTCTGTGTGGGGGAAAAAGAACTTGCCACATAAATCTCCCTTAAACTCTCACCTTAAAGATATGCCCTCTAGGATGTTATATTTCCATCCTGGGAAAAAGACTGACCATCTACTCTTTCTATGCCTATGCCTCTCATAATTTTATACACAAACACACACACACACACACACACACACACACACACCGATCAGGTTTCCCCTCAGTCTCCAACACTCCAGAGAAAGCAATCTAAGTTTGTCCAACTTCTGCTTATAGCTAATACTCTCTTGAAATGTGTTTGTTGAATATTCCATTAATCCTTTCTTGTTGCAGTGATGAAAAAGCCAAAATTTTTCATAATTATTACCATCACTTGGAACATAAGAATGCATGCAGTAGAAGCAGGAGTAGGCCGTTCAGCCCCTCAAGCTTGTTTCATGGCTGATCTTCTTTTGCTACATCATTTCCTGCTATTTCCCCATATCCCTTAATATCCAGGAATCTATCAATCTCAATTCTGCTTGAAATCAATGACAAAATCTTCCGTGCACCTCGGGGAAAGAATTCCAAAGATTCAACACCTCTGAGTAAGAATTTTTATTAAATCCTAACTTGGCCTCCCCCTTATTTTGAGACTGTGATCCCTAGTTTTAGACTCTCAGCCGTGGGAAATATATCCATCCTGTGAATCTGTAAGGCAGCTATCTAATTTATTGAATGTTTTCAGCTCTGATATTCTTCCTGATGTAGGGTGTTGTCCCAAATCACCGACAGTTCCTTTCGCCCCACAAATGCTGCTTGACCCATTGAGTTGCTCCAGCAGATTGAACGCTGCTTATTCTCGCACCAAACTTCTCAAAGCTTCATGGAATGCCTGATATGTAATATAACCTTGGTCACTTTGCCTATACTGCCAACCCACCCGTGCCCTCCCAAGTCTCCTATATCATTTGTTGTCATTGCAGTATATTTTCTTTTGTGCCAACATCAAAATAATTGAAAAAAAATTCCAACCTAAATCCTTGAAGGACACTACTTCTTACATCCTTCCTCTCCCAAAGACTGCAGTTCAGATTTCCATTTTGATTTCTTCACACGCATGTG
>JARFYF010000002.1:65824305-65836868 GCA_030265395.1 Rhina ancylostomus | reverse complement strand
GGTGGAAGAGAAAAGGGCTGAAGATCATGGGAGAGGAAGGAGGAGCATGGAATAAAGGGAGAGAGTTGGGGATGGCAGATGGGAGCAGTGGGAGAGGGGATTCCAGTATCTTCAGCCTCTTGTCACTTCCACCTAATAATGTATTCCTCATTGCAATCATCACTTTTCCATTATTTCATCACGAAGTCAATTTGCCTTCAAATATTGTGGCTGCTGATGTAACTATGATATAAGCCAAATTCTCGGTGTTCTCACTGGCAGTTCTGTCTTTCAATACGACCATGGCTGATCTTCTAACTCAGCACCATTATCCTGCACTAATCCCATATCTTGAACCTTCCAAAAATCTGTCTGTCTTTCCCTTCAATGCAGTGAGTGGCTGAGCCTCCACAAAGCTCTTGAGTAGAGAATTCCAAAGATTTGTGAGCCTATGGGTGAAGAATATTTTTCACAATTTGAAATTGTGACCCCTGGTTCTAGGAATCCCAGCGAAAAGAGCGTCATCCCTGTAGTTAACTTGTCAAGCCCTGTTTCAATGAAATCACCTCTCATTTTCCTCAACTCAAGAGACCATAGCCCCAGAGTACTTAATTTCTCCTCATATGACAAACACACCATCACAACAATAACAGGATTACAACTGGTAACTTTAAATCCATGGGAAACATCCCAAAATCGATGGAAATTTGGAAGATGACCACCAGTGCATCCATTATCTCCATAGTCACCTCATTCAAAATGCTGCTTTGTAGGTTGTCAGGTCCTGAGAGTTTATTGCCTTTCAGTCCCATTAATTTCTCCAGTACTATTGCTAATTTCTTTAGGTTCTTCATCCACTCTAAACATATAGGTCTCTAATATTTCCCAGAGGTTTTCTGTGCCTTCTTCCAAGGTGATAGACACAAAATAGTTCTCTAATTTATCTGCCACTTTCTTATTCCCCAATAATATTTCCCCTGTCTCAGTCTGTAAGGGACCCCATGTTAATTTTAGTAATCTTTTCTTTTTTATGTATCTATGCAAGCTTTTACAATCTTTTCTTTTGTTTTCTCATTAGGTTACTCTTGTACTCTATATTAATTTTTTGTCAATATTACCAATTGTTTTCTATAGCATTTATAACTAACAATAGCAGCAATTGTATAAGTAATACAGTATCATTCGCTTCAGTGCATTTCCAGCATTAACATTAATTTCCACTGCTTCTTGCTCCAAGAAAGCATTTCTATACCTTCTATATATGAACTGCAAGACCCACACATCCAATCATATACAATCCAAGACATCCAATGTAACCAGCTTAAGTCTGAACAACCATTGTATTCCTCCTTTTCTGCTGCTGCCAAAATGGATTATACCAGAACAGAGTGCACAAAATTCCCTATGGCCTCACCTTCTGATTCATTGTGCCTTTCTTAATGCAATTCTCACACTGTTAAGCTTCTCATGAGCTCCCTTATCCCAGTGCACATTACAGCCAATGTCCCTCCAATTGCCTGTACCATATCTGCATTGCTGCCACCACACTCGGCACTGCTGCTGCTGCCTCAAAATACCACTGTGGTCACCGATGCTGTTGACTAGTTGATAATTCCTTTTGCTTGACCAAGTCCATTATTTTCTCCTGCAAAGTCCATTCCCTACATCCCTGTCACCAGCTTGTAATGTATGTGTGGGTTGTTATTCTAACTGCCAGGAATATAATGATTCACTGCAAGAAATAGAAAGTTGCTAAAACATTCGCACCTTGTTTATTTTATTTTCTAACTATACTGATTTTTGAGCATACTTTAGACATATACTCAAAGTACAGTTAGTACTGAAGAACATCTGTTCCAATATTGATGTTCGTGTCCCTACTTTGTACTTCAAGCTATGAGCCTTCCCTGTCAACAACAAACCTCAGAGATGAGTTATGTGATATTCTCAGTGTTCTGATTACAGTGACACAAAACAATGCAGAATGGTTCTCCACATTTCAAATAAGTGAAAGGTTCTTAAAGGAAGAACAATTTCGGAAAACAACCCCAGTTTAATAGTTCTTGACAAAATATTGAGGGAGCTCAAAAGTGAAACACTTTTTGATCCTTCAAAAATTAACTGCTTAACTGCTAACATTTATTTCAACAATCCTGAATTAAACATTTAGTTACACTTCAGGAAAAAAAAATTTATCTGGCAATAAAGTGCAGTGTGATGGATTGAGATAACAAAATTGCTGTGTAAATTTAAATAACATAGTCTAGAAGTTGCCTAGAAGATGAAAGAAGTGTTGTATGTCATCTTGACACTGCTTGTGCAAGTCACTTCAAGAATGAGACTCCTAGTGCAAGGTTCACAGAACAGAGTTAATATTCCTGAGCAATGCCAGACTAAAACTGTGGCATTTCTTATTTTTGTTCTGCAAATACTCGCAGCAGCCAGCACCTAGCCCAGCAAGTGCAATCTCTGCATCCAGGTCTTAAAGGGACATATCAAAATACAAGCAACACTCTTGCACGGGCGTGTTTCTACTAAATGAATGGATGCTGTATTCATGGGAGAGGGATAGGTGTATGTTCTTGGAATGTCAGAGGAACTTGAGCAGCCCATTGAAAATCAGTGATCACAGCAGGCATGTTCCTTGTAAAGGAAGACTATAATGATTCTCTGGGACTATAGTAAGGCTCTCCTGTCATGAACTTGCCTTGGAAGCTGAAGTAAGAATACAGCACGTTGGAGAAGCCCCAGATGCAACCAGCTTCCCTTATTCATTTTGGCTGCTTCATGTCTTATCAGTCACCAAGTCTCATTCATCCATCCCCACTGGGCTTGCTGATCCAGCCCTCCTCTCATCCTGGCCTCTTGACTATCCCTGATTTTAGTCTTTCTACTGCCAAGGTCCTAATCTCTAGAACTACTCCCTTTGACCAAGATTTTGCTCATCTTCCTTACTGTTCCGGGGTCCAGCTGTCAATTTTTTGTTTGACAGCACTGCTATGAAACTCCATGGAGATGAGTTACTATATTGAGGGCTCTGTATAAATGGTAGTTATTGTTATTATGATGTGGAAGTGTGATGTGATGTGGAAATTTGTTGTGGAAGCTTCAACTGCTAAAAGCATCTGAAGAGAAGCACATTTTTATTGCAAAGGTATCAAAGATTGGTTTATGATGATTCTCTTTAAACACTCTGACATTTCTTAGCAAGATGGTGTGCAGCAGATGGTAAATATAGAGTTATCTGTCATGGAAATTAGCCTTTTGGTCCACCTAGTCTATGCAGACCATCAATATATTTCCATCTTATCACTAAGATTTAAATGGGAATGTTATGATATTGAAAGTTAAAGCATCAGCTGCACCCATTCTTCCATATCCCAAAGAGTGGAACAGTGCAATTCTGTTGTGAGTCAGGAAATCTGAAGTGGAGGCGATTCCAACCAAGGAAACACATGAGTTGGATCTTGCCATCGTTATTACATCATTAAGCAGAGAATGAATTATAGTCATACTTCAATGTTCTAAAACAAGCCTTACATCCTGCTTGCCTTGGAATAGTTCCAAACCCAACATCCTTCCAGGATTAGTCAGGCAAGTCCTGGCTTTTCACGACTCCATTCAATAATCTGTACATGTGGAATATTAACTGTAATTCATTAGAATGCCTAAATAATTATGGTCTTTAGATCTGATGTTCCACCCTTCCTGTAATCTTTCTTATTTTGAACATGCTTTGTATCTGCATGCTCAATTATCCTTTTTTTTATTTTGTTTTCCTCATTAGAGCTAGAAGTCTGTGTGAGATAACTCAAACCACAAACCCGTAAATGATTAGATTCAACTTGCAGAGGAAATATTAACTCAGTGTTTCAAGTGCAAAAAAAAACCCAGCAGCAAATGTTGTTTCATCATTGCAATGTTCTTTTTCTTGGATTTTCCAGCTCATTATTTTAAAATGGTTTATTTGTTGGTGTGTTATTGGAACAAATAGATCAATAGTAAGCAGGCAATGCAAAGAAAAGCCAGGTTATCAAAAATGGTCGCCAAACATTATTCCTTATTGATCATGGTATAAAGTAAGCATGTTTTCACAAACCAGTTAATGGAGGGAATAATCCTGTGCCTGAATGTTGTGAGGAATTGTTCAGTTTTATCAAAACAAGCTTTCGAAGCCCATTGCCTGACTGGAGAAGCAAGTCCTGGCCTGATAGCGGTGGAATAAGTCCAACAAGGAGGAACCTTGTTCTTCTTCCTCTTCATCTTTGTCTTCTTCCTCCCTGTGTGGGTGCAGGTGTTCAATGGCTACCCCATGTTAAAGGAACTCACAAACAAGCAACTTCCACTCTGCAATACATTGAACTGGAAGTATGTAATCTTTGATCCCAAGGGACTGCAGAAGAAGGATTACTTACTTCCAGTCCAATGTATTGCAGAGTGGAAGTTGGTTGTTTGTGAATTCCTTTAACATGGGGTAGCCATTGCACACCAGCTACCACACAGGCTTTGCAAAATGATGTCTTGATCCAGTGGTGAAGGGTCACAAGACAACTGGAGTCAAGATTCTGCCGCAGAAATTAGGCCTTTCATTTTCATATGCAGCTTTTTGTGTTAAATTTGCATCTGTGAAATTGATAAAAGGATTTGAATGAATATTGCAAGAAAATCTAGATCAATGCATAATGATTTTAAAATTAGAACCTTCTCATTCAACAGCAAAATCAGGAGTAAACTGTTCAAACTTCAAAAGGTGTTGTGTCAGTCAGATCATGGCTAGTTGTACCTCAATCTCAGTGATCAATGTTTGATTAAGGGATTTTTGATCAGCAAGCATAGTTCTTCCACTAATTTTATGGAGTGCATTTATTTTGTATATATATTTATATTTCATGCAATTTTTCTATTTTAAAAACATTTACACATTAGTACTGTAATTGCCATGTACATTGCACACACTGCAATACCCATCAGAACATTATTGTGCCTGACAGAAATTGGATGATTAAAAATAAATGTGTCACGGTGCATGCCATTGATTGAGGTATTCTGTAAAGTGTAATTATTTAGTGAAATGTAACATCCAAACATTGCCATATTTAATCGTTGGCTGAAAACACAAATAGGCTTATTTCTCATAATAATGTTCATAGTGAGTAATTAGACTGAATTCTTGACGTTGCAAGGCTGAGACTTGAAAGCAAGAAATTTTATAGGAGTTTGAAAAGAACAGCTGTTACAACAAGAGACTGAAATAATTAGCTTACACACTAAACTGATTTGTTTAACACATCAAGAAAGAGAAATTTAATATTGCTATAACTTTCGCCAGCACAATGTGGGCGGTTAGAATAGATTGTGAATTAATAGAAAAAACATTCTATATCTATCTATATATATATATATATAAATATATAAATATATAAATATATAAATATATATATATATATATATATATATATACACTATATAAAAATAAGCCTTACTGGTTCATCTGTGGTTGTCTCATAGGTTAACAATGACTCATTTGAGCTGGATTAGGATGCTAGAAAAATGTCTTCCATTGGAGAAATGGGCCAGGGTACTAAAGAAGGAATGTGTCAGGAAGGAGGGAGGAAGGAAAAACACATTACCTTTAAATGCTTTGCTAACAGGTCTACTGGAACGAATGCAACAGAGCAGGCAGCTAAGTGCTTATGTAGGCATCTTAAAAGTTATGTGAAGAGAAGAAACAGTTCATGCCACCTCTTGTCCAACAGGACCGATGAGTCTTGGAAAGGAGTTCAAAGAATTGATCTGTCAAGGTAACAATAATGAAAGCCATAAATGCTGGAGATACTCAGCAGGTTAGGCAGCATAAGCAGAGAGAAAAAACAGTTAAAATTTCAGTCGATGACCTTGCAACAAAACTGTTTTAAGTTGCAGTGAGGGACAGAACGAAGGAGTGCCTGTGATAAAGTGGAAACCAATGTTGTCTGGATTGTCAGAAAAACTGAAACGGTGAGTGTAGAACACAGTAGGTGTTGGGAATCAGAAATAACAGCGGTAATACTCAGCAGATCAAGTAGCAACTGTGGAGAGAGAAAAACTGAGTAAATGTCACAGGTGGATAACCTTCCACAGGAACTGGTCAGTTCTGACACAAGCAGGGAAATTTGGTTATTTGAAATTGTTGGATTCCATATTGGATTCCTGGGGCTGCAATTTGCCCAGGTGGAAGATGAGGTTCTTTCCTTGAGCTATTGCAAACCTCTGGATTCAACATTGAAAGTTTGTGTCAGAAGTGGGCAATCCTCATGTAACTATGTCAGATTTTCTCTCTCCATAGATGCTAACAGGCATTTCCTGTATTCCCAGCAATTTTCTGTGCACTGTGTCTCACAGTTTCAGCATTGTTTCTTTTCCTGCCCTCATTCATCTCCTCCACTTGCAATCCTCCAGACAGATCAGCTACAATTAATAAACATTCATTGTCCTCTCCAGCAGTATTTCTGTAGCCTGGACAAACTTGCCTAGACCACACACATTTGCCCTGCTCACTCCATCTCCTGCAACTTGAAGCACAATTGTTTTCTCAATTTTCCGGTTCTGAAAGTTCATCAACCTGAAAGAGTAACTCTGCTTCTTTCACCATAGACGCTGCCTGACCTGGTGGGTCTCTCCAACAATTTATGTTTTCATAGAACATTACAGCACAGTACAGGCCCTTCGGCCCATGATTCTGTGCTGACATTTTATCCTGCCCTAATATCTATCTATATAGTTTCGTTTCAGATTTCTATCTTACACAAGCTTTTGTTTCCCAATGTCAATGTTAAAAAATTGCTCCTGCTCCTTGGTTATCAATGCACCAAGGGACACCAATAACTGATGATAGCCATTTTCTTGCTTGATAAATAGGTGACCAACTCATGAAAGTCTCAGTGGGACCATGTGAACCTTTCAATTGTCTTAACCAATTTTAAGGAAAGTCTGTAAATTGGTGCACATCACTCCTTACCCAAGACAGGGTTAACTTAATGTTCATATCATATTTCTTAAATGTTGAAATCATATTTCTAAACCTGTTATATGACCCTGTAGAAATATTCAAGCATAGGCAACGCATATTCAATCCAGTTACTCAGATATACTAACAACACTTCCTAAAGGGGTATTTAGTAACTACATATGATTTTTTTTAAAAAAGAAACAATATGAGGCAGAGGATTCAAAGGTGCTCAGCCTTCTCAATATTGAACTAGAAGAAAATGGAGTTAAACCATTGACAAACTAATGAGACAACAACACTGGAAAGGTTGAGAGGATTGTGATGAGGGAAGGTGTAATGTGCCGTGTTTGTGAATGATGTCACCAAAAGCAGGAAGCAGAAGCCTCTTCAGTCTTAAAAGGTGGTCGTGTTAATTCATTCTTAGCATGTGCCACCCTCTTCCTACGCATCCATTCTGGCTGTGGGGATGGGGAGGAGGCGAGCAATTCAAAATAATGTGGATGGTGAGAAGAAGCAGATGGAGGAGAGTGTGAGACGAAAGAAGATAAATTATTGGTCGATTAGAATACTGTTGAAGACAATTAGATCTGGATCCAGATTTTGCTTCATGTTTGTCTGACCACAACACCTTTACTGCATTAGCAGTTTTCTCTCTTCCCAAACACAAGCATCGATTCTTTAAGCCAGGCAATTGGATTGTGTAAGTGAGGCATATAGTGTGTTGTACAGAGCGTAGGGGACCAGGAGCAGTGCTTGGTGGGTAATACCTTCCTAATGGGGCATTGGAGAAGGCTGCCCATCTCAGATCTGACGTGTCACCTGGAAAGAAGAATGTGTGAGGAATACCGCATGTGGCAGGATGCGTGATAACTGACAGCTCGAGCTCTGGCACTTAGGAGCCGTCATTTGAAGAAATACAATGGAAGCTTTGCATCATTGCAAAATTAAGGCATCTTGCGGCAGACTCCCTCCAGATCTATAAAGACAACAGGGGCGGGCTATTAAACCTCCTAGGGTTCTTCCTGTTCCACTCTTATCAAATAAATCCTCAGCAACTGTTCCTCTGAATTCAGAAAAGTTACAGACTGAGTCAGTGGAGGACAAAAACCATTTCTGTTGCTTTCAGTTCTTGCTCATTGAGAGATGCAAAGCACTCCGCTTCTGATGACTCTGATGCACATATTCAGTTAAACCTTTTGTGTTCAGAAATGTGATGAGTTTTGCTAGGAGCTCAAAGGGTTGAGTGAATGCCAGCTACTGCATCCTGTCCTTCAAGAATCCCAGAAATGTAGCAAAATTTTACTGCTCTCTCTCAACATTACCTCACATTCATGCCTCACCGAATGAACTCTCTTCTTGTGATGGAAGTATGGGAGTGAACTGACAAATTTAAACCCAAACAGCACCTGATTCCCTCTGGCTGCTTAAAATATGGCTAAGTGATTTTAAAAAATGGCTACTTCTACTTTGACAGGCACAATCCTCCAGGTTGGTAAGCTTGGCTGCGGGTCTTCTGTGGTGGGGATGGATAACTGTCCTATTGTCTCTGGTCATTGTTTGCTATGGCAACTGCTCTGCTCAAACCCACCAGGAATCACGGAGAGTTGTGAACGCAGCCCAGTCCATCACATAAACCAGCCTCCACTCCACTGACTCTGTCTACACTTCCTGCTCCCTCAGGAAAGTAGCCAACATGATCAAGGATCCCTCCCACCCTGGCCATTCTCTCTTCTCCCCACTCCCATCGGGTAGAAGATCAAGAGCTTGTACCATCAGATTCAAGGACAGTTTCTATCCCACTGTCATCATGCTCTTGAACAGACTTCTTATACACTAAAGATCAACTCTTGATCTCTCAGTCTACCTCGTTGTGACCCTCGCACTTTATTTGTTTAACTGCACTGCATTTTCTCTGTAACTTTAACACTACGTTATTCATTCTGTGTTTCCTTTCTGTAGTACCTCGATGTACTTGTGTATGGAATGAGCTGTCTGGATGGCATGCAAGCAAAAGCTTTTCGCTGTATTTTGGTACAGCAACTTGTAGACAGCATAATGTGCACAGTTCTTCTGTGGTCCAGAGAGCCAAGACCATACCCCACTGAGAGTCAAGAGTAGGGGTGGTCTTGATAAGGACAGAGAGGCAGTCAATGCTCACTGGTAAGAACACTTCAAAGACCTCCTCAAATGTGACTCTGTCCTCAATGTGAGCAGATTTTACTCCAGCCCACAGCAGCCTGTTTGAGCCTATCTCCCCTCCATTCCCAAAACTGAAAAGTTCAAATCATAACTAAAAACAAGGTCTCATGGGCAGATGTCTTTCTAAGCAAGTTCTAGAACTTAATTGTGAAGCGCTTCATTCACAAATTCATTGGTTCATTGTTTACATCTGGGAAGCAGAGGATATAACAGAGGAGCTCAGAGGTATTGCAATTAAGACCATTTTCAGGGAAGGAGACAAGTCGGACTGTAGTAAGTACAGAGAGGTCTCCCTGTTGTCTATCACAGGAAAGGCCTTCACCAGATGATTTTAAGGGACTCGTTCGACTCATTCACCAAAGCTTACGAGAAGATGGGCCTCACACTCAACATGAGCAAGATCAAGGTTCTCCACCAACCTGTCCCTGTTATACAACACTGCCCTCCAACAATAAAGGGTCACTGTAAAATCCTGAAAAACACTTCCACTTCCTATATCTCTGGAGCCACCACTTGATAAAGGCAGATGTTGATGATGAAATTTACCATCTTTGGTTGATTGAGGAAAGGGGTGTTTGGAGATCAAGACCTCAGACCTGGCATGAAACTTGTGGTTTACCAGCCAGCAGTGGTCCCTTCACTCCCATGTGCTTCCCAGAGCTGACTGCCAACAGCTGGCACATGAAAGCACTAGAAAGTTACCACCAACATTGTCTCTGCAAAATCTCCCAAATCCGCTTAAAGGAAAAGCAAAACAATCCTAAGAGAACATCCCCAGTACTGATACCCAGTTACCCTCAGATGACTACATTGCAGAGACCATGCATTTCCAGCACCAGACCCCGGAAACAGACAATCTGTTCCAGGGGAAGAAATTACAAGGGGGGCAGAGGAAAAGAATCAAAGATATGCTCAAAGGCTCCTTGAAAAATGCAATGTCCTCACTGTCTCTTAGAAATCTGTGGCCTTTGAACATTCAAAGAGGAGAGGGAGCATTCGTGATGGTTTTGAAAACCTCAGGTCCAGGAATTGGAAGCACACAGAAGCCCTGTGTCAGCCACAGAAGGACTGAGCTATCTTACAAAATACACGATAGTCCCATCAGGCACCTCCTGCATTGCACCCTGACACCTCTGTGGTAGAGTCATCAGTCACCTCCAATCCCACGACACTGGAGTGGAAGAAAATCGATCCTAAGGGACTGCCTCAAAAGATTGATGCTGCTTGTCCTCTTATTAAAAGTAGAAATGAAGGAATATCCATTGGAGAACTTAGAGGTGAACCTCAGTTCATCTTTGTACAGGTGCACTACTTTGATGCTGGTCTTGACTGATCAAAAGCAATACCCATACTGTCCAGAGGAAAAGTAGAACCAATGAAAATGCTCTAAACTCTTCTGTAATCAAGCAAGTATTCCTTCAGTATGTAAACTTCTTTTATCATTAACAGCTGATCCTAGTAACATTCTCATTCACTTCATTGTTAATTAATATCATCCTCTTTGTTATGGGCTGGAATTTCAAATTCCGCAACTTGAGCTCTTTCAGTCTGGTCATCCAGCTGATGAAATCTCTGTGACCAAGGTGAGAATGGAAGGGCTGGCCTTGGACGTCACAGCCATTAGTAAGCAGAACCCTCAAAATCCTGATATACAGTACATCAATTTTAATGATTGATAGGTTCAAGAACAATTATTTCCCTTCTATTCTTGAACCAACTGGCAAAACCTTAATCATGACCACTTTGTTCATTTTGTACTAAAATGGACTTTGATTTTTTTGTTCTAATTGTGTGCTTTCTGTAAAAATTGTATATAATTTATGCATAATTTCATGTTTTTGCTGTGAATGTAGCGTAGAGGTAACGTAATGCTATAACAGCACCAGCGATTAGGGTTCAATTCCCGCTGCTGTCTGTAAGGAGTTTGTATGTTCTCCCCGTGACTGCATGAGTCTCCTCTGGGTGCTCCAGTTTCTCCCACATTCCAAAGATGTACAGGTTAGTAGGTTAACATGGGTGTAATTGGGCGGCGCAGGATCATTGGGACACAAGGGCCTGTTACTGTGCTGTATAAATAAAATTTAAAATATAATGCTATGTGCCTGTGATGCTGCTGCAATTAATTTCATTGCACTTGTGCATACATGTACTTGTGCGTATGTTAATAAACTCAAATTTGATTTTTGACTTTTATTTCTGGAATTTGTTGCTAGACTTGCATAAATTCAGGTACTATGCAGAAAAGTTCAAACTAATACTTTTGGTTCACTTGCACTTTGAAAATGAAACTGTGATGGTCCACATGCCTTATAAAGATGCAAAAGAGGCAATAATGTTATCTGAATTTGTAGTCATATTTCCTATCTCTGTCTCTCAAAGTTTCTGAATAAAGGAGCAGTTTCTCTATCACTGCAGTTTCTCCCATTGAAAAATATTCTTTTTGTTTTCAATGCATTTAGTCTGGCCCCTCTGTATATGGTCTGTTCAGTATTTCTTGCTGTGATATCCAACTCAACCTTCATGTGACAGACAGCTACATATTCCTTCTAGATGAGGAATGATTGGAGTTTGATATCTTTTCTGTAGGTTTGCTTCTCTAAAATTGTAATGTTGCCCAATTTTAGTCATTTTAACATAATTTTCTACCCCAGTACAAGGATCAAATCCTTGATGGGCAATTTGTGCTTCTGCTTGGTTAATATTTTCACTATTTCTTCACTTTTTGACCGTGTGTTGGACCAAAAAGAAATGTTTGGAAAATTGTGTGTGTGCCTTGCAACCAGGAGGTTTCTCCCTTTTGCATTTAAAACAATATATAAAAGGATATGTTGGCTTCTTAACCTCCATTGCCAACTCCTGGAGCTTGTAAAATTGGATATAGTGTTTACAAAATTGCTTTGTGCAGTGATAATGGTATTCTATTGGTCTTCCTAATTTTTACATGTGCACGTCTTACAAAGATCAAACCAATGTGTCTTCTTGGCACAGCTATCCCCAGGGATTAGCTACACAGAGGAAAACAAGCAGAGGGAAGACTGGTAGCACTCAGGAATTACCAAATAAACAGGGACTGCCAAATGATTTGCAGGTGTCAAACTGGTGCAACATCTGCAAGCAACTAAGGTCATGATCCTGTCATTTAAACATACATTCCAGAGATAAACCTTTAAGGATTATGTAATGAGATAACTGCTAATATTGCTTTTCAGATTAAGATATTTGTTGCTTTCTCACTGAGTGCATAAAATCAATGCAGTTAACTATAGTTTTCACATATTCATAATAGTTCACATCAAAACAGCTTTTGTCTAGTTATCAAGTTTAGAAAAAATGTCAAATATTTCAAATATATTACTTGTGTACTTATTTAACAAATATGGAATATGTTTTGTCATGA
>JARFYF010000002.1:65715560-65728305 GCA_030265395.1 Rhina ancylostomus | reverse complement strand
GTCCATTAGTTTGAAAATGAACTTCCAGTTGTTGACCACTTTAATTCCTCCGTCCACTCCCACACTGACTTCTCTGTCATTGGTAACTGTTCAGCCAAGGTCAAATGTAAGTTTGTGGAGCAGCACTACCTCTGCTGACTGGTCACATTACAGCTCTCAGGACCCAACAGTGAATTGAACAAAAATAAAAACAGAAAATGCTGGAAGTACTCAGCAGGTCAGGCAGCATCTGCAGAGAGAGAAACAGAGTTAATGCTTCAGGTTAAAGATTTTTTGTCAGAACTTAGTTCTTTAGTGAGATCAGAATTGAGTTCTGACAAAAGGGCTTTGACCTGAAACAATGATTATTGTCAAACTTCCAGCATTATCCAAACACTGCTGCAAATAACATGCAGCAGCAGTTGATTGCAGAGCAGTGGAAGTTGATTGCTATTAAAAGCTTTTTTTCATTCTCTTTGAATATTTCCCATTTATTGGTTATTAACAATAGTGGCTACTTCCATAGTCTTGATTATAACAGTCTGTTGAATTTTATGCAATGAAACACCCAGGGATGCAGTTAATTGGATTTGGCAAAGCCATTTGTACTTGGATGAATCAAATGGATATACTTACATAATGAAATGAGTAGAATATATCCTAAACAATATTGAAAATGATAGATTGGAAAGCCACACTCTGCTCCTGACTGTATACATGTAGTAAGTCTGTTTATCAGCTCTCTCTGACTTGCTCCAGTGCTAGCTTTCAATTCCATTTCACCTCAGACCCCTGGATTCTATGTTATGTGGCTGAGTCTTTCTCTTTGTGTCTGGATGAAAGCTTGAACATCTCTTTATGCTTTGAATGTAAACAATGCATGGCAAATTCTGAGCAGAGAGCAAAAAAGTGCACATCAATGCTTCCTCTGACAGTCCTATTGAAAGCCTGAATAATTAACAGTACAGATTCATTCATACCATGTAAATATTACATACTATATTGAAGTCAAAGACAAATCCCATCCTTTAGAAATGTGATAAACAGAAAATGAAAGCCATTTCAGGAAATCATGAAGCATTAATCTATATTCTTTGCAGTGAAAGAAAAAGTGCATACTTGGTTGAAAAATAGATGCGGTGAAATTCATCTTCACTGAGGCTCAAGATGAACAGAAGTAGATCAACTTCTATCTTTCTCTGCTTGACCTTCACCCAAACAGAAGACAATTGCTACCTCTTTATTGTTTTAAATATTTCAGCACTCACTCCAGAAGTCTTTAAGATCAGGAAAAATACTATCTCTATACATATCAAAAAATAGTTAAGTTAAAGTTACTAAGCAAAACCTAGAGGGGATGACAAATAATGGAGCTCTTTAAAATTAAAATGTAATACTTTTACCATGTATTTTCCAGTGCTCCTGAAAGAAAAAGAGTTGCACTCATGTAGCAGGATGACTACATGAGTTAATTGTTACAACCATTAAAAAATTGTGTACATGCAATAGCAGAGAAAGATAAGAGGTAATTTTTATATTCACCATGTTTTTTCAAAAAGCAACGTGATAAGTAGCTTCAGAATTTGCTGTAGTTTGTTGGTGAAGGATTGAGAGTATTCTGTTTTGCTTGGAAAAATGGAAAATAGAATTCTTTAGCTCCATCTGGGATGGGCAGCTAGGGCCTTGATTTACCATTTCATTCAAGGAAAACACTGCAGCAAGTCTCTGTTAGCAGAGTGTTGAAGTGCCAGCTTCGCTGATGTGCTTGAATCCTTGAGTGTGGCTAGAACCCACAATCTTTTAAATCAGAATTGAGAGTGCTACCATTGAACCAAGGCTAATGAGTTCAAGTGCTCCTGGCACTGTATGATTGTACAGTGATTCCATTCCAATATCAACATAGAAAAGCCACTTAAAGTTATCTGCCGGCAACTGTTTCTCCTCAATCTTTTTCTTGTTACTATTTCCAGTCACTGAATCACTTCACAAACCTGAAGCAGACCCAACCATTCAAAATGAGCATGTTCAGATCTGACATGATTTTAAAAAAGACCAATAGACAGTTGTCAACAGGATTGAAGTAAATTGATATTTTAACCTCAAGTAAAATGATTGACAGGTACCCTTGATACCCCTTTAATCACTGAAGGGGCTCTTTGCATATCAGGAGTCAAAAACATTAGGTGACAGCAGCTTCTGATGTATCCCATAATCTCAGGAAAACATCATTAGACAAGTTTCTATAGAGGGAAGAGGCATCTTCCTGGCCTCTGGCCAAGAGTAAACCTTGGAACATTTCCAAGGAGCATAGGTTGTAAACCGCCCATCTGCACTCTTGGAATAATACTTGGAAAGCAGCCTGGCATGGTGCCTAACTGGCAAAATAAAGCTATAATGTTTAGTGATACAGTTATTGCAGTTAATGGTGGGCTACCCAATGCCACAAAAATTGTGTCACTAGATTGTAAGGAACCAAAGTACACCACAAATGGAATGCATTTACTAAACTACATCAGAATCAGATTTATTATCACTGACTTATATGACATGAAATTTGTTGTTCTGCAACAGCAGTGCAGTGCAAAGACAAAAATTACTATAAATTACAAAAGCAAATAAATAATGCAAAAACAAAGGGATGATGACGTTGTGTTCATGGACCATTCAGAAATCTGATGGTGGAGGGGAAGAAGCTGTTTTTGAATCATTGAGTGTAGCTCCTGTACCTCCTCCCAGCTGGTAGTAAAGAGAAGAGGGCACTTCCCGGATGGTGAGGGTCCTTCGTGATGGATGCTGCCTTCTTGAAGAACAGCCTTTGACAATGTCTTTGATGGTAGGGAGGGTTGTGCCTATGATGGAGCTGGCTGAGTCTACAACCCTCTGCAGCCTCTTTTGATTCTGTGCATTGGCGGCTCCATACTAGACTGTGATGCAACCAGTCAGAATGCTCTCCGCTGTACATCGATAGACATTTGTAAGTGATTTGGTGTCTAGTCCAAATCTCAGCAAATTTTCACAAAGAGAATGGAGAATACATGTTAAATGGTGGCATTCTCATCAAGCTCAGAGCAACCCTTGATTTCTGGCCATCTTCCCTCAATTCTGAGATTGGGACGAGAACAGAAAACCGGGGCTTCATTAAACTACATCCACATCCATTTTATTGCCACTTCATTTTCACTATTAATAAGATTGGATAGTAAAAAATCCACCAGTTTTTGGAAGAAGTAATCTTTATCATTTGATGGTAGGAATCCAGGATTGCTAATTGCTCTCCTATACATTCATACCTAAAACAGTACATTCCTTTGATGACTAATTTGCATATACTATATTTGTCATGTCCTACAGCAGCTGTTATATCCACGATATGCAATCTGAGATTGCCTAAGAGGTAGTCAGAATCTTGACCATTTAAGTTTTGCAGGACTTTGCATTTTGTCACCTAATGCCCCTTTCTCCTCACTGTTCCCAATTGTGAGCTCGCAGTCAGAAGTTTACTTAAACTTGAAGTTCACTTCAAATTAGACTGACCCCAGATTCAGGTCAATTGGTGATCAGATGGCATAAATAATGACCCATCATATTAATGCTGGGATTTCTGCATGCACAAAAGACTCTTGGGAAATTAATTCACTCCTAATATAACCACAACAACTTGCATTTATATAGTGACTTTAGCATAGCAAAGCGCCCAAGGTGCTTCATAGCATCAATCAAAATTTGACACTAAGCTACATAAGGAGACATTAGGGCAGTATAGTCAAAGAGTAATGTTCTAAGGCATGCCTTAAATCAGGCAGAGAAGTTAAAAGAATGAATTCAAACCTTAGGGACTTGGCAGCTAAAGGCAAGGCGACCTATGGTGGAGCAATTAAAATCAGGGATTCTCAATAGCTGAGACTCTAGAAGTGCAGAGAATTAGGATTTTAGGGCTGGAAAAGATTACAGAGATAGGGAGGGGCCAAGTTTCTCACTAAGAACCTTTGTAGTTAAAAGAATCCTGCTGGGTAATAGAATGTTTCCATCAGTCAATAAATTCTTCAGAATATTGATTAAAATGAAAATTGAAACATGTGTTATACCTCAACAAAACAAGTCTTGGATAATAAGAAACTTATATGATCAGCCTAGTGTGGATCACAGTCTTTGGTTTAAGAACACATTGTCAAAATGACTCATCACAGCTTGCCCGTCAGATGATAGAATATAATCTCACACCAAACTAATCCTTACCAAAAATAGTGTTAAGAATATCTGAGTTTGTCGTGTTGAGGGGAGGAGTATTAAAAATGTGCATATGAAAATGATGCTATATATGTAAAGTAATGTAATGTAAAGGTAAATATAAAGTGTTCTGAAATAAATTAAAAAAGGTTTGTCATATGTAAGGACCATGGTCCTTTAAAATAACGTCATTAAATAAAATCAAAGTGATAAGGACCATGCTGCTTTTTGAGGAACATTTGTTCATAATGCTTCAAATACAGGTCTTCTCTAATTAAGACCACACTCCCTCCAAGCTTAAAAAAAATAATTTTTGGGAAGGAATGTAATGCAGTATCATTTCAAGGCAAAAATTAACAAGGTGTTTAATTGCCTCTGATCAGCGATTAACCCATTCATGAATTTTGTTACTATGGAATGATGATTTAGAAAGCTGATCCCGAACAATAGCTATGCAAATGTAATCATTATAGATATTAATAGAGTTCTTATAAAAACGTGTGTAAATCAATATGTCACGTAATCTGAACCATGTAACTTTGAAACAACATGGTTTGGTAACAGATTGGTAATCATCACAGTGTACTCATTATACAATTACAGTGTTTAAAAAGCATTTAGACAGGTACATGGATAGCAAAGAATAGAGCGATACGGTCCAAATGCTGGAAAGTGGGATTAGTGTAGACAGGCATTTTGGTTGGCATGAATGAGTCAGGCCAAAGGGCCTGTTTCTGAGCTGTATGACTCTATGACTCTATTAATTTGAAAGTAAGGAACATCCATGTAACATGTTTTGAGATTTTTTTGTTCTTTGTTTATTGTTAGATACATAGACTCATTGAGTTACAGAGAACTCTATTGTAGCCATGGTAGTGTAGCGGTTAGCTTAACACTATTAGAGCGCCAGTGACCCGGGTTCAATTCTGGACACTGTCTGTAAGGAGTTTGTACGTTCTTCCTGTGTCTGCATGGGTTTCCTCCAGGTGCTCCAGTTTCCTCCCACATTCCAAAAACGTACAGGTTAGGGGCTGTGGGCATGCTATGTTGGCGCTGGAAGCGTGGCGACACTTGCGGGCTGGCCCCCAGCACATTCTCAGTAATGCAGAAAATGCACTTCACTGTGTGTTTCACTGTACATGTGACTAATAAATAAATATCTTATAGAGTCTTTGTAAATGTCACATAGCTGCTGTTTTAGTCAAGAGCGATCTGGTAACGCTAATTGCCAATTATGCTTGCAATGTCAATAAATGACTAGGAGCTCTATGGTATCAATATGGATACAAATAAATAAATTGCTGATTGTCAATGGTTGCTTTTAATCTTGCACTCTGAATCTCTGTCTCTTTGCATGTCTGTCTCTCTCTCTCTGTCTCTTTGTGTGTCTGTCTCTCTCTGTCTCTCTTTCTCTCATGCACTCTCTCTCTCTCCCCCTCCCTCTCTCTCTCTATCTCTCTCTCTGCTCCCTCACACACACAACCCTGACAGCTGTCTTATCTGCTCCTATAACCAAAAGAAACATAAGTTGCATTATTATCATTTTTGGCCTTTACGCTATTTGAAACAAATTGAAAGAAGGATTTCTTCCTGTTCAAAATAAAAATGAATCAGACTCCTCTAGAATGTTCAAATTTCCCTGGTGACTGGAAGTCAGTGGGTACTCTCCCATATCATTTTTAACAAAACATATAACTGATTATGTCTTCAGGCTGCAGCTCATTAATTTAAATTAAACCAGTTTCGGCCCACAGTGGGAGCTTCCTCAACCTTCACAATCAGTAAAGATGAGCTGTGGGAATGTGGGAATTGTGCAGCCTCAGAGTGCTAATTGATTTGAGCCTGGTTGTAATCTCTCTGCCCCCACCGCTTTGGGCAGAGCATCCCAACTTTTTTTTTATATTCAGGAAGATTTTAAGAGGATGAATGTAAAAAGCAATTTCTACTGGTTGGTAAATCAGTGACCAGAATATAATGCAGGATCACATGAGAGTTGTGCAATGCAGTTTCTCCCACAGCTTTCAGAACATGACCAACTGGTTGTTGAAAATTATTCAAAAGAGAAATTGAAGAAGTTTGCCTTTGTCATCCCTTTTCCAAGGTGTACTGGGAAAAGGATGAAGAATAGAACTAAGGTATCTCCAGTTCAATATGAGGCAAATGGCCATGGCCTAAGCTGTAAGTTCTATGTTTCATAGCAAGGCCGTACATGGAGGTGCTATTCCACAGAAAAGAAACATGGTGGTTATCTAGAATAGCTTTTTCTGAGGTTAGGAAGTATAAGGAATCTAAACTGAGAATATTGGACTCATTTCAGGTACAGCATAGTCTATTTTATTTTTATCTATTTACACCTCCTGATCTTATGCTGGGTCAGAAAGGAGCATGCAGACAAGATGCGCAGCGGAATTTGTACCACATGCAGGTATTTTCATGCTAGACTGCTTACGTGCTTGCATTCCTTTGGTTGATTTTTATTAATGTAATATATAGACAGCAGTTGGCCATTCAGGTTTTTGAGCCTATTGAACCATTCAATTAGATGATCATGGTTGAAATCCTTTATGTGACAGAAAATAAGTCAGTTTCAGTCTTGAAACTGGCAATTGCTCTACCATTAAACCTTTCTCTGAGACCATTCTAGATTTCCATGACCTTCATAGGCTTCTGATTTCACCCCTGAATGGCTTAACTCTAATTGTATGATTGTTTTGAACTTCTAGTGCTGTATTCTGTGTCTCTGTTGGGGAAGAGGTACAGGAGCATCTGCTCTAAATCGAGTAGGATGATGAACAGCTTTTTCCCACAAGCAGTCAGGATCATAAATGGACTGTTCCCCTCCCACTTCCAGCGACAAGCTCTCCCTCCACACACACATACATACTCACACCCTAACCTTCTCACCCCCCCCATTAATACAGAAACAGTTTGATAGTTAGTTACCTGATAATTTGAACTTCATCTTGAACTGAATAAGCACTTATTAATACATAAACGCACTTTAACAGATATGTATATGTGGTGTGGATATTTTTTTAGTTTTTGTTTTATAGATGTTTTTACAGATTATTTTAGATATTTATCACTGTTCTTTTTATTGCCCTGATATGAGCTGGTGAGAAACAATATTTCATTTTTCTGTGTATGTAAATACTCAGAGAAATGACAATAGAGTAAATATTGAATCTTGAATCTTGAAATGGCACCACTTTGTATCAATATGCCAATTTAAAGAAAGCTCTATTATCTGATAATTTTTCTGCTTGGGAATCACTTCATTACCATCCTTCCTGTTATATTATTCTGATAAATATAGTTAAATCATATCCTTCCCAAAGTAGGGAAGTCATGTTGCAGGTGTATAAAACTTTGGTTAGGCCACACTTGGAGTACTGCGTACAGTTCTGGCCTCCATGTTACAGGAAGGTCGTGGAGGCTTTGGAGCAAGTAGAGAAGAGTTTAAAAAAGGAAGCAAGGAGAATTATCCACTCAGTTTACCAAATCATCCACTTGTTTTGCATTTTTTCTCTGATCACTCTGCCCACCTACTTATGTTCCTGCATTTATGTGAAAACAGACTAAGGGAAGATTAATTCTGAATGTTTTCTTCAAGCAGTGAAGACTACATGGGAAGCAAGAGGTTATAGTACCAGTTGTTTGAATGCCATAAGATATTCTGTATGTCTCATCAAATAAACCCTCCGCAGCTGCAAACTAGTAATTTCAACCTCCTTTGATTTGGATGAAAATGTAGGTGGGCTTATTCGTAAGTTTGTAGACAACACAAAAATTGATGGAATTGTGGACAGTGAAGAGGGTTGTTGAAGGATTCAGCAGGACACGGATCAGCTGGAAATGTGGGCAGAAGAATGGCAGGTGGAGGTTAATCCAGACAAGTGTGAGGTGTTGAACTTCGGGAGGTCAAATGTAAGAGGAACATATGCAATAAATATCAGGATCAAGAGCATTGATGTATGGAGGGATATTGGGGTGCAAGTCCATAGCTCCCTGGAAGCAGCAAAGCAAGTGGATAGGGTAGTAAAGAAAGCGTACAGCATACTTGCCTCCATCATCTGGGGTGTTGAGAATAAAAGTAGAGAAGTCATATTGCAGGTATATAAAACTTTGGTTAGGCCACATTTGGAGTATTGTGTACAGTTCTGGTCACCGCATTACAGGAGGGTTGTGGAGGCTTTGGAGATGATACAGAAGAGTTCACCTGGGTGTTGCCTGGAATATAAAGTATTAGCTATA
Source organism: Rhina ancylostomus (assembly GCA_030265395.1). Taxonomy (NCBI): domain Eukaryota; kingdom Metazoa; phylum Chordata; class Chondrichthyes; order Rhinopristiformes; family Rhinidae; genus Rhina; species Rhina ancylostomus. Next base: position 65,719,845 of record JARFYF010000002.1, on the reverse strand, counting down.
AGGAGAAGTTGAACAAACTTGGATTGTTTTCCCTGGAATGTCAGAAGCTTGAGGGGCAACCTGATATAAGTACATAAAATTATGAAAGGCATAAATAGGAGAGGTAGTCAGAGTCTTCTTCCCAGGGTAGAAATGCCAAATACTAGAAGGCGGAGCTTTAAGGTGAGAGGGAAAAAAAATTAAAGTAGATTTACATGTATACAGAGAGTGATAGGTCCCTGGAACATTCTGCCAGGGGAGGTGGTGGAAGCAGATACAATAGTAATATTGTAGAGGCATTTGGACAGGCACATGAACAGTCAGGGAATAGTTGGATATGGACCTTGTTCAGGCAGGTGGGATTAGTTAGATTGGCATGGTTGGCACAGAGATAGTAGGCTAAATGGCCCGTTCCTGTGCTGTACTGTTCCATGTTCTGTGCTCTCCAAAACCATTGGCCTGGAAATTATTCAATCCATGGAAAAGCGCAGCAACCATGCGGCATGTCGCAGCCCAAGAAACTTTTCTTTCAAGTTTGTTGCTGCAAAATTCTGTTGCAAACAAGAGCCAAGGCACTGCATTATAGAATAGGTCTTGCACACTTAATAACTGAAAGACCTTTTGGAACATCAATGATGGGAAGATCCAGACCTTGAGACTCGTGTTGAGTAATTGCAGGATGAGGTATTCCAATTGCTGCAGCAATTAAAATATGGGGTGGGGGTTATGTCAGGGTCACAACTGGGATCACTTAAAAAGACCTCCGTAAGACAGACTCTCAACACCAGACTCAATGATCTGGGGCATGCTCAGGCAGGTCTTTACATTTTGCCAAAGCTGGCCTTGTATTTGCGTGAAGGCCTTCTTATGTATGACTGGCCCTTACCATCACACCCCAAGAATGCATGATGATAAATCACCACAGTGCTATCCAAGCTTGTGATGCATGCCCTTGTCTGTGCTCTTCAGTACGTCGGTGCATTAAATGAATGGAGGATCAGAAAGAAAAATCATAGTCTATCTGTTCCACTTGGTATGTCCATGATCTTCCTTAAGGAATATTTATTAATAGAAATTCAATGCTATAGGGTTAGTGCTACATGGTAGAATTTCTAGTATCATGAGAGTGTAGTTGACTCTAAAATTGCTGCCCACCTTTTCTAGAGTATGTTTGTATCTCTGTGACAGGCTGCCATGCCAGCATAGTACTGGAAAAGCTCTTATCATCTTCACAAATAACACCCTAAGTGACTGTGACAGTGGCAAGCTATCCATTCCCATCCTTCTTGACCAGCCTATAGCCTTTGACATTGTTTATCATGCTATTTTCCTTCGAAGCCTCTCCACTATTATACAACTGGGTGGATACGAATGGTTATCACAGAATGGTTGCAGGAGGCCATTAGGGCTGTTGTGTCTCTACTAGTTCTATAAAATCAATCCAGTTAGTTCCTTTCTTTAACTTCCCAATACCCCTGCAAATTCTTTCTGGTACTTATCCAACTCCCAACTGAATGCTGCCATTGAATCTGCCTACATTACTACACCTCTCAGTGCATTCCAGACCCTAAAGCCTTGCTATATAGAAATATTTTTCTTCTTATCACTTTTGATCCTCTTACCAATCAGATTCATTCTATGTTGCTTGGTTGTTAACCCTTGTACCAATGGGAAGAGTTCCTTTCATTCTCCTCTGTCTGTAATCTTTCATGATATTAAATACCACCATCAGAACCCTCACAACCTCCACTTTTCCAAGGAGAACAACTACAGCTTCTCCAGTCTATCCACATAATTAGTTCATCTCCAGAATCATTTAATAAATCCTTTCTGTGCCTTCTCTAAAATCTTCACATCTTTCTTTGAGTGTGCTTCTCAAACCTGGAAACAATACTGTGTTTGAAGTCGAACCAGTCTTTTATCGTGACTTATTTGCTCTTCTGCTCTATGCCTCCATTTATAAAGCTCAGTAGAACATATTCTTTTTTTAAAATCTGCTCTACAACTTCCAATGAATTCTGCACATATATCTCTTTGTTTGTGTACTCTTGCAACAAGTGTGCTTTCTATTGGCTTTTCTCATTCTTCCTACCAAATGTAACACTTTGCATTTCCCAGCATTTAATTTCATTTACCATCTGTCCACCTATTACCCCAGCCTGCCGATGTCTCCCTGAAGTTTACAACATTTCCACTTTTTGTGTCACTCACCTGGTTCCATTACTATTAATCCATTGAAACACAAGGATCACGAGCACTGGCTTCTCTTTGCTCTTCCACAGTGTTGCATCTGATGTGCCTCAAGTATTAACCCTTGGCCCTCTTCTATTTCTTACCTACATGCAGTCCTTCATCCTGACCAGTGGAAATCCACTACATTTCAACTCTGTCGTCGCAACTCTACTGCTGTCTCTAAATTGCCAGCCTGTTTAACGCTCTGTAGGGTGACCAGAAGTTTCCTCCAACTAAATAATGGGAAGACCAAAGTCATGGTCAAAGCTTGTAGATGCATCATGTGCTCTTCTACCTTATCCCTTCCCACTATCTGGGACCTAAACTCTCCTTGCAGATGAAAAACAGATCACTTACACTTCTTTTAACTTAGTGTACTACATTCAGTAGGTATGATGTTGTGTTCTCTACATTTTAGAATGTAAAGACAGACTGGGTGATTGATTTGCAGAATTGTCCAAGCTGCAAAGGTGACACTGAGTTTCCAGTCGCCTGTCACTTTAATTCTCCATCCCACTCCCATCCGGACCTTTCTGTCTTTGCCCTCTTACACTGTTCCAACATAGCTAATGTAAGCTTGAGAAACAACATAGCATCTTCCATCTAGCTCCTGGGGGCTCAGCATTGAATTCAACAATGTCAGGTAACCAGCCTTTTCAGTTTGTGTCAGAAGTGGAGGGTTTAGGGGCAGGAGCAGAGAATACTTGCTGGTGCTGATGGCAGCTGTTGGGAGGGAGGTTGGGTTGGTGTTTTGGCTCGATCACTTTTCATGATGGGGAGTGTTGACCCAGAATCTTGACTCTGTTTGTTCCCCCATGGAAGCTGCCTGGCCTGCTGTATTTTCTGTTCTTGTTTCAGATTTCCAGCATCTGCAATTGTTGTACTTTTCAATTGCTGGGCCAGTTCTGATTTGACTCGGTTTTTTTGCTCTCCATAGATGTGGCCTGACCTGCAGTGTAATGAAGTAAGAACAGAAAGTCCTCAACTGCAAGTACTCATCAGGACAGGCAGCATAGACAGAGAGAGAAAAAGAGGGTTAACATTTCAGGATCTTAATCAGATGCTGCTTGGCCTACTGAATACTTCCAGCATTTTCTGTTTCTATTTCAGATTTCCATCAACTGCAGTGTTTTGTATCTCACCATTCTTTTCTGTTTCTCTCTCTTCTGTTCCTGCTCTATTTACACTTCCTCAACTCAGATTGTCTGTTCTTATTTAACCCTGACCACCCTCTCTCAACCAGCATCAATCTGCCATAACCTTTTTTCTTGGTCAAACCAAGAGAAAAGGATGCCACAGAGTGGTGTTTGCCCCACCCCATCCTCCCCCCTTCTCCGCAATGTAAATTTCTAGAGCTATCCAATTTTGATGCAAGGTCCTTAACCTGAAGTAGTGTTAAATCTTCTCTCTCTCTCTCTCTCTCTCTCCCCCCTCAGAAGTTCACTGAGCTGCTGAGCATTTCCACTTCCTGTTTTTATTCCATGTACGGGGGATTTGAAAGGAAAATTCTGGACTTTCTGTTCCATGTGGTAAGCCACCATTTTTTTGTCCTCAACATTTTTTACAAAAATTGTACTGCATAACATGTTGGCGTTGTGCAGGATGGTAGAATCCCTATGCCCATGATTGTGTAATTTCCCCCAGATTAGTGCCCATCATTCTCAGAACTCCTTGTCTGAATCCCTCCAACCAGCTTCCTACAGCTCTTGAACAGCACTTATCACCGCTATTCTTCATGACTGTATTTGGTCCTTCTCCTGCTCCTTGGCAACTGCCTGAGACTAGCCTGCAACTTCAGTGTCACAATTGGCACTAACATGAGTTTATAATCATGTAACAGAATTAAGATTGTATACTTCCAGCTCTGTAATGCTGCCTCTGCCTCAGCTTATCTGCTGCTGAAGCCTTTGTCCATTCCTCTGCTACTCCTAGATAACCATTCCTACTCATTCATGTAAATCCTCCTTCATTCTACTCCCCATAATCCTGAACTCATCCAAAGCTTGGAGGTTCATGTCCTAATTCTCTGCTCGCATCACGCAATGCTCAGTTGTCTATGTTGACACCTGGTTAA
>JARFYF010000002.1:65361758-65372869 GCA_030265395.1 Rhina ancylostomus | reverse complement strand
CCTGGTCTACACTTGTTCGCACCAGTGTGCAGGAGACCACATTGTGAGCAGCAAGTGCAATAGAAGTTGCACATGAATCTCTGTCTCACCTGGAAGGTCCCTGGATGGTGGTGAGGGAGGAAATGTAGGGACAGGTGTTGCACCTCCTGTGACTGCAGGGGAAAGTGCCAGGAGAGGGGGAGAGGTGGGTAGGAAGAGATGACCGGACTGGGGCGTCATGGAGAGAGTTTTCTCTGCAGAAAGCAGAAAGAGGGAGAGAGGGGAAGATGTGGCTGGTGATGGAATCCCATTGGAGCTGGCAGAAATGCTGAAGGATGATATACTGGATGCGGAGGCTGGTTGGTTGAAAGGTGAGGACCAGGGGAACTCTACCTCTGTTCTGTCTTGGGGGTTGGGTTGAGAGCAGAAGATCGGGACACAGAGAAATAATGTGTGTGAACACAGTGGTAAAGCTCTTCTTTGTCACCCCAGCCTATTTCAGGCTCCATCTGATTGGTGCATTTTAGAACTTAGTAAGAGTGCTGAGTGAGCGCTGACAGTGAGAAGCAAATTGAGGCAGTAACCATGTCACATAATACTCAGGACATACCAATTTACATCACATAAGGAATTCCAAGTTTTATACTTGTGTTGCATCAAAGCCAAAACATAACAATAATAATAAATAAAATAATAATAATAACCATAATAATAAGCTAAATTACCTTTTTATCTATTGTCCCATTTCTGATGAGGGTCTCTGACCTGAAATATTAACTCTTCTTTCTCTTTCTCTGATCTGCTGCTGAGTGTTTTCAGCATTTCCTGCTTCTGTAAGCTGTTCTGATGTCCTTCCATTGCTAAAAAGCTGATTCCCCATTCAAATATCTTACTTGGAATGGATACCCCAGCACAGACTTCTGCAAAGAAGCACACTCCAAGTTGATTGGCACAGCTCTGAGCAGCACAGGGTCTCACTGATCACCAGTCCCACTGAAATGCTTTGACAGATTGCTAAACCATGCAACCTGGCTGAATTGGCTGTCAATGTTGTCAAAAGGCTTGTTGGTCCAACACGCATAAACATTCTAAAACATTCAAGGAATATGGAAAGATAGACATACCATAGAAATAGAAACAAAAATACACATACAAAGCACTAGAGAATACAAGGGAACAAAAATGAAACAGGTTTATTTAACAATGACATTAAGAAAAAGTAAATGACCTGCTTCCTATCTGGAACATGCTGCCAGAGGAGGCGGTTGAATCAGATACAATTATTACGTTTAAGAGGCATTTAAATAGACACAAATAGACAAGATATAGAAGGGTAGGGTCCTAATGTGGGCAAATGGGATTATTGCAGATGAGCAAAAAGGACAAGGATGGACCAAAGGGCCTGTTTCTGTTCTGTACAACACAACAACTCTATGAGCAAGAAGTAAACTACTGGAAGAGCTCAGCAGATCAGGCAGCATCTGTAGAGGCAAAGGGATGGTCAATGTGCATCAGGACTAAAAGTACAGAAGAAAATAGCTAATATATCAAAGTGAGAGGGAGGGTGAGACAGAGGTTGGCTACAATATCTCTCTCCTTTGCAGATCTTCCTCACCATTGAAATATATGGAGTCATCAGATTTAAAGTCAAAGGCAGAAGTCAAAAGTTGAGTTTGTTGTCATGTGCATAAGTACGTGTGTGCGCAGGTGCAATGAAAAACTTACTTGCAGCAGCATCATAAGCACATAGCATCATTTAAGCAGCAGTTACAAGGAAAACATGAATTAAACATAAATTGTACACATTTTTTTCAAAAAAGAACACAATTAGAACAAAAAAAAGTCAATTTTTGTGCAGAATGATCAAAGTGGTCATAGTGTTGTTATACTGAGGTACTGATTAGGGTTGTGCTGGTTGGTTCAAGAACCAAATGGTTGAAGGGAAGTAGCTGTTCTCAAACCTGGTGGTGTGGGACCTAATGCAGTGCAGTCTGAGTGAGCAGATGCTGGAAAACTGTGGAAGACTATGATGGAACAAAATTAGGAAATCTCCGGTAATCAACAGTCTGGGCATCCATGTTGATGCAGAGTTGCACAAAATCCCAAATGTTCCCAGATCTAAAAGCTGGCATTTCCACATGAACCTGGACATTCTGCTCCATTAGGCACTTCTGTCCACTTCATTCAAGAGTTTATCATGCCTTAAATTATTTGCTACATTAGTAGCATTTCATCTTTGAGTGAAAGCAATTATTCAGTCCAGATTGTACATCAGTAAAATGCCCTTGTTTCCATGGTTACACTCTTGCTTTGGGTCAAAACCAAAAGTGGTTTGAGAAGGTGGGTTAGCAGATAATTTATCGTTACCTCCCCAAAAGGAAACTGATTGAATCAGGTCAGTTACATCTGTTTAATTTCATTCAAATTAATATTAGGGGAGATGTAAATGATTGGCTGATCTGATCCTATCAGTTTCTTACTGGATCAGTAAGGTCAAAGATACCCTGAATGTTTTCAATCAAAAGCTCTTCACAGACTTCCAGTAGCGAGATCAGTGCCTTTGATCCAATGTGTCCAATATCAGGGAGAAGTGAGAACACACAGGAACTGCTTGATGCCATTACTCCACTTGCAATGAAGTAAGAACTGGCAATAGAGAATTCCCCTTAACTTTTCATTAACGTTCTCACCTCGTACATCTTATTAGCTCTAAACTACATGACAAAAAAGAGAAATATTTAAAAATGAACTCATACCATATATAGGCTATGCTAATTCAATTCATTATATTCAAATCAGGTACAAAAGTAAATAGAAATATTTACAGAAATAAGCCCACAATTTTAATACAATTATCACAATTTGGATTTCTTTCTTTTCCCTTTCATTTGCCTAAGGATCGTTCCTTCTTTTTCAATATTTTTATTAACTTCAAATAAGAAGTACAAACTGCATGAAACAGAGGGAAAAAAATTACAAAATAGATTATATTGACTCACACTAGAAATCACAATGCTTCATATTGATAAACAAAAAAAAAATCAATTGATATTGATAAGTTGGAATAATTTTATGGTAGATTATCAGGAATGAATAAGATCTCTTTAGATTAAAAATTAAAAACTCTTGGGAATGCAATCTGTGATTTCAATTTCTGAGGAAACCTGGAATCAAATTTTTAAACTGGTTAATACTTCATCATTACGTGCGCGTCACTCCCTCCTTCAATTTAAAGTGGTCCATAGAGTTCACCTTTCCAAAGACAAGTTATCGTGTTTCTATTCAGATATCTCTCCTTATTGCGACAAATGCAATAATGGAGAGGCGTCTTTAATCCATATCTTTTGGCCGAAGGAGTTTTCAAAATGGAAAAGAGTTAAGAAATGCCAAATAAAAAAATACATCATTTTAAATACTGGATAAAGAACGTAACAAGGGAACAAATTGAATGATCACAAAGAGAAACTAAGAGAAATTACTAAAGGAGTTTTATCCACAGGGAAACTTGCACATTCTTAAAGAAGTTTGCAAGAACAGAGTGACCTCGTGGTATCAATGCACAAATCTTTGCAGATGGTAGGACAAGCTGACAATTGACAGGACAGGTCAGTGTTTAAGAGCATGTGTAATCTTTCTCTAGTAGTAGTGGTAGAAAGAACTTTGCTAAACCTTCATAAAACAGTGGTTAGGCCTTAGGGAGAATATTGTGACAGACTTATTGGCACAGGTCTTTGGAGAGGAGATAGACACTTACCAGAGTGCAGCCAAAATTAAGGACATCAGTTATGTGTAGTGTTCTCTATTGTTTAGGACAGGTTAAGTGGGGATGTGATTGATGATGACATCATGAAGCGTCTTAATAGAGTAAAAGGGGGAATGTTTCCACTTGTTGGAAGAGTCAGTAATCAAAGGATCTAGTTTTGAAGTGATTGGCATAGATCTAAAGGTGGCTTGAGGAAACTTCTTCAAACACAATGAGGAACTGTGATCTGGAATGCACTGTATTAAAGAGTGCATTCCAGGTTAACTTCGAAAAGTTGTTGCTGCATAAATATTTGAAGAAGTATTATTTGCAGGGCTTTGCAGAAAAAGGAAGAGAATGGGACTAGTTCTACAGCTGGCACATTGTACAGAGTAGATTCCTTCTGTGGTTTATGGTCTGACTAGTACAAATGTCACTTTCCCTCACTCACTGACATTATTTATGAATGATGCAAAAAAATAAATTGTATTCAACTTGCATGCTAAAAATGGAGTGGTGAGAAAAATTGTTGAAGTTTTAATATGAGTTTGCACTAATGACTGAACAAAAACATAATTACATAATAGTTTAATGTGAATTATATTGTTACATTTATCAGGGAAAGCTGAATTTGATCATTCTTGCAGGTTTTTGTTCAAACTATATCTTTCATTTTCCACATCATTAATTGTTGTAAATATGAAGCAGAAGATCAGCATAATTCAATTATCTATAACAAAACAACTTCCATTTATTTTGGACATTTAAAACAGGGAAAAAGTTTCATAATACTTAATTTTAAAAAAAAGAATGTTCAGCCACATGAAAAGATATTGGGATAAGTGACCAGATTTTAAGGAGGAAAAAGTGGAGAAGCAGAGAGGATTAGAGAGGAGATTCTAAATTTTAAGGTTTTAGGAGCTGAAGGTTCAGCTGCAAATGGTGGAGTAATTCAAAGTGGGGTCCAAGAGGCTAGAATTGAAGAATGCAGATCAGCAGAATGGAAGAGATTACATGATGGATAAGGATAAAGCCAGTACTTGAAAGAAAGGATGAAAATTTAAAAATTAGGACCTTGCTGATATAAGCTATTGCATAAGACATGGTGGGTGAAAAGGACTTGGTGTGACTTGGGATATAAGAGTTTGAATGACCTCTGTTTTTCAGAGTCTAGAACAAGCTAACTGATGGAGCATTAGTGTAGTCAGATATAATAGTAACAATAGTGTAGATGAGAGCTCCAGTAGGAAATGAACAATAGGTCGGGCATCTGTAAATTAGGAAGAGTAAGTTTATGTAGCATTTGGCCAACATGGAGGAGTTAGCCTGAAGGGTCTGTTTGTATGATAGCATCCTACGTAAAACAGATGAGAATTGCTCTAGACATGAACATTTTGGAAATATAATTTTGAATGATGCAGCACTTTCTTGAAAGGGAAAACAAAATTCTTAAGGGGATAGGCTGATTCCATAAATGTTGGTTATTGCTTGAGAACATATTTGTAAAGTTGTTAGAGAGTGGATTTAAAGAATGGTTATATTTCTAATCAAGGTTCTGCGAGCCAAGGGAAAGACTAGCTTTAAAAGGAAGTTTGCAATAATGTTTCAAATGTCACATTTTTTTGATTTTGTGCTTAGTGACTCGAAATCAATATCTTCCATTGTGATTAATAGATTGATTAAATTTATTTCACATTTATCAATTGGCTATCTTTATTTCTAAGCTGAGATGAATTAAGTAACCTGTCATGTTTACATCTTGCATTTTAATCTGCTGGTGAATTTTCTAATCTAGTCCCTTTGAAACTACTTATGCAAGGTGGATAACTTCAGTTCCTTTCTCCATAATGCTGATTTTGTCCAGGTTCAAAGAAAATAGTCAATCTGTTCTCCATTCTCTTGTTTGCTGAATGCCTATCTCTGCTGGAGAATGTATGAATATTGCGAGAACAAGAATTTTTTTTGGCTGAATTATGAATATAAAATTACTAATCACCACTAACTCCACTAACACCCATCCCTATCCCCAAAATTGTGTTTCATGAAAGACACAAAATGGGCTGCTAAATTCATTTCACACAGTCAAAAATAATCTCAGTGGATGCTAATTTTATTAAGACTGTATTTCATGCAAATCAAATATGAAATTCTGGTTTAAATATGGCATTAGGTTCATGTTTATAAAGAAATAAAGTAGATCCCTCCTTATAAATGACATACTGTGACTAATTAAATAATGGAGTAAATTCTTCTCGCAGTCCCTTGGGGTCAGGATGACATGCTTTCACTTTGACTTTGTGAGAGGTTGCTGCAGACTCTTCCACAGTAGGCAGAAGGTCCTGAAGGGCAGACAGGTGGGTAGTTTGTGAGATGGTGAGCTCCTTCCACTGTTTATGCTAACCTTCTGTGTGCTTTTAATGTAAGGCATGTCCTTGAGTTTCTCCTCTGGACAAGTGGGATTGTTCAGTTCTACTTGTCCGAAGATTCCTATGAGTCGGGGATGATTTCTTCAAGGAGGCTTTGAGCACACCTTTGAATCTTTTCCTCTGTCTGCCTGCTCCTATATCAGAGCTTGGAAGAGAGTCGTTCTGCTTCTGAAGTCTGGTGTTAGACATGTCAATGAAGTGGCCGGCCCATTGGAGCCATCTGAGTGTAGCTAAGGCCTCAACACTGGGCATGTTGGCCTGGGACAGCATGCCACCATTATTTCTTTTATCTTTTGGAGATTTGTGGAGACAGCATTAGTGGTATCTTCCCAAAACCTTGAAATGCCTGTTGTAGGTAATCCGGGTTTCAGAAGCTATAGGAGGTCAGGGATCACTATTGACTGGTAGATCATGTATTTTGTGCCAAGTCTGAGGTCTTAATCATCAAATATCCTTTTCCTTAATTGACTAAACACCATATCAGCACGTGGAAAGTGATGGTGAATTTCATCACTGATGTCTGCCTTTGCTGAGTATTAAGTCCTGGGATATGGAAAGTTTTGTAGAGTACCACCTTGAACCTTTATTGTCAGAGGACGGTGTGTTGTGGCAGAGCAGGTCATAAGAGGAACTTGCTCTTGTGGATAATGAAAGTAAGGCTCTTCCTCTCTTATGCTTCCGTGAATGAGTCGGCCATGCCTTGGAGCTCAGCCACCAAGCCTACACAGACACAAGTATCATCTACATACAGTAACTCAGATATTGAGGAATCAGATGACCTTGATTTTGGAGTCCAATCATTGTATGTTGAACTGTTTCCCATTTGCTCTAAAGATTAGCTCCACTCCCACAGGAAGTTTGTTGGAAGTGAGGTGCAACATTGCAATGAGAAAAATTGAAGAATGCTACAACAATGATCCAGCCTTGTTTGAACCGGTCTTCACTGAGATCGGCTCTGTTCTATATGATATGGAGATGTATTCTTGTGGGCATCTGTGTTTGAGGAGGCTTTTCCATAGTCCCTCCTGATTGGTGGAGACAAAGGCTTCAGTGAGACTGAGAAAGGTCTTGTATAATGGCTGGTACTGCTTCCTGATCTCTTCAATTACAATTTAGTCCTTGACATGAGTGCCTTTGACTTCATCCATGGCAGACTATTGGAAAGATCACACACATGTTGTCCAGCCTTCCTGCCACTCCCAGATGACAAGATGTTGAAAATGTCATATCCCAGCCAAAAAAATAACCAGGCCTCAGGAGAAGACAGAATCCTCACTGAAATTATAAAACTCAGCAGTGGAGAGCTTCAGGATCTTATCATCCAGGCTTGAGAAGTGAATGATATGCAAAGGAATCTCAAAGTCACCTTAATTGTGAGAAACTTCATGAAAGGAGACAAATCCAACTACAGAGGAGACTTCCTGTTGTTTGCCACATAGAAAGTTATTACCGGGGTCCTTCTGAGCCATCTCAGCTTAGTGGACAAAAAGCTGTTCCCTCAATCACCGCATGAATTCCCTTCCAATTAGAGGCACAGTGGCCATGATCTTCACTGTGCAACAACTCCAAGAAAAGTGCAAGAAGCAGCATCAAGCAACATACATAGCTGTTTTAGACTCTAAAAAACCCTTTGACTCTGTCAGTTAAGAATGAGTGTGAAGAATACTTCTGAAATTTGGCCTCAGAACTTCTTTTCCAATCTCTCTCTGCAACATGATGGGATACAAACCATGAATCTAACCAGTGGTTCCACTTCTGATCCAGTTTCAGTCAGGCTGTTGTCAAACAGTACTATACCATTGCCTCATCACTGAGCCCTAAAGTCATACAACACAGAAACAGAACCATCAGTCCACCATTTTCATGCTGACCATCAAGTGCCCATCTACACAAATCCTATCTACTAGCACATAATCTGTTACCTTCTATGTCTTGGCAATCCAAATAATTAATGTATAGGACAATCAGTAAGTGTCCCTGCACTAACCCCAATGATACAATCACAGGCTTCCAATCACAAGAACAACCTTCTGCTATAAGCTCCTGCCTCCTGTTACCAAACCAATTTTTGATTCGATTTGCCAACTTGACTTGAATCCCATGGGCTCTAAACTTTTGGACCTTCTGTCTTGTTTTATTTGCCTTATCCCTGCTGCTCTTCTTGGATAAAGGTACCACATATGTAGTCCTCCATTCATCTGATACCTCTCCTCATCTGTGAAGATTTAATAATCTCTGTCAGGCCACAGCTATCTCCTCCCTTGCCTCTCATAGCAGTCTGGGATGCATGTCATTCGGCCCTGGGAANNNATTCAAATTTAAGTCCACTAAGACATCAAATACCTCCTCATTTTTAATGATAACACAAGCTAATATTCCACCATTCACCTCCCTGAATTCTGTGATGCCATCAATTCTCAATTTCTTTCATCACAATATTTCACCTCAGTTCCAATGAGAATAGAGAAGAACTGAATTTTATTTTAATATAGACAGCATTAATTTTTATGGCTGGAGCTGAATGTATCATATGTTTTGACATTGAAAGTCCCTGATTCATTCTTGGAACATGCAGCAAATCAGTGCTGGCAATGTGTATGATCAATCTCAGTAGCCCACTGCTCAGACGGAGAAGAAATCAACCTGAATCTTTATCCCTGATTGGAATTGAGTGACAGCTGATGGAAGAATGCATTCATGGAGATTGGGAAAGAACAGATTGGGGCTTGTTTCTGATGCATTCTTTACTCTGCAACCCACATATTGTCTGGGCTCTCTCATAAAGAAAGGCTACTTGTGCAATGAATCTGCATATAAGTATGAGTCATTGCCTTCAGGAAAGAAGACAAAGAAATGTAACTGGAGAAGGTAAAATTGCAAGATATAATCTCTTGAAGTTCTTAATATCTCTTTCATTACAAGTTGTCTTGAACCAGTTATGTCTGGAATGGATTTGATTGGGCAGGACACTGGAGACTTGATGGTGGCCATTAAAAGATACAGATTTTCTACACAAGCCATCCAATTATTTTCTGTTATGTCTGGTTGGGTTTCAGTTTCACAGATACCAGCAGCACATCTTTCTTCAGATGCAAACTTAAGACACCAATGCCTTCAATTTGGCTGTGAGGCATTGGTTTTTACAATGCTAGGCATCTGAAAATTTACCTAACATGGAAAGTGATTGCAATATTTGCAGATTGCATTGATCCATTTCAGAAATTCAATGGAGCACTTCCAATCACAAAATGCGCTTTGCATTTTGATGTGTTTTCAACAGTAGATGTGCATCCAATGACATCATTCATTGTGCAAAGCTATTTTGCAATAAGATGGTCCAAGGAATGACGGTCTTCCATCAGTCACAATATAAGCAGGCCTCGCTAACACTGCTTGTCTTCCAACAATGTCACTTAAAGGGCCATTCACACTAACAGGTCAAATTTCTCCAGCCTGTTCCAAAGCTGTCTGGAGGCTATTTGCTGATTTGTAGTTCTAGTCACTACAGCCAATTCTGTTGAGCTGCACTGCCATTTTAATACTTGGAATCTATTACAATGGCTTCCTCTGTGGGATCACTTTGGCAGCATAGAGTCATAACGTCATAAAGAACTGCAGCATGAAAACAGGCCCTTTGGCCCATCAAGTCTGTGATACCCATCAAGCACCCACTTATACTTTAATCACTTTGTATTAAAATGGACTTTTTTTTGTTCTAATTGTGCTTTCTTGTAAAAAATTGTGCATAATTTATGTTTTTCTTGTGAATGCTGCTGATCTGATGCTATGTGTCTGTGATGCTGCTGCAAGTAAGTTTCTCATTGCACCTGTACATGCATGTACTTGTGCACATGACAATAAACTTGACTTTGACTTTACACTAATTCTACCCTAATCCATTTTATTTTCCCCACATTTCCCATCAACATCTATCTCCACCCCCCCACCCATCCACCCATGACAACCCCCCTTCTACCACTAACCTACCCACTAGAGACAACTTACAGTGGCCAACTAACCTACCAACCTACAAATTGTTATGTTGTTGAAGGAAACCAGGAGCACCTGCTGGAAACCCATATAGTCACACGGAGATCGTGCAGACTCCACGCAGACACTACCAGAGGTCAGGTTCAAACCCGGGTCGCAGAAGGTGTGAGGCAGCTGCACCACTGTGCCACATCTTTTAAATGAGAATTCCAGGCCATGCACCACGGGCAAGGTCAGGCACCCTGAGAGAGGGTACAGAGAAGTACTCATGTTCTAACATCTTATTTCTATGACATCTCTAAGGATCAACGTCTCTGTAGGATCAAGTTTCACAGATGCAATTGCTAAGATATCTTTAGTCACATGTACATCGAAACACACAGTGAAATACATCGTATTTTGCGTAGAGTGTTCTGGGGGCAGCCCGCAAGTGTCACCAACATAACATGCCCACAACTTCCTAACCCGTACGTCTTTGAAATGGGGGAGGAAACTGGAGCACCCGGAGGAAACCCACGCAGACACGGGGAGAATGTACAAACTGCTTACAGGCAGTGGCCGGATTTGAACCTGAGTTGTTGGTGCTGTAAAGCGTTATACTAACCACTACACTACCGTGGATAGAACTCCAGCCACACACATATGCCTGGACTACGCTTCCCACAGAGGTCAAGGCCACTGTTACACATAACTTCTAGCCCTGGCTCTGAGCCATGCACCCTCCAATTATTTTCCTCCGCCCAGACGGTCCCAGAAACTAAAATGTTGCTAAACTCAGTAATGTCCTGCACAATGATACAGGGCAGTCTTCTTCATCACCCTCCTTATCCTCCTGCTCAACCTCAGAAAAAAACTAAAGGGCTGATTGTTGACTTCAGCATGGAGCATGAGGGTGAACATGCTCCAGTCAATGTTGGGTGATCGGC
The DNA here is from genome assembly GCA_030265395.1 of Rhina ancylostomus. NCBI lineage: Eukaryota > Metazoa > Chordata > Chondrichthyes > Rhinopristiformes > Rhinidae > Rhina > Rhina ancylostomus. The sequence goes on along the minus strand of JARFYF010000002.1, from coordinate 65,361,806 downwards.
AGGAGAATGAGTCAGCAGCTTTAAATTCCTGGGTTTTACCATATTGGA
>JARFYF010000002.1:65314063-65325711 GCA_030265395.1 Rhina ancylostomus | reverse complement strand
AATGCCATCATTGATGTCTGCCTTCACTGGGAGGTGGATCCTGAGATATAGAAGCTGACCAATGTTCTCCAGGGTTTTGTCATGGACTTTTATTGTTGGGGTGCAGTATTGCTCATCAGATCGGGTTGGTAGTTGCTTGAGAATGCTTAGCATAACAGCCATTCTTTCCTATGCTTCAGTGAATGAGTCAAGGACAATTTGGAAACACATTCTTTCCTGGATCTCAAAACTGTGGAACTCCTTGTCTGTGTAACTTTTCTGTTGCCTCCATAGTCTCTTGCTGTAAGGGCATTGGCCCTTCACCAATGTTTCCAATCATCAACAAAATTGTTTAAACTGTTCCTCTTCTGAATATGAGGGTAGTTTTCACAGATATGGAATGTTGGCCTAAAGCTTCACCAGCTGGGAGTACAAATCAGGAATATGCATGAAGGGGCTCTTGGATCCCATGAGGTTTTCCATCATTTTATGGACAAAGCAGGCAGTGTTCAATCAGATTACAATAAGTGTATGGTTCTTGCCTACCATGTTAGTTGTCAGGAAGCAACCTAACACCATTGAAATCCACACTACACCATAGAATTGCTAGGCCCTTAAGTAGTCTTTTTGTTGCTTGCTACTAGTTAGCAATGTATTAGGCACAGTAAATAGATCTTTAACTCTTATAGGATCCGTGATTCTCTGCGAACAGTGACCAGTCACTTAAAGAGAACATCGACTCTCAACCTGACATTTGTAACAAGAATTTTAAATAACACACCGTAATGTTTTTTTAATCACCAGCACTATCTAGGAATTCATGTAAAAATATCTGCAATCAATGGAATGTACAATTTCATTCATTATAAAGATATATTTTCATTGAACTTTCATCTTTCTGCTTTATGAGGTGGAATCATATAAAGTGTGTGTGTCCTATACAATAGGAACAATTCGGACATTTTGAATATGGCAATTTCCTTACAATGCCCATGAGTGCCATAATTCATATTTTTCTGTAGCATATGAATAGTGGCTGAGCTACAATGTAAACAGGAAAATGGTTGAGGGTAGTTCCTGCTCATTAAGATCACATTAATCTGAGAGGAATTTATCTTTTTATGTAAAGTTGACATGTGACTGTGATGGATCAGTGCTGCTTAAGACTAGATCACTCTGCAGCAAACTTGAACCCAATGACGATGGCAGTTCGCCAACTTCCTGCCTTTTCAGTGCAGGTACATGACAGTTGGACAGAAACAATGAACCACAGTTTTGGCATTGAATGCTTTTTTCATTCATTGGTTCCGCTGTGGTAATTATGTTATATTCCAAAGGTTCTTTGTCTTAAATGTGTAATTGAGTAAAACCTTAGCAATAGGTTAAAAGACAAATTCATCAGAACTTTTAGCCACTTTTCAAATGAGTCATTTGTTCCTCACCTGAAAAAGAGTTCAAATGAGATGACAGGCTATTCACTGAACTTTCAGCAAGGGCAAAGGCTTTAAAACCAACCTCTCCAACATCAGAGTTATATATTTACAGACAGAAACTTCACATACATTTCCTGGTCTTCACCCCTGACCCCCGCTTGATGGACTAACAGATTATTGCACAGCACAGAGTCGATGGAATAATTAACCCGCAATTGGGCAAAGCATAGCTACGCTTACCATTCAGCCATTCAACAATTTAGTAACTAAACATGCTAATTGGATATCTCAACATTTTTGATTTAGATACCCATGTACAAGGGGGTTGCAGGGACACTGAACTGGACAATAATATTTAAAGGAGTATCCCTTTCTTTCAATAAAACCAGCAAAGCTTGGAGCTGTTGGTACGCTGTTTCTGAATGGTTCTGACTGAGTGAATGACTGGGGACCTGGTCGCACAGTGCCTTTCATGCTTTTAGTATATCCCAATTCCAGGTTAGGAGAAGGGGGACTGAAGGAGGAAGGAAGTTAGGAGAAGGGTGCACCAAGGAAGGGAAGGGTTAAGAGAAGAAAGGACTGAGAGGAAGAGAAGGTGGGTAGAGAGTGTGTGTGCGTGTGTGTGTGTGCATGTGTGTATGTGAGTGCATATGTGTGCAAGTGGGTGAGTGAGTGTGTGTATGTGTGAGTGTGTGTGCGCATGTGTACGTGTTATACATTGTATCTGCATATAATTACAATGTGGGTAGAGGTCAGTGTATGTGTCCACGCATGTGTGCACGTTAAACTCACACAGCAGGGCCTGGTTTGCAACCACTTTGGGCCTACTTGCCATTGGACCAAGACTTGGCTCTCATGCTGAAGTGGTTGCCGTAGTGTAAACAATCACCCCACATTAAAGCAAATCATCCACGGGCATATTCCACTCTTCACTGTAGTAGAAGCAAAAGAAGAACAACAATACAATGAGAAGTGATGTGAAATGATGCATTTTAATTAACCCATTTCATGCTGTGGAAGGCTGTGCTTGTTAACAAAAGGCAAACAGTGTTTTCATTCAAATGGTTCTCCTCTAAAACTACCTGTTGCACTGAAGTTGAAATCACTATTCTATCTCTTAGTGTGGTATATATAGTTCATTTTATATAACTCTTTGAGAATGTTACTGATAATTATCAAACACATTCGGAGTTCTCCACCTCTCAGATCCCATCCTGCTCACTGCATTCCACACTAACTCCAGCTCAATCATTCCAACTTTTACAAACGTCAAGTTCTGTAAGGCATAAAATATTGGGCAGTATCAAGGTCATTTTGCACATTACACCTATCATTTGCTTTCCCCTTTTTCTCTGTTCATTCTGTTTATAAGCTTGCTTAACCCTGTGCTAAAAAAACATGTAACCAAATTAGAATTAAGGATACAATTTTCTGCACAGGCTGTGTATTTTCTTGAATCAAATTGTGAAATTTGTTTTATTTTGTAAATTAAGCTCTACTATGCTTTACAGGGTTAAAAGTCTTCAGATTAATCTTGGCCTTCATAATACATGGAGTAAACTTGTGGCAACTTATTATTCAGGTTTTAATAGAATAAGGCACATGCGTTCCACGCTGTAAAACAAAATACTCAGCAGGCCAATAAAAGTGAAATGTAGCCCTGTATGTTTTAATGGGTAAGGAAGCGAACCGCGGATAGCAAAGTGTGTGAAGCAGAAACCAGTCTGGAAAAGTTCTGAATGAGGCCACCATCGCTGTGTATGATCTGCTGTGCCTGGTGACTTCAAGGACCTTTCTTCAAAGTGTTCTGATGTATTTGAAAGTTCGCAGCATTCAGGATCGCTTGATTTCGCTTTTGTCCGCAGTCATCAGACGAGAGTGACATCTTGAAAGCCTCTGAAGATTAAATAGCAAAGCTCAGTCGGAAGCAAGAAAGAAAGGGCCAGGTCGGCCATTAAGGAGCAGGTCCTTTCTTGTCTGTGAAAGAGCTTTCAAGGAGCACTATTGGAAGCAGAAGGCCTGATAAAGAATACAATGAGGGGGAGAAAAGGAGAACCCAGAGTGGAACCAGAGGGAGGAGGCACTGTGAATGAGGGATTAGTGCAGCTCCACAGCAAAGAATGGGGAATCCTAGTTGAGATGAAAATGAGGTATTACTGTTTGGGAGAATTTGGTTCACTGAGCAGTAACAATATATGTTGGGGTAGAGGGGGGAGACTTGACATTGCACACCACTAAGCTATGTTGACTCTCAGCTTAGGCCATTTTAAAACAATTTTATTTAAGGTCTTTAGGATATTTACATTAAAATATCTAATTGAACTGTTTGCATTTTGTTTAGAAATGTGGAAGTTCATTCCATTGCATGCATTTACATTTAAAACATTACTCAGTTCAGAGCTTCATCTTGTTTGGTTTACAGTATAATCTACAAATAAACCAGGGCAAATTAAAGCCCAATTATATCCATAGCACTTACACAAATTAGAGCCCTACAGAAGAAAAACCTAAATCTTCCATTTAATTAGAAGCAATATGTCAAGGGTCCCATTTAAAACACAATCTTGTTGCTCAGGGTAATGTTTCAATGCATTGTAACCTCGTTGTATCGATGTACATCAAAAGCAGTTACTAGGTGGAGTGGAAGTTTGTGCACCCAACAGCAACTTTGCTGAGCCTGGGAAGGGGTAGAGCCAAATTCAACTATGAATAAATAACTCTGACTTCTTCTACTGTGCTTTTGAAACCAAGATATGTATTAAGGAGACTGATAGTAAATGTAGAGCAAGAGTGAATGATGGAGGTTTGAGGGAGCACATTCAAAGTATCAAACAATCAATGATTGCAAGGAACAGGGCTTACTGTATTTATGTAAAACTCAGCAAATGAAACATGTTTGGAGAGTATGCATGTCGTTTGGAAGGAATACATTTTATGCATTAAATGTTTTTTTTCCTTTCTGAGGTTTCTCATAGCTTTTAGCAGAGAACTGAGAGCATCATTAGCTTCCTCTAGCCTCGGGAATGGCATGTGACATAGCAGGCAAAGAGTCAGGAGCACATTGTAGATTTTATATATTTGCAAAATATTTCAGTTAGCAGCAATGAGTTGCATTCATTTATAGAGTTCCATTAAAGTAAAAGCAAATCAGAGTACGTATTTCAGTTTTAAAAGTGAAACATATATGAAGCAACTTACCAACATAATGGACGACCAAAGGAAACATCTTAAAAGGCTAGTTAATTATTTGTTATGGACAAAGCAATGATTGACTAGTGCAACAAGCTGTCTGGCAGAGGAACTCAGCAGATTGAGCAGCATCTGTGAGGATAAAGGAACTGTTGACATTTCAGGTCGAAATCCTGCATCAGAACTAGATGCATGATCATGATCATACTAGACCATGCCCATGATCTCTGAACTAGTCAAGCTAGTGACTGTAGGCATACCATAGTGTTTTGGCTCCTATAGGGGAGTGCAGCTGCAGCAGAGTGGTTAAGCTACATTGCAAGCAGCCAGAATTCTAGACTATTGATCCAAAGACATGAGTTTGAATCCCACAATCATAGCTGGAAAAGCTTATTTCAATTAATTAAATAAATCTGGAACTTTGAAGGAAACCTTGTCCTATTAAATTACCACATGGCTGTAAAAAAAATCACGTTCACTATTGTTCACCAGGGAAGGTAATCTGCCATCCTCAGCTACTCCAGCTCATATGTGACTCCAGACTCACCAATGCAATTGGTTCTCAATAATTGAGTTCGGGGGCAGGTTGGGATGGATGATAAATGTCGGCACTACCAGTGATGCTTACATCCTATGAATTAAAATTAAAACATGTTAACTATAACCATCAAAGACATACTGAACTTATACAAATAGAAAAGATGGAAGGTGAGTGAAAAAGTGAACCTTGGGCCTCTTCCGTGTTTGGTTCAGAACTTGTGTATTGCTTGTCATCTGAGACATAAAGAGGAGACAGAATAACAAAAAAAAGCGGGTTGGTATTTATTTTTATTCAATTTAATGTTACCCTTGCATTTTTGCCTTTTCCAAATTTCTCCTCATTGACCAAAAAGCAAGAAGTTGCAGATGCCGGAAATCTGCAATGAAAAAAAGTGCTGACAGTGGATCATCAACCTGAAATATTAACTTTGTTTTTCTGTGCACAGATGCTACCTGATCTGTTGGGTATTTCCAGCATTCTCATTTTTTTTTGTTTCTCCTTTTGAATGTTTTTGCTTTTATTTGTCAAAATGTTTAAAATATCACCCTTATCCATGCTAGCTACCAGGAAAACACTACAATGACAATGATGTGTGCCAGTGGTTTCAAGACTACAATTTCATTTTCATTTTTAACCTTGAAAATATACTTAAAATGTAGATTTTTATATTTCCTTTTGACATTAGATTTACACTAGGATCCAAAAATCTGGCATAGTTCCTGTATAACCATCGAAAGTACAGGATGGAAATGAGTAATACTGGGTTACATTCTTCTGATGAACTTTCAAAGATAGCTCACTTTTGACAGAACTTCTATTATTAATGAAAGCAATTATATTGGTAGGATCACGCTAGACATAGGGTGAAATTCCAATTCTCACAGTTCCTATGTCCTCAGCCCTGAGCATGACTTGGTACTATAAGACCATAAGGTATAGGAGCAGAATTAGGTCATTCGGCCCATTGAGTCTGCTCAGGTGATTTCTTTTCAACCCCATTTTCCCACCTTCTCCCTGTAACCCTTAGCACCCTTACCAATCAAGAACCTATCAATATCTGCCTTAAATACACCCAGTGACTTGGCCTCCACAACCCTTTGGCAACAAATTCTACAGATTCACCACCCTCTGGCTGAAGAAACTCCTCCTCATCTAAATCTCAAATTCTGAGGCTGTGCCCTCAGATCTTCGACTCTCCTACTAATGGAAACATTCTCTCCATGCCCACTCTATCCAGGCCTTACAGTATCCGGTAGGTTTCCATAAGATCCACCCTCACATCCTTCTGACCTCCATCAAGTACAGGTCCAGAGATATCAAACGCTCCTCATACATTAAGTCTTTCATTCCTGGGATCATCCTTGTGAACTTCCTCTGGACCCTCTCCAGGGCCAGCACATCTTTCCATTAGATCTGGGCCCCAAAATTGCTCACAATATTTCAAATGCTGTTACCTGTTTGCCTGAGCTGCTCCAGATTTAAACTGAGCACCTGATAGGGATGAAGATTTCTATATAAATAACTGGACCTAGACTAGAAAGTGCTTCATTTATGTATTTATGGTCCTCTTGCAATGGGCACAAGGAGCAGTTTCACTACAATTCATGGGAATGGCCTCTACCACAGAGCTTCCTACATGATTATCCGGGGTCCACCAGTCCAGGTACCTCTCTTTGACTTTGGCAGGAAGATTAATAAAGGCTCTGAGGAGAAGGTTTTTGGGGGGACACAACAGGACACTTAATGTCCAGAGATGACCCTGAGCAGGGCAAGTTTTCACCATTTATGGGATGTCAACTCCTGAGTAGTGCTGATGCTGGTCTCAACAAGACTTGCAGGGGCTGGCCAGGATTGATCTCTCTCTCTTGAATTCTTTCTTTCTGAGAAAGGCGGCATAGTAGTGTAGTGGTTAGCATGACGCTATTACAGCGCCAGCGATCGGGATTCAATTCCCGTCGCTGTCTGTAAGGAGTTTGTACATTCTCCCTGTGCCTGCGAGGGTCTCCTCCAGTGGCTCTGGTTTCCTCGCACATTCTAAAGATTTATGGGTAGATTAACATGGGTTTAAATGGGCAGTGCAGACTTGTTGGGCCAGAAGGGCCTGTTACGGTGCTGTAAATAAAGTTTTAAAGTTTTTATAAAGAAAACATTATATCAGTCTCAGTCTGTACATGCAGCAATGTATGCAAGACCAGGAATGCAACTGCATAACTGATTATACATACACCTAATTCTATCCTCATGATACATATCAATGGGTCCTATATTTGCTGTTAATTCTGCAGGGATGGTTTAGTGAATTACTGGGGGTGGAGGCATGTGTGCTGCTTGCGACAGCATTCACTATTTCTCTGGTTATTTGCTGTCTTCGTACATGCAATAGGGTGCAAGACCATTTGCTGGCCACAGCTCAAAGAAAAATAAGTTATTTTAAGATGAGTGGTTTCCTTGTGTTTTGATCCTGGTGTGAAGGAGGAGGAGGAGGAAGGAGGGAGGAGTCAGAAACCTGGATGTCAGATTTTGACTAAGTGTGAAGCTTTGATAATATGTTGGCCTAACACAAGACCAGTCCGTATTGACGTGGCTTAAAATATAATGAGAACAGATTAGTTATACTGGCTGGTGAAACTAAACATCTTACAACACTCTCCCTATCCTTGCCATCCTCTGGACAAGCTCTGAGAAACCCTGAGTTAATTTTTATCACAATTTACTGACCTGACAAATTCCTCTGTGTTCCTCTCAGTGCAATTAGTGGCCATTACCAATGCAATTCCTGTAGGAAATTTGCCCTAAAGCATCAGATAATTTAAAGGGCTTTCTTTTTGTCTGTCAACATTGGATAATGCGGTCCTGGATCCCAACAGAACAAAAAGTATAAAGAAGGTTGGTGCATTAGGAATGTTAAGCTGCATAGAGGTTGTGAGCTTTGTTTTTGGGGCTCTCATTCTGGAGGAGGTGAAGATAGATTATAATTGCACCACGAGCCTTGAACAGAGAACCCCTGTAGGTAGAGTGGGCCTTTCAATCTTCTGATCAACGGACCTGAAACAAGAATGCAGGAGGGCTGTTTTCCCACGTTCTTTGACAGTTTGGTCCTGAAGATAGCGTCTTTTCAAATCTCACTTGCACTTCTTTTATGTCGTTAGAAAAATGAATAATTTGTCCTCCTCTTTTGACATGTAGTCAGATTTCATATACAAAAAAAAAGAAAGCAGTCCCTTGTGCATTCAATTTTTGAGCCCCCCTCTCTTGGTAAAATGATTTTGATGGGCTTTTGCAGCAAGGGCATATTTTGCCAGTATAACATTCACTGTCAAATCACAGCATAACAGTTAGACCCAGTGAGATAAGCTGACGCTATGATTCTTTCAAAACAAGAGTGTCAAGATTGTGAAAGTAATTCAATGCACCATATAATTGGAATTTAACCCATCTTACTAAAGTCTTCAAGCAAAGCCTTCAGATTTTCATATTTTTCACAGTGATATTTGTCAATGCATGTTTTGTCATGGTGTTAACGTTACTTATTCAGATTAAAATAATCTATGGGATTCTCACCAAAGAACAGAATAGTATCTGTCTACTCTAAACAATACATTATAATAATATTCAGATTTAGTGATTGAAAAGGCTAAAGTTGAATTACTATGTGGTTTTTGATAAATGTGTATTACAGAAAGTTAAAAATTACAGAATGGAATCAGGCCATTCAACTTCCCCACCTGCCAGATTATCATTCTCCACATAAGAAATAGTCCCAAGTTAATCTTCTATCCCTGTCCTCAAGTCTTCTTTTGTGCTTGGTTAAATCAATTATTTATCAAATGTGTCCCTTAAATATTGACATGGTGTCTTTTATTAATTATTTCTCAGGCATGACATTCCACATCTGCAATCCCTCATATAACCAGGTATTCCAGAATGTCCCAGGTTCAAGATGTTAAGACAGGATTCGAGTCAGTCTGCTGCCAATTTATGGCCTTTTATTGAAACTTCATTATTCTCTCTTCACTGCTTGGGTTTGCCAGCCAGGAACTATCATTCATGCAGAGAATGAGAGAGTTGCCAGTGGTTGTGGAGTTATCTTCCAACTGGATTTACTGCCTTCAAGAAAGAGGAGTAGTACAAATTGAAAATACATTCTGTGTACTGAACGTCTCATTACCATCCCATGATCTGATGGGTTATGCTGTCACCCATGGCATAGGATATGGACAGGGTGAGTAGCTTTAAATTCCTGGGCATTAACATATCAGATAACTTGTCCTGGGCCCAGCATATAGATGCAATAACAAAGAAAACACACCAGTGTCTTTACTTTCTTAGAAGGTTAAAAGATTTGGCTTGTCTTCGAACACTCTAACAAACTTCTACAGATGTACTGTTGAAAGTATCTTGACTGGTTGCATTTTGGTCTGGTACAGCAATTCAAATGCGCAGGAACATAAGAAGCTGCAGAGAGTAGTGAACTCTGCCTAATACATCACGGGCACATCCCTCCCCGCTATAGGTGGTATCAACAGGGGGCACTGCCTCAAGAAGGCAATGTCCAGCATCAAAGATCCCCATCATCCAGGCCATGACATCTTCTCACAGCTACCATCAGGCAGGAGGTATGAAGCCTGAAGTCCCACACCACGAGGTTCAAGAACAGCTACTTCCCTTCAACCATTCAGTTCTTGAACTGACCGGCACAACCCTAATCACTACAGTTTAGCAACACTGTGACCACTTTGATCACTTTGCATAAAATGGACTTTGCTTTTTTTTCGTTCTAATTATGCTCTTCTAAAAATTGTGTATGTTTAATTGATGTTTTTCTTGTGAGTGCTGCTTACTGTATATGATGCTATGTGCCTGTGATGCTGCTGTAAGTTTTCATTGCACCTGTGCATACAGGGACTTATGCATATGACAATAAATTCAACTTTGACTTCGACTTTGATTTTGATTTAGTGTATTATGTGAATCATATAATATTGATATGGACCTCAGTATATGTGAAATTGTACTTTGACCTTGATAAGGCTGAAAAAAATCAAATGTTGTTACAGAATCCTGGAAAAACAGGAAAAGCTAATTTGTTCCAACATAACAATCTGCAGGGGCTATACCTTTAATCCCGTTTTATTTCCCCCCTTTCTCCGTACACATTTCAATACTTTTTCAAAAATCTTATATTTCCATTATAAAAATTATTGGAGTCTGTTTCTTTGAGGACACTTAATATCCTGGGAACTTTTTCATTATAATCCAGTGGAAAATAATTTTCCTAACATTCCTGGATTTTCTTGTTGATGATTTTAAATGTATGCCCTTTAGTTACTGATCAGTAGAAATTGATCTTCCTACTTAAAGCATTTCATGATTTTCTAATCTCTAATAAACCTCAGCATCTACTAAAAAGATAACAGTCTCATTTCTGTTTTATTTTTCCTGACAGTTATAACCTTATCTCTGGTATTGTAGCCAATGAATAACATAAGTTTAGTTTTGTACTCTGTATCTTATTGAGGAGGGAACCTTAGTGGTCAAAGTCTAATTTTGAATTGAGCTTTGCTGTAGTTAGCTTGAATTGAGCTTTGCTGTAGTTAGCTTGCTGAGTTATCTCAGTGAAGTGCATGTGTCCAGTAGTAATTTGCCTTGTCTCTGAGCTAAAAAAAAGTTAAGCTGAAGTCCAATCCAAGTACTCCAGTACCTTCAGCAAGACAGGCAAAGGTATGCAGAAGATGAGCAAAAAGGGAACTCATGAGGGAGAGTGGTATGATCTGTGTGGTATTTGTCATGATTTTTTTCCTCAATATGGTTTGGAGAATGTTATGGGTTTTTTTGTTTGATTGTCAGTGACAGAAGGAAGATAGGATGGATACAATTGGTCAATCAGCATTGGGTGTTTGTATATTTGTCTTACAGTGAGATAAATTGGACATGGATTGACCAGCAAGAAAATGTCTTTTTAGATTATCAACTCGTGTCCCTTCTCTTTACGTCCTTCTCCTGCTCTGCGGCAACTTACTGTACAGATAGTGACAAAGGCTGAGTCCTTGTGATGGCAAGGTTCTGCAGGATACAGCTGTCCACCATGAAAGTTAAGCCCTGTTCTGTGAAAGGGCTCTAGATGGTGGAATCTTATTGTGGCTTACCAGTGATTTCATGTGGTTGTTCAATGTAGTTAGCATAGCAGACCCCTTCAGGATGAAGACGGCATGAGAGGGTATCAGATATTGACCTGTATGATTATGCATCAGCTTGACAATGGGAGTGTAGAATCCCTTCCATTTTTGGTACATCTACATGTTCACTCAGCATATGCAATCCAAGGTGCATGTTTTCTCTGCCTGTTGCTCTCCAGGAAATAGAGTGTATTAAAGACCACTCTAAGGCAACATTATTTTTTAATTTATTCATTTTTGGCATCTGATATGTCACTGGCAACAGCAGCATTTATTACTTACTCACTGCAGGATATCCAGGCTCTGACCTGCTCTTATAGTGACAGTATT
>JARFYF010000002.1:65265732-65276253 GCA_030265395.1 Rhina ancylostomus | reverse complement strand
GTTCTTTCAGGAGTCCAGGAATGAGTTGAAAATAACTTGGTGCTTTGCAAAGTTTTATTGGGAAAGTTTAAAACAAACAGTCACACAGCACATGGCACTAGCTTTGATGAGCTGAGACAAAAAGAACAATACGTGAGGTCAGGCCGGGGTGAGGAAGAGCCAGAGAGCGATTAACAAAAGGACGACACCTTTTATACCTGAGATGAGAGACGCTCTTCAGCTAACAATAGTCCAATCAGGAAACCTATTAGATACTTGTGGCCAAACCAACCAATGAAAAAACCTCATATTCACCTGAAGGACGAACCAATAAGCTAGCAAGCGGCCATTCCTTCTGCAGCCACTGGAGGTGTATTAAGCACTATGCATGTTAAAAAACTGATTAAAAACAGTCGAATCCAACACTAGTGAAACTTTTCCAGGTGTTTAGAGACTATGTGACTTTTCTGGTGGACCAACTGATAACTTGTATAAGATGTGGCTCGCAGGTAAGTGGGATTACAAATCATGGTGCTTCTGAGTATTCAGTGAAGTAGATGTGGTGAAATGTGGTGCTGTGATCATCCTGGATGAAAAGCTTCTTTCTCACTGTCTTTTAAATGGACTGTTGAATCGTTTCCTGCCTTCTCACGTGGATATCGGAAGATAACTTGTCCTGTCCATTGCCTGCACCTGAACCTCAAACACACAAAGGAGCCATAGTGGACCCTTGCATTACTATGTCTTCTCTCAGAGCCACCTTGCTGCTATGTACAGGCAAGATGTTAAAACTCCCCTTGAAGAGGTGCTTGTTTATTTCAGGGGCACTTGGCTACAAATGTGCAGCAATAAGTAAATGGCTGGTCACTACTGATAGGGAAAGATCAGGGAGCATGGACTTGTGTTGCTGCTGAATTATTGTCAACAGTGTTACAGTATGGCATACTGTCCCATGAACCAACTCCCAAGGATCATCAGATTTCTAACCTCTGTGGTCTGCTAGTTGTTTGAGTCAATTGTTTTCTCTAGGCAGGGTGTTAGATGGCCATTTGAAAAAAACTAAAGAATTGAAATTTCTTTAAAAATGGCAAAAAAGTAAAAGAATCAAAGAAGTCATTTGGGAACGTTTAGGTTTCTATTTAGGGATAGCTTTTTGATAATGTAATGCTTCAACCAGTTTTAAACTATTGTAAAGTGACAGTATATCATTTGCACATTCTCAAAGCACTTATCAACAAGTAATAGATTATACTTGCATTTAAAGCACCTTGACACAAATATCTCTAAGCATTTCATTCACTGAGGAACTTCTGAAGTTTAATAATTATTGAGAGCTAAGCATCCATTTTTACAGTGATAATTCTGAAAATGACAAATGGTAGGAACAGTGTATCACAGCAGTCACCTGACATGATTTTAATGACATATGTCAATGAATGAAATCCAGTATTCAAAGGAAGCAGAAATTTACACTGTTCAATTGTGCACGTTATATGGAATAAAAATTATTTTTAATATCTTGTCTCCTGAATCAATAGGACCTTCAAAATATGGAGGTACATTTGAATGGCTAAAAGTGTTAAGGATGCTAAGTTGGTCCACAATGAAATATCTGAACACATAGTCATGATTACACCTGGATTCTAAGGGAAGCTAAGTCACAAGGAAGGGAAACATTTGGATGGCAAACATGGCACTGTCTTTCAACTCTATATTAGCTGACACAAGAACAGCGTAGATAGAAACCTGGGGATGGGTGTTGTGTGTCAGGTCTTGTCTGACAATTGATAATAGGTAAAGGAAGGAAAAATAATTGTGATTAATGGTGGAAGGAAGAAACCAAACTACAAATGCAGATGTATTTAAATAATTACAGTGGTCATCTTCATTGGACTGTTTCAAAATAATTTTATATTTATTGTGTTTGAATGTCATACTCAAACACATTTCTTGTAATGGATCTCAGCCAAACTCGTGAGCTCAGAAGCTGCTGTAGGACCTGTACAGCTGCCACTGCTGCTGGCTCTTTGAAAATTTCAGTAACAGCAACATGTTCCCTTTCAACTGGTAACTGGGTAACCTTGGCAGATAATAGCTTGAATCCAAGCACCAGTGCCAAGACGATGTCACATATAGTGCTTGCACACTGTGTGCCCGGCGTGCCTTAGACACCACCCAATGAGACCCAAAGGAGGAGGTGCCACGAGCTTTGTGCCTAGTTTGAATCTGAGGTGTGTGAAAGACATCTCAATCAGCAGGGGATGATGCAGACTTTCCCTGCTGGTGCTCATTGGGTTTTTATGCCACTGGATCAAGCATTTGACTGATCTTTTCATCTCTTCAAGGGGGCTTCCAAGACCCCAAGAATGCAGATGACAGGATTTGAAACCCAAGTGTGGATTTCCTTTGTTGGCAATGGCCTGTCATCAGTCAAATTCAGCATGTAGGTTAATAAGGCTTAAAAATAAAAGAACAGCTACAGTTTGACTGACAGTCTGGCAGACCCAGTATAGTGAGTTCCTTTCTCACCCGCCATTTCTTCGAAGCAAATGAGCAAGAGTAGTGTGAGTGGAATTGCTGAATGCCCAGAGTTCTTTCTGACAAGTATTCAGACAGTGAAGAATATTTCAAATTGCTGAGGAAACTTCAAACAGCACTTTCTGAAAATGCTTCATTGAATTTGAACTCCTCACATTCACACATAATAAAATTATTTGTAATATGATAATCTTTCCAGGATTGTATTTCTTTGAATTTTTTTGAAGGCCATGATATTTTGGAACAAACATTTCTTTAAATTCATTCATTGATACCAAAGAAACCTGGTAATCAATGTGTTAAAGAGATAGGATTACAGTTTAAGATTTTTTTTTCCAAATTATCTAGTTGCCAAATAACCAACAGATTGAATGCAGGATTCTATTCAGCAGAGGGGTTAAAGGTTGTACAGAAGAAACGACATGGATGTGATATTGTGTGCATTTATTTTGCAGCAACTATTTTATCATAGACCTTATGGAATAGACAATGAAAGACTTAATCTTTTTGTTCTGTGACCTCAGATTATTATTTGTGCTCTCAGACATTGGGTACTTGATATTACTCTGCAACGTGTAGGAGTGAAAAGTACAAGCACTGGCCCCTTGACAAGGCATGAATTTTTAACCAATGCAAGCTGCACTTTGACATGTTCCTATCCAGCAGAACTTGAAAGTCTGCCCTACAGGCAGTTTTAGTAATCAAGAAACTTCAACTAAAGCTTGCAAGGCAAGCTGCCCCATCAAGGACGAGGCAAACATCACAATTCGAATAGTCAGGGACAGCTTTGGATTCTGAGAAATAATTAGGAGCTGTGCCTTTCATGAATTTTCTAATAATCTTTTCAAGAATACGAGAAGTGTCATTATTATTCTGATTTTAAGAGTGAAAACAAAAGGAAAAAGAAAAAAAACAAGGAGGAATAGTTGAGAAAGAGAAAGGAGAAAAAACATGCATATAGCTGTGCTTGCAGTACTTTGCAAGCAATGTCGTGCTGTAGAAGCACTGTCACTTTTGTAGTGTAGGAAATAAGTAGCCAATTTGAACATTAGAAGGTCACAATTAAATATGTGACCAGCTCATTAGTTTTATGTCATTGGGGGTTTTAGTGAGGTGGGGTTCAAACAGTCAAATGTGGGAAACACATTCCTGAACTGCTGTGCACATATTTGTTGCCACTTCAGCAGCGATTGGTTTTGTGGTACCGTCAAAGCCCAGTCAGGAGCTGAGTTTATAGCTCACTCCTGCTGTCTGAGGAACAGGATACACAGAAATTAAAGAAAGGTGATAGATCCCAGCTCTGCAATGTAAATGCCTATCACCTTCCTTTGTACCCAAAAGGAGTAGGAGAACTCTGCTCAGTTGATCCAGGATGCCATTCACCTTTTCCTACAAATCATAGTCTCAGCTTGCCCTCATCCAATCACTGATTTCCCCACTGCAGATGTGTACGTTTATCTGAATCCCGGGCACAGTCACCAACCTCTCACACTTGTTGGCTGCTGCTGATTGTTCCCAAGAGCTGCCAACTGCAGCTTTCTGTCCTTCCTTGTTTAACCTCCCAGCCAAGGGGCAGGATATCCATTTTTCTGGTTACGTATTGTAAAATGTATTGGGGCAAAAAGGATAATGAGTTTTGTTGTTCAATTGTGTGGGATCTCCATGCAGTTCTATTTTTGACCTCATAGCCTCCAATACAGTTTCCCTGTAAATCAGGGACTTTGAGATCCTTCTTTACATGTAACATGAAAATGTAGTCTTATGTCAATATTGTATTCAACACATTACTTTGGAATTATTTACTGTGATTCTGGGACACTTGTGTACATGTGCCATAAAAAGCCAATGTAAAATAGTGTCTTAAAAATCAATGGAGTCACCACTCTGCAGGAAGTATAGAAGCCATACCACCAGGTTCAAGAACTACTTCCCTGCAACCATTCGGTTCTTGAACCAACCTGCACAATCCTTATCACTACCTCAGTATAGCAACACTGTGACCACTTTGACAACTGTGCACAACAATGGACGTTTTTTTTGTTTGTTCTAGTTGTGTTCTTTCTTGTATAATTTTGTTTATTTTATGTTTAATTTATGTATTTCTTGAGAATGTTGTGGATATGATGCTATGTGCCTGTGATGCTGCTGCAAGTAAGTTTATCATTGTACCTATGCATACATGTACTTGTGCATATGAGAATAAGCTCGACTTTGACTTTTGACTTTGAATTAGATACTACGGGAAGGATGTGATAGAGTGCAGAAGAAATTCACCAATCTCTCCCTCTAACTACAGCCCTCCATTCCAGTATGTTGTAGTTAGAAGGAGAGATTGTTTAGGCTAGAACGTAGGAGAATGAATGGTGACAACGAAAGAGGTTTATAAAATTCTGAGGGGCATAGATAGGATAGATAGTCAGAATCTTTTTCCCAGGACAGGGGAGTCTAGAACTAACAGGCTCAGGTTTAAGGTGAGCAGACATAAATTTAAAGGAGATCTGAGGGGTAAGTTTTTCACAAAGAGGGTAATGGTTATTTGGAAGAAGGTGCCAGATGAGATGATGGAGCAGATACAATTCTAGCATTTAAAAGGTGCTTGGACATGTATTTGGATAGGAATGGCATGGAGGGATACGGACCAAAGGCAGGCAAATGAGATTAGTGTAGAGCTGCATCAAGGTTGGCATGGACAAGATGGGCTGAAAGGCCTGTTTCTGTGCTATACAGTTCTATGATTCTATGAATCTATGGTGTTGTGTCTTTATAATAGCTGGATATATCTACACTGGTGAACCAGATTAGGGCTGTGGCCTCGTGAATGGAAGCCACATGTTCAATCAATGACAAAGAAGTGGAGAAAAAAGTATCTTGAGAGAAATAAAGAAAGTTAGAACATATTTTGGAAATGCAGGAGAGGAGGATTTTTTTTCTCCTTGCAGAGTGAAATGAAGACAAAAAGGTAGATGGAACAAGGCCCTTCTCAGACTGGAACAAATCCAACTTCATGTTGCACAAAAACTATCAACATATTTGCCAAGGCCAAAAACCATACACTTCAGATTTCATACTTCTGATGACCCATCTGGGGCTCTCCACAACATGTCACTTAATTCTACTTCCTTTGTATGTGCTTGAGTTCTTCCATATTTTTATCCACAAACATTGATAAATTCAGTGAGGCAGAAACAATTTCCTAAAAAAGGAATGATTGAATGGTCCTGTGGCGTAACACCATGGACTGGAAGACCCAGTTTTGAATCCTAGAAGCTTGGTTGCCATCTACACTTGGGCTATGTCCAGATGGCAAAGTGCCAGTCAGGGTAGGTTTAGCAAACACAGCACTACAGCAGGCAAAGCAAGCAATGTGCTGGGTGATAAGGCAAGGGGTTTCACCGAGCATAGCGCTCTAGCATTCTCTACTGGCCAGCCATGTGGCAGCAGTGGTACAAAATACCCTGTATTGAATTTTTTCTGCATCAACACTGCCACTTGCTTTAACTTCTAGTCCCTCTGAGAGGGGCAAAATTGGAATAGATGTTTCATTTGGGTTTCCTAAAGTTAATTTCAAATGCGATCTCTGATACTGATATTTTCACATGGTGCATTTTATTTCAAGTGATCAAATATACTGCATGCATACAATAAACAATTTCCTCTTGTTGACACGTCTTGTAAATTATATCACTACACAGGATAAGCAATGTCAGTGTATTATATTACCAGCACCAATGCATTAATTTTTTATCTGTCATTTTATTACCGACCAAAAGTTAGATCATTTGCAGTACTGATAAGATCAGTCGGAAACGTTGAAGGAGGCTTTCATCTCTTATCCAAGCATTAAGCAGCCTGTCACCTCCCAAAATTGTCTTCTCTGTGGTCCTTCCAAGTGATGTTTAATCCCTAGGCAATTAAGGCAACAAGCTTTCTTATCCAGATATTGTACCATTGAGAAATGGTTTCATTTCAACCTCAATTATTATTTTATTGAGCCAGAATTTATAATAGATATAGAGCCAGAATCTATTAATGGTGCCTTCCACACACAGGAAGTTTGGTGAAAGATCAGAGGCGGTGTATTTCAATTTCACAAGGTACCTGGCCTGCTGCAGTGTTCCATTAGGAAGAAAACAGAGAAAGGGGTGCTCTGGGCTGAGTATTGGTGAAGACAGGCTGGAAGTATGCTGGTAGGTTTGAGCGGTAGCTGCAGATTCAGCTGTTTGCACTGTATATGGAATGAGTGCAATGATCCTGAATGCAAACAATATTGTTGATTTCCTGGGAGAGAAAAAAAAGCGAGCGAAGATGAAGGGTCACAACCCGAAATGTTGACTGCCAATTTCCCTCCATAGATGCTGCCTGATCCATTGAGTTCCTCCAGCGCCTTTTGTGTTGCTCCTGATTCCAGTATCTGCAGTCTCTTGTGTCTCAGAGATGAGAGGAGGAGTTATTACTAGTGGGAAGGCTGGAGGCAAAAGAGAATCAATGGAGTCATCGCATGAAAGCAAAAAATCAGCCACGATCCTATTGAATGGCAGAGCAGATACAAGATGCAGAATAGCCTACTCCTGCTTCTATTTCTTATATCCTTAAATGAGACATTGATGAGTCTACTATTTCACTGAACCACAGACAAGGTCACATAAAGGGTAGCAAAATCTTGAAAGGATAGTTCAGTCTGGTGCCATTTGAGATTTGCAAGAGCTTCAAGCTCAGTGCGTGCAACTAAAAACCAAAGGAAACAGTTGACCAAATGTGGTTGAGCTGAAGATACTGCAGACTCACCAATGAGAGAAATCAGACAAAACTTTTTGATAGCTGGACAACATGTAGAATAGCTGTCAGCATAGAGATGGTACTTAAAAGCATGAGGCAAATTTACTTGGGGCACAATTCCAAGGTGTAAACAGGGAACCACTCTGTACATTAAGGATAGTAATTCCCGATTGTCCCAACTACAAGGGGGCAAGTGTATGCCACAGTCCTGCTAGATCACTGCACAGACTGCAGAATTCAATAATTTTAAATTTAAAAAAAATTTATTTACAGCATGGTAACAGGCCCTTCCGGCCCAATGAGTCCATGCTGCCCATTTCAAACTCCAAATTAACCTATCTGTATGTCTTTGGAATGTGGGAGGAAACCGGAGCACCCAGATGAAACCCACGCAGACACGGGAGAACGTACAATGTCCTTACTGGCAGCAACAGGAAACGAACCCAGTCGCTGGAGCTGTAATAGCGTCATGCTAACCATTACGCTACCGTGCCAAACCACTACACTACCGTGCCGTGTATAATGAGGTGGAGGCAGCAACTAAAAGTAGGGCACATTGATACTGCAGTAACTTAATCTGTTACATGCCATGATGTGAATATAGAAAACCTCAATCACTTTATGCTGAGGTGGAGCAAAACCATGTTAAGTTCGTATGGAGGACGGACCTTCTGAATTGTAGGGGAGGCGAACTGTTGGGTTGCCAGTGGAGACAGATGGGTGTGGTTGTTTGTTGTACTGAGGAGTACCAGTAATCATGGGCGTAGAGTAGATCGAATCACTCGGATTGGAGGTCCATGTTAATGAAAGGATCATAGCATTGGCCAGGAAAGAGATCCAAGAACCATTCGCATTTCAGGATACACTATCCATGACTGGGAGACACCACTGACTTGAGAAGTGCAAAGAAGTGTTCCACTTGCATGACCAATAAAATTGTTATGTTTGCAATCCAACTATTGGTGACAGTGAGGGTCCGTATAATCCAGAGGAATTTGATGACAGTCCATCTGATGACAAAGAATGTGAAGGTTGTGCTGAAAGAGGAGCTAAGCTGTTAAATGTGAGACTTCCCTGGGATGAGGAAACTCAGCAGTTCAGTTGAAGTAGACAGATGCTGCACACTATGGAAATGGGGAGGTTATGCTGAAGGGACCCATGGGCTGTGGTGAAGCCACAAGGTAATGAATGGAAGTGCGACCTCTCCAGAATTGGGTTTGCAATGAGAGTGGCCAATGTTAACCAAGGATTTACCATTGAAAATTTTAGGGAGTATTCTGGAGTTATGAAATTATGAATAACATAATCATGGATTAATTAAAATGGAAACCAGTCTTCAGGAAATAAAACCTGTTCACAGTTTAGCTTCAGCTGGTACTTAATAAGGCTATTGAAACCAATCATTGGGTGTGGGACATTCTGATTCTGTCCCATTGAAATGACACAGGGCAAGACAACAGATGAATTGGTGGTTATTGAAAACTTCAGGATGAGATCAGGGAAGGCATTAAGTGGCCATCTCATGTACTAGCACATTGTTAAAGGCATATCCCTGCCACCAGTTCAGGACAGGTCTGTTTTGTCACTTAATATTCTGGCTAGTTGTATATTCAGGGAGCCATCACTCAACACTAACAAAAGTGCTATATTCTGGGTCGTCTGGAGTTTGTGCTCAGAAGCTTTTGGACCAGCAACCAATATTTGAATATTCAAAGAGGTTGAGATTTGCTCCCATTGTAAATATGTAATTCTGCACAGTTACCTGTCTACATTAAAAATGTTAAAGTTCAATAGGTAATTATAGCCACTGAAACTGGAGTTAATCGTTTATTATTGTCTTTATGTTCAAAAAGTATAAAACTTGTCAGGAGAAGAGAATGAGTTTCTCTCCAGAAGATCTGCTGTGTTAAATTTATATCTCCCAGCTACAGCATCCATGTGGCTCAGTTTAGTCGTCACAATAGAGGACACAAAAGGAATAATTAGGTCATCCATCCAGAGTCATAGACTCACAAGGATGACTGTTCAGGTGTGTGCCAGTAGAGGGTGGGTTTATGTCTACTTTGCTGTCAGTAAACAATAAAACATGTATTGCACTATTATGGCTGTGAGGTACCATGGCAGAAGGTGTTGATTACAGTGGAGGCCACCATGAAATTGCGGAAGCGAACCGCAAAGCAAAGAAACAGCTGACCAGAGAATTAGACCTGGGCAGGGCATCCCAAGGGAAGAACATTCTGAGTCTGGGACCAGTGAAGCACAATCTACAACCCTAATCACAAAAGTCATTCAGACAGTGACATGGTCATCTCAGAACAATAGGATTTTTCAGTCTATTTGTCCATAGGAGTGATCCTAAGCTTCCAACTCCCAGCCATTCCCCATCCCATTCCCTACACAAGCCTGGGGAACAGCACTTCATGTTGTGTCTGAGTACAATGCAGCCTTCTAGATTCAATATAAAACTTAATACAACTCATTATTTCTTTCTGTTTGTATTCGAACTGTTCATTTTGGTGTCAACACTTTTCTCTCTCTAGTCTGGCCTGCTGGGCTGGGCATGTCCCACAACCTTGCTATTAGTATCACGTTACACCAACAAGGAGTATAATCTGATTCTAACTCTTACTTCTGGTCTTACTTTATAAGAAATGTTACTTTTATTCCTCCACTTTCTCTACCACAGAAAACTAACTTATTTCCCTTTCTCAGTTCAGATGAAGAGTCTCTCAACTGAAATGTTAACTGTTTCTCTTTCTACAGATGCTGCCTGCTGTGCTGAGTGTTTCCAGCATTAACTGCTTATATTTCAGATTTTCAGCATCTGCAGTTTTTTTGATTTTCAGGAGTACTTACAAACCTTGATGGCAGTGGTTCAGAGGAAGAGTCCATTATCTGCTTCTAAAGAGCCAGTTCATTGGAGTTTCAGGACAGTGGCTGGGTTTATACAAGCATAAACAAAATGACAGGCTAAAAGCTCAATGCAAGGTGCTACACAGAGGTAGAGTCACTTGACTCTGCCAAAGAAAATACTTGGTATTGGTATTGATTTATTATTGTCATTGGTACCAAGGCACAGTGAAAAACTTGTCTTGCATACCATTCATGCAGATCAATTCATTACACAGTGCAGATACATTGAATTATTATAAAGTGCATTGAGGTAGTACAGGGTAAAAACAATAACAGAGTACAGAGTAAAGTGTCACAGCTACAGGGAAGTGCATT
>JARFYF010000002.1:65216968-65232235 GCA_030265395.1 Rhina ancylostomus | reverse complement strand
TAGAGGAGGCCACACCGGCTGCAATAAATGACACCCTCGGACTCACAGGTGAAGCACTGCCTCACATGGAAGGGTTGTCTGGGAGCCTGAGTGGTGGTGAGGGAGGTGGTGTAGGGACAGGTGTAACACTTGGTGCGATTGCAGGGATAAGAGCCAGAAGAGTCATCTGTGGGGAGGGACGAGTGAACAAGGAAGTTGCAAAGAAAGTGATCCCTATGGATAGTGGGGGGAGGGGGGTGGAGGGGAAGATGTGTCTGGTGGTGGGATTCTGTTGAAGGTGGTGGAAGTTGCAGAGAATGATGTGTTGGATGAGGAAGCTCATGGGTGGTAGGCGAGGACAAGGGGAACCCTGTCCCTGTTATGTTGTGGGAGGGGCCATGGGGTAAGGGCAGACGTGTGGGAAATGGGTGAGGGGAACATTGACGGTGGTGGAAAGGATATCCCATTTACTGAAAAAGGAGGAGAAGTCAAAGTCTCAGTCTCATCATGGGAACATATGCGGCAGAGGTGGAGGAACTGGGATAAGGGGGGTGGCATCCTTGCTGGTGAGAGGGTGGGAAGAGGTGTAGTCAAAGTAATTGTGGAAGTCAGTGGGTTTGCAAAAGATGTCGATGGTTAATCTGTTTCTGGAGATGGAGACAGAGAGATCCAGAAAGGGGAGAGAGGTGTCAAGTGAATCTGAGGGCAGGGTGGAAGTTGGAGGCAAAGCTGATGAAATTAATGAGCTCAGCACGGGTGCAGGAAGCAGCCCCAATGCAGTCATCAATGCAGCGGAGAAAGAATTGGGGAGCGTTACCAGTGTAGGCATGGAACATGGACTGTTCCACGTACCCGACGAAAAGGTAGGCATAGCTGGGGCCTTTGGGAGTACCCATGGATACGCCATGGTTTGGAGAAAGTGGGAGGGGCCAAAAGAGAAGTTGTTAAAGGTGAGTACCAGTTCCGCCAGACGGAGGAGGGTGGTGGTGGAGAGGAACTGGTTGTGTGTTGTTGAGAAAGAAGCAGAGAACCTTAAGGCCTTCTTGAAGGGGGATGGAAGTGTCCAGACACTCGAGGTCCATGGTGAAAATTAGGTGGTCAGGGCTGAGGTTGAAGTGATGGAGAGCATGCAAAGTATCATGGGTGTGGGTGGGAAGGGACTGGACCAAGGGAACAAAATGGAGTCAAGGTATGAAGACATGAGTTTAGTGGGGCAGAAGCAGGGAGAAACAACGAGCCTACTAGGGCAGTTGGGTTTGTGGATCTTTGGTAGGAGGTAGACACAAGCAGTGTAGGGGAGGGGAACTATTTGGATGCTGTAGAGGAGAGGTCTCTGGAGGTGATGTGGTCAGTGATAGTGCAGGAGACAATGGCCTGACGCTCCTTGATGGGGTCAAGGTTGAGGGATAAGTAAGAGGAGGTGTCCGAGAGTTGATGTTTGGCCTCGGCAATGTAAAGATCGGTCCACCAGACTATGACAGCACCATCCTTGTGTGCTAGTTTGATAGTGAGATTAGGATTGGTGCGGAGGGAGTGGAGGGCAGTGTGTTCAGAGGGGGTGAGGTTGGAATAGGTAATGGGAGGGATGAAGTTGAGATGGTTAACGTCCCATCAGCGGTTAGAGATAAAGAGATCCAGAGTGGGGAGAAGGCCAGGACGAGGTGTCCAAGAAGAGGAAGAGGAGGTGCTTATGGAGGGAGAAGGGGTCATCAGCAGGGGGTGGGGAATCCTTGCCAAAGAAGTAGGCCTGGAGATGGAGGTGACGGAAGAAGAGCTCGGCATCATAGTGAGCACAGAACTCGTTGAGGTGTGGGCACAGGGGGCCAAAGGTAAGCCCCCTGCTGAGGACAGAAGGTTCAGCCTCAGAGAGGGGAAGGTCAGAGGGGATAGTGAATACACAGCAGGGGTTGGAGCTGGGGTCAGAGGACAGAGCAGAGTTAGAGGGGTCAGGGAAAGTGGATTGGGAAGAACATGGGGCCTTAGAGGAGTGAGGGGGCATCGAGGGGTAGGGGAAGGCTTGAGAGACCAGGGATAAGTTAGGAGTAGCAGTGGAAGCAGAGGCACAGTAGGACCCAGTGGCGGTGTGAGAGGTCTCAGCCTGGACATGGCAGGGGCCGAGGTCGGAGCTGGAGGCAGCCAGGGTTGAGGTCAAGGTCGGAAGCAGTGGGGGCCACAGCCTGGAGGCGAGCGAGCTTCTGATCCTTCCAGGACATGAGGAGGGAGAAGAACTGATGGCTGAAGGCATGGAGCCAGCGGAGGATGAAGTGTTGGAAAGGTCTGTGGCAGGTCATGGAGAGCAAGGCCAAGAGCTGTGGCAGACACAGAGCCCGCAGGTATCTGCGCATGGCAGTGAGGGTGGTGTGTAGAATCTGGGGGGTGGAATCTAGGTGTCTGGAGTTTGTGCTGAGAAGCTCTTGGACCAGCCACTGGTGTTTGAATATTCAACGGGGTTCTGCTAGTTGGGATGTGTTCCCATTGTAAATATGTCATTCTGCAAAGATACCTGTCCATATTCAAAATGTTACAGTTAAGTAGATGATTATAGCCATTGAAACTGTAGTTAATCATTTATTGTAATCTTTGTGTTATAATCTTGTGTTATAAATAAACATTGTGTTGAGAGCAGCACTTGAGATTCTCTCCTGAAGATCTGCTGTTTAATAAAGGCTTTCATATCTCCCAGTTACAGCTTCCGTGTGGCTTAGTTTTCTCTGTCATAACATTTGGGGGCTTGTCTGGGATACATTCGTGACTCAGTATATGGCCGGTGACCTCAGCGGTCTAAGGCAGTGGGTATTTTTAAGTGCAGCACCCAGCCTTAAATCTGTTCTGGTCAATGACCATGGGATCACAAAGTATCAAAGAAAAGAGCAGAGAGCCGAACTGATGGATATAAAAGTGTGTTTGTGCGCATATGTGTTTGTGTATGTTATGCATAAGGTACCAGCTATCAGACAGTGCTGGGTAGTTTGGCGAGACATGGCTGACAGGGCCACCAGTTGTGAAAGATGTTTACTGACTGTTTAGGATGCCAGAGGGGTGTGTGTACACTCATCTGGGAGACTGTATAGCAGTACAGTTGTTTATGAGTGTTTTTGTGCATGTTAAGAATAACTTTGAAAGTTTGGGGTAACAGAGTTTTAGATGAAGGGGAATACAAGAGCCATCATAAGTTCAGTGGCACAGAAGTGGGAAATCGCAGAGTACATACTCCCTGTTCTTAAGTACTTGCTCTTTTATTTCTGTTCTTCCCTTGTCTTTTGTTTAATATGGGAATTAGTACAGAAATACTTGCAAGAGAGAAGTAAATGTCAGGCACAGCAAGAGGCAGAACTGGAGAAGGAAACGGACAGGGACAGACGAGAGTTAGGATGCAAGTAGAGTACGATGCATATAGGGAACAGTTAGAGCACATCCAGAGGGATAGAGACATGGACAAGTGTGTAGAGGGATTTGATCAAGATAAGGAGCAATCAGAGACCTGGATAGTCTGAGCAATAAATGGGAAAAGGCCCAGCAGGTGGGTGCTCACTGGGTAGCAGTCATGGGAATGGCCAAAGAGGAAAGTGATGAGGCAGGCTGGGAGGTACTGGCCTGTGATATTGATGTGGGAACATGCCAGTATACAGAAAGGACAGTCATGCCTGTCAGGAAGGCACACATTGAGGTCAGACAAAGATAAACCCAGAACCCTGATGACCCCAGCCAGCCCCTGACACTGATTACTACAATCCACGGACCCTTCACCCCAGGGAGAAGCAAAGCATTCTGTCCAAGCTACCCTCACTTAGAATTGCTTGTGGAAACACAGAATTCTGGCACAAACTAGAAGAAATGATTGAAATTCACCAGATGTACCCCAAAGATATACTTGTGTTGGTTAAGGCCAAGTACCCAAGGAATACATGGGACAGGGTGACCCAGGGGGGTGTAGGATGGTACATGGGCAACTAGAGGGAGTGCCAGTAATGAGGAGAGATGTTGCAGCTTCAAGGGAGAGGAGAGGCAGCAACTGGGTGGTGAGAGTAACTGGGGAATGATAATGTCAGTGCTTCAGAGAGCTGATGAACCTGCCATGGATTATGTGGAGCGTAAATATCGGGCACATGAGGAATACTCAGGGCTGGACAATCCAGGGAGGGATGATCCAGTCTTCCTGAAAATGTTGAAGGAAGGCTGAGCTCAGCTCACCAGGGGGTCTTGGACTTGGGACTAGCGGTGGGATCGACCTGCCCTGCAATAGTATCATGGGCCAGGGAGGTAGACCTGAGGAGAGGGAAGCAAAGTCACAAGGTTTCTGTAGTGAATGTAGCTGCTGCGAGGACACAGAGGACTTGCTTTGTGCGTCAGCGACGGAGGCACTGAGCGAGGGACTGCAGCACTCGGCATAGAAGGGTAAAGGAGATGATATGTTACAGCTGTGGCCTCTCAGGCCATGGTTGGAGGCAGTGTCCCAACACAGGAGGAAGGTGTGAGAGACACCCACCAAAACAGGCAGAGACCACAGCAGCACCATCTCTGTCAAATCAACCGCCAACCAGATCATCAAGCTGGTAAAGAGAGCACCCAGGTCAGACAAACTGCTGACGACAGCCTCGACTGTGAGTAGTGGTCACCCACGGGAGGTTTATTAGGGGGCCAGCAATGTGATATATTAGTGGACCCAGGATCATCAGTATAGATAACTAAGCTACCTTTGCTTCTGACTGGAGAGGTGATTTACATTACCAGTGCAGGGGGTGAAACAATGAAAGCAGAGAGGAGTGAACCTCAGGTACTTGAGATGGAGGGAGTGCAGCTTCCAGTGGATTTACGGATATACCCAAAAAATGAGAGTAGTGTCCTGGATATAGACACACTTAGTAAGACAGGTGCTATCATAGACTCAGGAAAGGGACAGATTACATGGATGCAGCATGGTCAGCAAACGTGCACAACCAATGGAACAGACAACATGGCATCAACTGCTACTGGAGGGCCATCAATTCGGTGAAAGATGCCCTTTGGTCTGCCTGGAAATTGTTGGTCTCCCAGCACTGTGAGATGTCCATAGGGGAATGCTGCCGACTGGCACAGTCCAGGCTGCAGGAGTACATGCTGAGGGACACCTTGAAGCTGGGTGTAGCCAACGTAAGGGCCCAGTGGGGAAGGATGACTGTCTAGGGTTCTTCTGCCACAGGAGAGGGAGGGGTGGGGTCAGGTGAGGAAGCCCCTCAAATATTTTAAATACGGGATAGGGGTATCCCCCCAGGGAGCCACACGAGTGGATTCGGTGCTGTGTCTTTATATATAAGAAGTAACGCTAAGAACGGAACTGTACACGAATGTAAAGGTTTGAACTGTTTTATTATTATATATAGTTTCTTTTATTATGAATAAAGTTGATTTTGTTATTAAAAAAACATGGCCCACAGAGAGACAGGAGACAGGAATCATGTCATGAGGTCACAGGGGTAGGGGACACAGATGAGAAGTGCACAGGAGCAGTGAAGCTGCCTGCAGAGGCAGAAGCAATTAGAGTAAAGACACACCAGAAAGGGAAAGTAAGGTGCAGAAAGAAAATGAGTGGGCTGATCTCAGCGCAAAAAGAGCAGCAGTAGAACAAGAGATGACAGAAAATGTAAGTGTTGAGAAAGGAAATGATGAAGTCAATTTAGTGAGACCATACTGAGATATGAAGGACCATTATAACCAGTTTAGGATATTGAGGGACCAAGCAAAACAGCAGCAACACATTGCTGATCAGAGAGAGCCAGAGGGAGAGAAGGTCATCCTCTCACAGCCGGGTGACCAAGCCATGGTGAGGGAGCTGCCTGAAGAGGCAGGGTTCGCTCCCAGCTGGACAGGACCACAGGTGGTGCTACTGACAAATGACACCGGTGTCTGTGTACAGACCGGCGAGGCCTCTGGTTAGACGGAATGACCCACCTTCTTCTCGCCCTCACAGGCAGACCCAGGGACCCAGTCCACCCACTCACAATGACATCACGGAGAATTGGAATGATGGACACCACCCTACTGCTTCACATCTGACCGCTCCTGATGGAAGCAAGCCTGCAAATGAAAGGGAACAGGAACACAAATGCAGAAGACACACAGAGAGTGCATGTCAGCAAGCTGCGATTAAAGGTTTAAAGTATAACAGTAATTGTACTTTGTAATGAAGGCTGATTCTGGGAGGTAGAGGTTTAGTTATATAGATCAGAATAGAAAGATATTGGGAAAATGGATGGGAAGGGATCAGAGTTAATGCAGAGATATCAAGTTCCACAACCTCAAAAGCAAGGCAGATCAAGCTGAGTGAGGAGAGAGATTGCACAGAGCATCTGAAGGCAGCCACTCCAGCCTGGATGGGAATGAGCATAAATAAATAAGCTGTGCCCTTTCAGTGGTTGAGCCACTGAGCAAAAGGACACTCCAGGAGGGGGTGGCATTGGGGTCAGGTCCTTGCCGCCATTCAAATAGAGACCACCTCAATCCCTCCTGTAGACGGACCAAAGGTACTGAGAGCCATGATTGTTCTGACAACCTTCTATCATGTCATGGAACGTGAACTGTTGCCTGTGATCCTGAGTTGAATTGTTACCCATCTGGTGCCCCTTGCCCACACAAGGTACTGTTGATGGTCATGTCTGAACGTTTCCGTTATTGAGGATTGAATGGGTGAAGGTAAGAATGCAATGTATACTGCTGTGGGCCAGCAGAAGGAGGCAACAAACAAAGTGTCATGAATGATAAAGCTGCATTTTAAAGACTGTTTGAAATCGAGCGGATAAGTGTATCCAAGAGGACAATGTGATCAAATGCCTGGAATGTTTTATTGATCTTTGTTAGAGTCTTGCAGATAGCCATTTTGGGACAATAGATAGTTTAGATGTAGGTCCACAAAGAGATATGATAGATGAGTAATTGGGGAGAGGATCCTGTGTGAAGGGCATTTTCACTGCCTTACTTAATTTGATCCTCCTTAAAGTTTAGCCTTCCTGGGACAGATTTCTGTCAGGTAAAGATCTGGGATTATTCTAGAGTTATGAAATTATGGATAGCAGATGTTAATTAAAATGAGAACCAGTCTTTAGGAAATAAAATCTGTTCATAATTTAACTTCAGCTGATATTTTAAGGTAATTGAAACCGATCATTGGGTGTGGGACGTTCTGTTTCTGTCCCTTTGAAACTATGAAGGGGAAGACAACAGATGAATGTTCATGTTAATTGGTGGTCATTGAAAACTTCAGGATGAGATCAGGGAAGGCATTCAGTGTCCAATTCCTGTATTAACATTATTGAAGGCATATCCCTGCACTTAATGCACAGATCAGGACAGGTCTGTTTAGTCACTTAATATTCTTGCTAGTTGTATATTCCTCAACACTAACAAAAAGGTGTCTGGTGTTTTGTGCTCAGGAGCTTTCGGAACAGACACCAGTATTGAATATTCAAAGAGGTTCTGCTAGCTGTGATATGCTACCATTGTAAATATGTCATTCTGCAAATTTACCTGATTATGTTTCAATATTAAAGTAGGTTATTATAGCCATTGATGCAGCAGTTAATTGTTTATTGTTATCATTGTGTTTAAACGGCATAAAGCATTGTGTCAAGACAGTGAGGTTCTCTTAGACTCTCTAGAAGATCTGCTTCTATATTTCCCAGTTACAGCTTCCATGTGGCTCAGTTTATTCAGTCACAACATCTGGGATGAGGGGGTTGTCTTATCAATTGAGGCTAAATAGTATTCCTTGTGGCTTAGAAGAATGTTCTGTGACCTTATTCAAACATATAAGATGTTAAGGGATGTGACAGGGTCGATGTTGAGATGTTTTCCCTGGTGAGAGGGTCAAGAAGCCTTTAAAAGTGTGGCGTCAAGAGTTCAGGGTCTGCCTGTTCCTGTCAGGGCGAAGGGCAAGGCTGGCAGGTTTTGGGAATCCTGGTTGACGAGAGATATTGAGGCTCTGGTTAATATAAAATGGGAGGTATACACTACACACAAGCAATTGGGAACGAGTGAATCTACAAGAAGTCAGGAGGGAAAAAAAGGGATATGAGAAAGATCTGGTAGGCAAGGTGAGGCAAATTCCCAAGAGATTCTATAGATTATATTAAGAGTAAGAGGGTGGTCAGGGAGAGAATAGATCCCCTTAAAGATCAGCATGGCCGTCTGTGTGTGGAACCAAAGGAAATGGGTGAGATTTATAATGAATATTTCTCCTCAGTTTTTACTCTTGAGAAAACAATGGAAACTAAGAAAATGGGGGAAATGAATGGTATTGTCTTGGACCATATACAGATTAGCAGGGAGGAGGTATTGGAGGCCTTAAAGTACATTAAGGTAGATAAGTGAAATACCTCAAGGTTTTCATTACTGCCCCAAAAACACCTTCTCCCTTTCAGTGGTTGTGGGCCAAAGGTTCCCAGGCATCAGTGAGAATGTTGCATTTCTTCAAGGAGTCATTGAATATTCCCTTGAATCTTGGCTATCCGTTCATCTTTTGCCATGACAGAATAGACTGTCTCAGTAGTCTGTGTTGGGCATGTGAATGACATGGCCTGCCCAAGGTAGGGAACTGATTGTAAGTAATGCTTCAGTTCAGGGGATGTAGG
The DNA here is from genome assembly GCA_030265395.1 of Rhina ancylostomus. Taxonomy (NCBI): domain Eukaryota; kingdom Metazoa; phylum Chordata; class Chondrichthyes; order Rhinopristiformes; family Rhinidae; genus Rhina; species Rhina ancylostomus. The sequence continues at coordinate 65,223,653 of JARFYF010000002.1, read as the reverse complement.
TCTGGGAATGGGTACTGCACTGGTTCACTTGTTCTTTCAGTGAATTTGGAGAATGTTGCAGAGACTGTGTTGGTGGTAACTTTCCTATGCTTTGAGATGTATGTTGTAGCTTCTCCAGGTCTCGGAAGCAAAGAGGAGAGTAGGGATCACTGCAGCCTAGTAAGGCATGAGTTTATTGTCAGACCTGAGATCTTGAATTTCAAATACCCTTTTCCTCAATCAAGACTGTGCTGGCACATTGAAGGTGGTGGTGAATTTGACCTTAGATACCTGCCTTTGCTGAGGGGTGGCTCCCAAGATATAGGAAGTGGTCCATGTTTTCCACAGTCTCATTGTGAACCTTTTTTGTCAGAGGGCAGTGTGGTGCAACAGGGGGTAGGCTGGTGGAGGACCTTTATCTTGCATAGGTTGAGCATAAGCCCCATTCTCCCATATGCTTCATTGCAAATGATGAAGATGGCTTGCAGATCTGCCTTTGTGTATACGCAAATACACACATCGTCTGCACACCAAAGCTTGACCACTGAGTCTGGGGTGCCCTTGGTTCTTGAGTGTAGTCACCATAGATTGAACAGCTGCCCATCAGTCTTGAAGATTAGCCTCGCTCCTGTGGGACACTTGCTGGAGGTGAGATGCAAGATGATGACAAAAAAACATGTTAGGGCACTGATGCGAACTTATTTGACACTGTTCTTCACTGAGACAGACCGGTTGGTTAACATCATGTCTTGCATACTGTCGTGAAGCAAGAGTAACTTTCTGTGAATTTCTGTGGGCAGCCAAATTTGAGGAGGGTTTTCTACAATCCATAATGACCTCCCCCATTCCCTGATGGCTGATGGATTCAAAAGCTTTAATGAGGCTGAAAAAACCCATGTATAATGGCTGGTGCTGCTCTCTCCATTCCTTCTGGATTTGTCACACAGTGAAGCTCAGGTCCCACTGCACCTCTGGCTGATCAGAATCCATACTGTGATTTGGGGGCAGGTCTTCAACCACCAGGAGAAGGTGGTTGAGGAGGATCCTCGTCGTGACTTTCTCTGTGGCGGATAGCAAAGAAACCCTTTTGTCGTAACCACAGCTGGACTTGTCTGCTTTCTTGAAAATGGTTACAATTACAGCATCTCTGACATCCCCTGGTAAGTCCTCCACTTCTCAGTTATGAGTAGTGAGACAGTGGATTTGTGACTGAAGCTCTTCACTGTTGTCTTTTGGGTTTTCAGTTGGGATCTGCTCTCTAAGCCTTGTATTTCAATTGGGTGATGGCCTTTTCTATTTCAGGATGGCAGCAAGGTTGGGCACAATAGACTGCTGTGGGATGAAATCGAGTTTGCTCATATCAAGGACAGAGGCATGGTAGAGGAGGTCGATGAAGTTTGAAGTGGATATGATTGCCTCTCTCTCCCTGGTGAATGTGCCCTTAGGCTCCTGTATCTTCTACCTGATGGAAGAGGAGAGAAGAGAGAAGTGTTGCCACTTTTCCAGTGCCAACACAGCATGCCCACAGCTCCTAACCGTATGTCTATGGAATGCGGGAGGAAACTGGAGCACCCGGAGGAAACCCATGCAGATACGGGGAGAATATACAAACTCCTTACAGGCAGTAGCAGGAATTGAACCCAGGTTGCTTGTGCTGTAATAGCATTATGCTAACCACTGTGTTACCGTGCCTTTGTTAGTTAGGATATTGAATATAAAAGTGGGGAAGTCATGTTGCAGTTGTATAAAACTTTGGTTCAGCCACATTTAGAATACTGTGTGCAGTTCTGGTTGTTGCATTACAAGCAAGATGTGGATGCTTAGGAGAGGGTGCAGAAGAGGTTTGCCAGGATGTTGACTAGATTACGGAGGATTAGCTATAATGAGAGGATGGACAAACTTGGATTGTTTTCTCTGGAACATTGGAGGCTGAGAGGCACCCTGATGGAGGTATATAAAATTATGAGAGTCATAGCTTGAGTAGATAGATTCTTTTTCATAAGATGGAAATTTCAAATGCTAGAAGGCATAGCTTTGAGATGAGAGGGTAAAGGTTAAAGGAGAGTTTTGAGGCATTTCTTTAAGAATATTAGTAGCTTAGAACATACTGCTAGAGGAGGTGGTGGAAACAAATACAATAGCAGTGTTTAAGAGGCATTTGGACAGGCATATGAACAGACATGCATTAGATGGATGTAGACCATGTGCAGGCAGGTGGGATTAGTTTGGATTGGCATCATGGTCAGCACAGCCATTGTGGGCCAAAGGGCCTTTTCCTGTGCTGTACTGTTCTACGTTCTATGTTCTCTTTTGTCTGAGTGTTCATTTGTCACAGTCTTCTTGAGGGAGCTGTGCATTATTTACTAATTGTAAATTATGCTGGGTGACTGTGGCAGAAGCTATTTCCACCAAAGGAGAGGAAAATTTTCAGTCATAAATGGCTCTGTCTGAAAGACCAAACTACATTTATGATCTGGCATTTTATGAGCATCTTGAGTTCTTTTGGTTCTCTGTACTAAACATGAATGTAGTTGTGTATATTTCCTGCCTTTAGCCACAGGAGATGCAGCTTTCATTAGAGCTGAGAGAAGAAAACAGAGGTAGCAAATATGACCATGGACCATTTTATCTGTTGTAAAAGCAGACAGCAAGTTGATATTCCTGTTCAAATGATAACAATTGAAGCCTTGTCTTGTAATGATGCTTCAAAATGGTTGGGCTACGGTTGTTTGATATGTGGTGCCTGTGTGGTGAAATTGGCAAAGGATCCAATCACATTATGCGATAGGTCTAAATTAGGCTGCCACTGTGAAGCATATTCCGTTTAGGTAATGTGACCGTTTACAGGGAATAAAACAGAAGTCAAGTTACTTATAAATGGGGAGCAACATTGACTTAAAGCCAAGAGCAGAAAAGTGTCTTTGAGGAACTAAGAAACATGACTTATACTGGCAACCATATACAGTGTCAGATTAGTGAAGGAGAAAAATGAGAAAGATCCTGCCACAGAAAGTCTCAAGAGAGCTCCATTCAGCTTTGTCTGGTAGAAACTGAACACCTTATTAACTGTTGGTCCAAGATTTAGTTTGCTTCCTTTGTAGCACTTTTTTCCCTGAATATTTATTGATGTGGAAAGGCATCTTCTGAAAGTGTTTCTGCAACATTGTTGGCAGGTTCTTTTGCTGCTATGCCTTTACCATTTATGCCGTAGAATTTAGATTTAGAATACGTTACATGTGAAATTTTTGCACATTCTTCAGGTTGACATTGCCGGTCTGGGGTTGGAAACTTCTCAAGTTTCAAGCTTCCAATAATAATTCATCCCTGGGTAACACATGGATTCTGCTTACAAAGCCCATAAGCCGATTTTGTCTGAAAGTCAGAAAATATACAACAATCACTCAATATGGTAACCATACCTCCACAGAATAGCATCAAAAGCACATAAGACTGATAAGAAAGAACATTTACTACAAGTAGAGAGAGAGAGAGAAAACTAGTTCTGCTGTTTGTAGAAGCAAATGTATGTATGCAAGACTTTTGAATTGACTGATATTATGGGAGCTCATTCATATGCAGGGGGTGTCCATAAGTTGGGTATCTAGAATGGGATGAACTGTATTTGCGATCTGTACAGATTGACCAAGATATTAACTTGCTATGAACTAGACCCATAGGGAAACGATGGCCAACACTGTCCCTTTGACCCTTTTTATAGTGCTAATGATAACAGAGGTGAAGTCAAAGAGCACCTTGTTTTCTCTGAGGGAGCTGTACTTGATTTATTTACTTTTCCCATGACTGCTGTCAAATACAAACCTGCAAAGTAAATCCTATTCAGATATGTTGCAAGACCAAATCTTGTGCTTGCAATACATTTTAATAGTCAATGAAGTGTAGTGACAGTGGTTTGCAGTGGAGAATTTGTTTTGTTGACTTGATCTTATATTTAAACCTCTCCCTTTACATCAGAACTTCAGCTTTGGGAGAAGGACTTTTAACATGTTACAATTGCTCTTCATGGCTACATCAATTGACAAGGAGAAGAGTAATTCAATTCCGTGTCTTTCTGTCTCAAAGCTCTTTGCAGGCAATTAAGTTCCTTCAAAGTCATTGTTCTAATCTGGGAGACAAAGTGGAGAATTTCAACACAGCAAAGTCCTTCAAATTGAAATTACTTAACAACCGTGCTTTCTTTCTTAAATGTTAGGATAAATACTGAGCAAGAGCAAAAGAAGTAGAGAATTGCTTTGCTCTTTTTTCACAATTCTGTGCATGCAGAACTTTCACTCTACCCTGATGCACACTCTTAATCACTTCAAGCTCCTTTCTTACATTGCACAGGAGAATCAGTTATCAATAAAACAGTAAATTTGGGCAGCTTTAATAGAAAGAGCCATTAAAAATGAACCTGATGTCCTTAGTCAAAATTGAACTGTTGCCATCTGTGCAAAACACATGCATCACTCGCATAAGTCATCATGCAATATCACAGCAGATTCAAACTGCAATCCTGCTCCAACTGGTAGAGCTTAGGTGAATAAGATGTTCTTATCTGAGATTTGAATTTAAGCCCCATGAATGAGAATCTAATGCTTGACTGCTGGAGTCACTGGACCATCTCGGATTTATTGAAGTTGAGGTCAATTGCACTGCACCTACCATTATCAGAGATAAAACGGAAGTTCCATCAAAGTTGCCATCTGTTCCCAGCTATCATCAAGAAGATCACGTGTACATGCTTAAAGGTCCATTTTACAGAGAGTGCTGCCTGCTTCTTAAGAGTCCCCAATGCTCAGTAACAGCTATTACAATACAATCACTTCTTGTAATGCCTCTGGGTGAGCAAAGAATGTCATTAAGAATTTATTTTGCAGTTAACTGAATACATTATAAGCCCCTTTGCGCTGCTCAAAAATTTGTGCACAAGACCGGAAATGTTCCAGAAAGAAGCTACAATGCCTTAAATTGAACATTGCAGCCTGGTGAAGAGCTGTTAAAAGCATTGAACCACTAATGGTACTACATCAGAAACTCTGCCTGTTTCGACAAAGAGGGAATTATGTCAATGTGAACTGAAATTATATTGTGCAAGTTCATTAGTTGGACAATATTTTACTGTAGAGGTCAGAACTGTGGCAGCAGAACCAGAAATATCTTGCATCAAAGGGACAGGTGTGGAAGCCTTTCAAACCCTTGAATCAGTCCTACATTTAATTGGATCATAGTTGATATCTGTCTTTCCACCTTCTACCTCTTGGTTGGAGGCTCTTAAAAAGTTGCCAAACAAATGATCATCATCCTTGAATACAGAAAACAGAGTAAGTGAATTGACTCTGACCAAACTTGGTTCATTTCAGTAAATGAGAAAGATGCAGTAACCAGCAATCAAATCATTTGCATTGCCTCAAGATAGAATGCAATTATGGTTACATTTAAACATTCCTTCATATAAACATATTTTGATTCATTTTCATATTTTCTTCTGACATAGAAGGAGGCCACTCAGCCCTTCGGATCTCTTCAGCTCTCAGAGCAATCCCATCAATGCAATCCCCCCACTTATTCCTCAGTAACTAATTTTCTCGCACATCTCCATAAAACTCTCTAGATTCTCTTTTCCACCCACCTGCACCAGAGATAATTTACAATCTGTTTCTTTCTTGCAGTATTTTTCTGATTTGATAATAGTTCAGCTGGGTTCCACTAATGTTTATGATCTGTTTCTACTCTTTTCTTGTAAATTCTAGTGGAATTATCATTCCATCAAAGTAATAGTTTTGATTCAAAGGGAAGGAGCTTCCTGGATGATTGATATTGGGTTTCCATCTCATCAGAGGTGCAAGATTGCAAAGAAATTCCAAAGGATGCTTCAGCTCATTCCAACATTTTGCTCTTCATGTTCCTGCATATAACTCTTACCAGCCGATTCAATCTTCTGGTGAAGGTCATTCAAGCAATCCATGCGTATGCAACCAATAGTACCATATCACTAATTTTTATAATTTGAAGGAACTCAATTTATAAAAATTCACTTTTAATCAAAACAAAATCATTTATTCTTCTCCTGCCCTCATGCAAAGTGCTGAGATGGAAGTCTGGGTCAGTGAAAACGGTTACCTGGACCATGAACCAAGCAGGATTTGGGAGTGACATTTTGCCACTCCATTAGGCAAATATAGATCATTCTGTTTTAAGTACTGAAGTACAATAATTCTGTTACATCCATGTCCTCTCAGGGATTTGGTGCCATTTGTTTAAAGTAAGTTTGCTCTTTGGGTTCTAACAAAAGATTAAAGGTAAATTCAGAAATTATCTGTGATAACATAGTTCTGACTAGATTTCTGAAGGCTGTTCAGCTTTAGACCCACAATTACAATTTGCCACTCACAATGACAGCAGAGTGCCACAGCAGATAGTAGTGCTGTTCTGCAGCTCCAGTGACCTGAATTTGATCCTGTCCTCCAGTGTTGTCTGTGTAGAGCTTGCACATTTTCACTGTGATGAAGTAGGTTTCCCTCAGGTGCTCCTGTTTCCACCCACAGGACTTGCACCAAATTTCATGTTGTACACAGGTGAACTGCTACATAAGTTTTACAAGGCAGAACTGGTTCAATTCCTAGCCGAGCTCAGCATCCCAACAATGCTCTCTGTAGTTGTGCAGCCATGATAGAGAGTTAGCAAGAGTACAGTGCCCACTTGTTTT
>JARFYF010000002.1:65143001-65153230 GCA_030265395.1 Rhina ancylostomus | reverse complement strand
CAGGAATGGAATTTCCTGCTGTGCATTGAGATGTCCTGAAATGTGTGCAGACTTGCTCTTCTCTTGGTGAAGCTAATTTTTAAGGCCCGAGACACTTAAAATGAAAATAGGAAAGGGAATTATTTCTAAGTCAGTGAGCCAGACTATAAATGTATCCATACTGCCTTAAAGTATTTGAGATGTATTCTTTTGTAATCTGTCTAGTGAATGAAGTAAAATGCACAAAATGGCTGGAGGAACTCTGCAGGTCAGGTAGCATCTACAGAGAGAAATGAACAGTTGACATTTTCGGGCTGAGACCCTAAACATCGACTGTTCACTTCCCTCCATAGCTGCTGCCTGACCTGCTGAGTTCCTCCAGCATTTTGTGTGTTCTGCTCCAGGTTCCAGAATCTGCAAAATCTCTTGTGGATGAAGTATGTTGTATTTGAAAGGATATGAAGAGTATGAGTACCTTTCAATTCATTCTTAGTCGTACTATCCTCTTAAGAGTAGAGGTACCAGTTGCCCAGACTGTTGCAAAGCTCCAGCCATTTAGAGGCCACAAATCAAAACAATTAGGGAAAGCATTTGCTTTGCTTTTCACACCTCAGCTTCTGTTCTTTTCTACCTCACATCAGCATCGCTCATATTAAAAGGAATGCCCAGGTCCCATCGCTCTTTCCTTCTCATTATCCTGTACCAGTACTCCTCTTCTCCTACCAATCCTTAAACAAGTCACAGAAATGTTACAGCACAGGAGGAGGATATTCAGCCCATCCAGTTCATACTTGCTCTGTGCAAGAGCAATCCAGCTAGTTCCACTCCCCAGCCCTCTCCCAGGACTCTGAAAGTTCTTTCAGATTCTTATCCTATTCCCGTTTAAATGCGACAAATGTATCTGCTCCACCAATATTATCCCTGTCCATTCCAGATCCCAACCACTCACTGGATAACAATGCAAGCTTGTCCTCTTGTCACTTTTGGTTCCTTTGCCTGTCACCGTCATGCTGTGTCTTGTTCTTGGTCCTTCTGCCACTGGGAATAGTGTCTTTATCTACTGTCCATATCCCTCATAATTTTAAATACTTCTGTCAGATCAAAAATGAAAAACATGATGCTGGAGGAACTCAGCAGGCCAGGCAGCATCCATGGAGAAAAGCAGGCGGTCAATGTTTTGGATCAGGACCCTTCTTCAGGACTGAAGATAGGAAAAGGGGAAGCCCAATATATAAGAGGGAAGTTGGGCGTCCTGCAGCGAATGGCTCATTTCATGTTTCTCCACTGCTATTCCTACACTTATAAGATTAAAGTCAGGAGTGAGAAGATTCTACACTTGCCAGTTTGAATGCATCTCCAACCACAGTCAGGAAACTCTTCACTGTGCAGGACACACCAGCTTGCTGGAGATGAAGAGTGAGCCGACCACTTCAGATGCTGTTACTGATGAAGAAGGTGGGTTCATGAGGAACTAAAGTGAAGTTGAAGACTCAAGTGAAACAGATAACCCTGCCGCTAATAGGGCTAATGATTGATAAATAACTGATGCTCCAGAGTCTGATGCCCCTGTCCGACAGAAGGAGAGGATGGATTCAACCACATTAATCTCACACTAATCACCTCCCCTTCACTCTTCAATTTAGTAACACTTCGGAATATGAGACCTTACCTCCAATATTTGAATCAAATAATTTATGTATTTGGTGAATAAAATAGCCATCAAAAGTCCCATAGAACATTGCTTCCCGCTTTCAGATGGCATTGGAAATATTCTTTATCTGATAGCCTTCCAAAGGAGGATCTTAAAGAAAGGCTCTTTCTTTTCTCCCAGTCGTATCACTGGCATGCAAAATATGCATTTCAGTTGTCTGGGGCACACAGAGGCCCACTAAAACATACGCCTTTGTAAAGGGGAGCATTTTACTGTGGCATGTTCTGTTCTATCAAGTGCACAAAAGCTATATCTGGTAGAATGAGATAACTGTTCCTAAACAGAAACAATTTGCACTCTGTGTTCCTGCCACTGCAAAGCAGCTGTCCATATGAAAGCCAACAATATAACATTTGGGTTCATCCAACAATATTTCAGCAGATAGGAATCTGTACATGGCAGTCAAATGAATTGGCAAATGCTGTTCAACAGCTTTAAGTTAGCTGACAAGGCCAGCAAATGGCTGACAGACCAAAATTTCATAGAGCTCAAGTTTGTATCGTGCTTTTTTATTGTCTCAGGACATGTTAAAGTATTCACAGTCAATGTATGATATTTGAATAATAATTACAATTGTATGTAGACATCTACAGTGGTGTCTTGGTACACAACAATATTTCACAAACATTAAGTAGGTGAACAATTAGTCTGCCTTTGGTGATGTTTAAATTAGCCTGGAATCCTGGATATCCATCGAATAATTCCATATCATATTCTTATATTGCCTCCAACAAGGGCATTGTGGTGTAGTGGCTACCTTACTGGATTAGAAGTACAGAGAGCCTGATTATTAAACTACAAGCATGTTCAAATCCCACCATTTTAAATTCAAATAAATAAATTATCTGAATTAAATAAGAGTTAATCTCAGTAATAGTGACAATGAAACTACTGGACTGATGTAAAGATTATCTGGCTGACTAGTGTCCTTTAGTAAAAGGAATCTGTGGATCTTTACCTACAGTCTGGTCTATATGTGATTACAGACTGCCCACTGAAACATTGTGTCAAAAGCTGCTATGATAAAACAGGTAAGAATAAAACTGGATGGATTACCTAGTATCAACTTTAGCACTCGGCCACAGCCAAGAAAGCTCACCAGGACCTCTACTTCCTCAGGAGGCTAAAGAAATTTGGCATGTCCCCTTTGACACTCACCAAATTTTATCGATGCACCGTAAAAAGCATCCTATCCAGATGCATCATGGCTTGGTATGGCAATTGCTCTGCCCAGGACCGCAGAAACTGCAGGGAATTGTGGACACAGCCCAGCACAACACAGAAAGCAGCCTCCCCTCCATGGACTCTGTCTATACCTCTCACTGCCTTGGTGAGGCATAATCAATGACCCCACCCACCTAGGCCATTCTCTCTTCTCTCTTTTCCCATCAGGCAGATGATACAGGAGCCGAAGGGCACATACCACCAGGCTCAAGGACAGCTTCTATCCCACGGTGATAAGACTATTGAGTGGTTCCCTTATACAATGAAATAGACTCATGACCTCACGATCTACGTTGTTTGACCTTGCACCTTGTCTACTGCAATGCACTTCCCTGTAGCTGTGACACTTTACTCTGTATTCTGTTATTGTTTTTACCCTGTACTACCTCAATGCACTCTGTCCTACCTCAATTGATCTGAACGAGCGGTATGCAAGACAAGTTTTTCACTGTACCTCGGTGCAAGTGACAATAATAAACCAATACCAATACCACTGAATTTGGACACAGCAATTAACTCCTAGCCCTGATGAATTTGCAAAGTGCTCGTCACAAAACATTTTGTGTCTAAATAAGGGAGATCTATCTCACAGGATAGTTATACTCATGAAATCATACCTTACTTCCAAAGCCCAAGACCCTCCCACCTCAAACCCTATCCCTGATGGTATTGGTTGCAATAATCACTCCACAGCCCTTGAACTGCTTCAAGTTTAATAACTGCAAGACTGCCGCATTGGGTAAAGGTGCTTTCCATTGTGGAATGGCAAACCTGCAGAATGTTAACTGCCTGCAGTTCTTGTAAAATACACAATAATAAAACAGAATTTCCAGAGTTTTCTATTTTTATTTCAGATTTCCAGCATGTGCAGTTTTTGATTTACCTACACAGTAATAAGGTAACCTCTTCTGAAGTGGCCGGATACACTAGTCACATAACATGTGGATTTGATCCAATCTACAACTCAAAAACTTCTAAAGTTGGATGCTAAGATAAAGGTAAGTAGCTCCCTATGGAGAATTGCATTGAAAAAAGATATTGGGCTAGTTAAAGGCTGTGAATGAAGATTCTCATGATTCAAAACAAACCAAATCTTTAATTTATCACGTGGACATCTGTCACATAATTGCTTCCAATATTGGCTATCCTGTGTATAAAGCAGGCCCTTCCACTGTTTTTATGGAGCAGCTGTTTCAGAGAGTTGATTAGTTGTTTTAATGATCGCATTGCTTAGTTAATGGAAGAATTGCATAAGGATGTCAAAGTATTAATGTCATGCAAAACAGACGTGATGGAACCAGTTTACCCATTTTCAGACCAAGTGCACAGACCACTCAAAAAGTAATTGAATAGCTATATAAAAGAAATTCAGATTTTCAAAATAATCTCAAGCAGATTTATGCTAGGTTAAGTTTCAGATCTTGATTTCTGGTCATCTGTAATAATAAATTTGTATAAAGTTTCAACTTGCTGCTGATTTGTAGAAGATGTTTCATTATATGACTCTGTTACCTCCTTCACCATTGTAACTCCAACCCACAGATAAGGAATTTCAAATACATTAAATTGCTATTTTAAGAGAGACTTTTTGAGCAGTATTTCCATTCTACACATATCAAAAGAGTTGAGGTACAAACTGTAGCATATTTATGATGAAAATATATAAATACAATATAGAAATAAATCATTGTATGTAATATAAAAATATATGAATTACAGGGCAAGACAACAGGGATCACAAAAAAAAAATGCTCAGCTCTGATTGAGTTTAGGAAATGTCAAATAAAATTCTAAAGTGATATGTTAAAATGTTAAAATAAGGGAAAGACACCTGCTCCCCACCCCTCCTACTTATGACTATAAGCAGGCACCCACACACAAAAAACACATGTGCGCACACACACACACATACACAAAAAAGCATACGCGCACTCACACGCATACGTATATACACACATACACACAATGCATGTGCGCACACATACACACACAAAAAAGCATGTGCATACACACACAATACATATGCGCACACACACATATACACGCATACATATATACACACATACATAACCACACATTTACGTACACACACAGAGGTCAAAACGTTTTAATTCAACTTCAGATGTCAAAAGAACCTTGGAATGACACCATCAAATGTGTTTGCCAATGAAAGATTAGTGGCAGCTACCAATGACTCAGGATGACTTGAGATGGATCAGATTTCTAAAAGTAATTTACTGAGCTGAAATTGCCATTCAGCTCTTGTTTTGTTTTATTAACCACCTCTACTACAGAAGAGCGTATTTACAGGCAACCACATGGTGAGAGTAGAATTAAACATGGGCCACACCTGAAGAGCATCGGTGTTTTGTTTCTAAAAGAAATTAGAAATTTATCATTTGAAATCTACCTTCCTCTGCTCACTTCCAAGGTAAATAACAACAAAGTCCAGGAATGCCAAAGAGACCTATATGTCAGCTACTAGAATGTATAGTGTGCAACCAAGCAATTCTTTACTCTTTCAGAAACATATTGGCTAAAATCTGTCACTGAACTGACAGCAGACTTTGAACCAACAAATTACTTTATTTAAATAACATTGTGCATAAGAAGAGAAAATTGCAAAATATGCTTTGTTGCTCAATGCACAAAATAATAGAAGCATTAAGATTGACACAAGACTTTTACTGGGCAGGATAATATTTATAACACAAAGCTTCTTGATTGCTGTTTGAAAAGTTAACTCTAGCTGCAGATGTCTTAACTGCCTATCTATGACTCCCCATTTGTCTTGCTGTCTTTCGGTGTTTTTCCACTTGCCTCCAGGCAACTGTATTCTCTCTTAACTTATATGTTGCTCTTTCACAATCAAAGGCCATGTATTTCCTTGCTCTTTTATCCATGTCTCAGCATTTCTTTCTCCTTTCCACGTGGCCGCCTTTCTCCATTCAGTTCAATGTACGTACTCTCCCTGTCTCTCTCTCTCAAGTAGCGAGGTAGGTCATATTTCTAAAAGTAATTTACTGAAACAAAAGTGCCATCGTACACCTGTTTTATTAACCACCCCTACAAGAGAAGAGGGCATTTGCAGTCTATCACATGTTGAGAGAGTAGAGTTAAAGATAGGCCACTCCGTACTTCTACCCATCCTTTGTCAGTGCAACTTTTCCATTTCACAAGATCACAAGACAAAGGAGCAGAAGTAGGCCATTTGGCCTATCGAGTCTGCTCCATGAGCTAAACTAATACTATTTCTATCTAGCCCCAATTTCCAGCCCTATCCCCATATCCCTTGATACCTATCTAGTCCCATCATTCTCGTCGATCTATATCATGCTACATCAGAGAACTTTACTTGCCTATCTATCGCACCATCAATTTTCTGCCACTGCAAACAATACCTCATCTGTTCCCTCAAATACCTTTACGAGTTAAATCTCCTCTTAACTTTTCTTGCTCTGGGAGAATATTTTCAGGTTTTCTTCTGCTTTTCTCTGCACTGATCCCATGTTAAGTTGTCCACTTCTGCATCTCTCCCTCTGCCACATGAAGTGGTTGTTGCTTGTGCTTGGGCGGCTGAGGAGAGCAGCCCTGGGTTATTTAGCTTACAGCAGATCTCTCCCTCTTCCCTCCCCTTCTCCTTTGTTCTTCCAATGCCCCTGTGGGCAGCCCAGTGTGGCACAGCCAGTCTACAACCAGTCAGAATGGTCAGCATTCTGGTATGGAGACTCCAATGCACAAAATCGCAAGAAGCTGCAGAGGGTTGTAGACTCAGCCAGTTCCATCACGGGCATAATCCTCCCCACCATCGAGGTCATCTTCAGCAGGCGGTGCCTCAAGAAAGCAGCATCCATCACTGAGGACCCTTGCCATCCAAAACATGCCCTCTTCTCAATACTACCATTGGGGCGGAGGTACAGGAGCCTGAAGACCCACACTCAACAATTCAGGAACAGCTTCTTCCCCTCCACCATTAGATTTTTGAACAGTCCACGAAGACCACCTCGTTATTCCTTTTTTTGCACTATTTATTTTTGTAATTTATAGTCATTTTATACCTTTGCATTATACTGCTGCTGCAACACAACAAATTTCACGTTATAAGTGTCAGCGATAATAAATCTGATTCTGAACAAAGTGCAAGGCCATCCATCCTGGCATCCCAGAATTACGTCACCTGGTTCAAATGTTCTCAAATGGCATCACAAATTCTTTTGTGATCCCTTTAACAAGTCTGTGGATACAATTTAATTCCCCAATCTACTAACCAGGAAGAAATCGCAACAATGTTTTGAACATCATCAAGCAATCACTTTGACTTTTTCCCTATTTTATCCATCTTATCTCCTCCATTGTTAGTTCTTGAACTATTTTATCGCTTTTTTGATTAGTTTCAAGAACAAGAAAATAGGAGCAGGAGTAAGCCACTTGAGCCTGCCCTGCCATTTAATATGATCATGGATGATCTATGCTGGCTTCACCACTGCTTCTGTACCAGCTCGCCGCAATCTTTAATTCCTCAATCTTTCAAATATTTATCCATCTTCACCTTAAATATGTCTAGTAACCTAGTTTCCACTATCCTCCGGGTCAGGGAATTTCGGAGGTTCACTATCCTCCAAGAGAAGTTTCTATGCACCTCAGTTTTAATGACCAACCACTTATTTTACAACTATGGGACTCTCCCACTAGAGAAAATATCAAAAACATCTACTGTGGCAAGCCTCCTTACGATCTCATATGCTTGAATAAGGTTGCCCTCATTCTTCTAACCTAAAAGGAATAAAATCCCAAACTGTCCAGCATCTCTTGACAGGACAACCCTCTCATCCCAGGAGTGAGCCTAGCGAACGTCCTTCTCACTGCCTCCATTACTGCCATACCCCTCTTTAGGTAAGGGGACCAAAACTATGCACAGTATGGCCTCCTGGCTAGGTGTGGCCTCACCAACACCCTGCACAACTGTAACAAAACCTCCTTATTTTTACACTCCAACCTCTTTCCATTAACGGCCAATGCGCCATTTGCCTTCTTAACTATTTGTTGGACCTGCCTGCTAACTTTGTGATTCATGCACTACACCTAGATCCCTCTGAACTTCATTCATCTGCAGTCTCTCTCCACCTTTTGATTCCTCTTGCCGAAGTGCATGACCTCACCCTTCCCCGCATAAAAACTCCATGTGCCACATTTTCACCCAGTCAGTCACTGTAGAATCACAATGTCCTCATCAAAACATGCCCTTCCACCAATTTTCATATCATCTGCAGGAACCTTGAAAACCTTACATTTTGTTCCCTCTTCCAGGTCATTAAGGTAAATGGTAAGCAGTCAAGTGCTAAAAAAAGAGGCTGGGGTACTCTACTAGTTACATCACTCCAGCATGAAAAGGACCCATTTATTTCAACTCCATTTTCCAAGTGACAGCTGGTTTCTAATCCATGCTAACACATTTCCTCCAGTGCCTTGGGGTCTTAATTTTTGCACTAATCTCTTACGTGGCACCTTATCAAATTCCTTTTGAAAATCTAAATACACTACATTAACCGGTTCCCCTCCATATCACATCTTTAAAGAATTTGAGAAAATTTGTCAAACATGATTTACCTTTCATAAAACTGTGTTGAGTGGATTTGATTATATTGAGCTTTCCCAAATGGTTAGTTATTTCCTTTTGATTATAGCATCTTGCCAACAGCAGATATTAAACTAACTGGCCTACAGTTCCCCGCCTTCTGAGTTCCTCTCTTTTTGAGCAAGGGAGTCACATTGGCTGTTCTGCAATCTTCTGGTACCCGTCCTGAATTTGGCAAGTTCTGAAAATTTTCAGCCAGCGGGTCCACCATCTCTACAGCCACTTCCTTTAAAACCCTTGGTTGCAAGCTATTGGGTCTTGGCGATTTGTCCACCTTCAGCCCAGTGAGTTTCTCTCAGAACCATAGACCACTACAGCACAGAAAACAGGCCATTCGGCCCTTCTAGTCTGTGCTGAAACTTTATTCTGCTAGTCCCATTGACCTGCATCTAGTCCACACCCCAGATGTCTCCCATCCATGTATCTATCCAATTTATTATTAAAACTTAAGAGTGAGCCTGCATTTACCACATCAGATGGCAGCTTGTTCCACACTCCCACCACTCTCTGAGTGAAGAAGCTCCCCTTAATGTTCCACCTAAACCTTTCCCCTTTCACCCTAAAGCCATGTCCTCTCATACTTATCTCTCCTAATCTAGGTGAAAAGAGCCTACTCGCATTTGCTCTGTCTATACCCCTCATGATTTTGTAAACCTCTATCAAATCTCCCCTCATTCTTCTACACTCCAAGGAATAAAGTCCCAACTTGTTCAATCTTTCCCTGTAACTCACCTTCTGAAGACCCGGCAACATTCTAGTAAATCTTCTCTGTGCTCTTTCAATCTGACTGATATCCTTCCTATAGTTAGGTGACCAGAACTGCATACAATACTCTAAATTTGGCCTCACCAACGTCTTATACAACATCACCATAACATCCCAACTCCTATACTCAATACTTTTGATTTATGAATGTCAGGATGCCAAAAGCTTTCTTGTACTTTATTCCTTATGATGAGAATTTTTTTTTACGTTTCTCCTTGTTTTTGTATCTTACAAAATACCCTCCAACCATAAAGTAGGTCAGTTCCATTGTGTCACGCATCACAAGTCAACCAAGTGCACACCTCAGAATTCTTTACCATACCTCTCTAGTCTGACCACTGCTTTAATTCTTTTAGCTCTATGATTCATATCAGTAAATATAATGAGATGTCATCCCAACCACATGGAAACTTTTATAACATACAACCCCTACTCTTACCAGCATCACCAAACCTTAGTGAACAGTCGGAGCTAATTTCATAAAAGCTGAGAATAAACTGAAGCCACAGTCCACAACAGATTCTGAAGATCAGGAGCCAGGATAGTGCTAGCTAATAATCACCCCTTGGTCTGGCACAGAGCTTAATAATAGGGGACAGAGAAGTCAAACAAGACAGAACTGAATTCCCAATACAGGACATTGACAATTGTTTATCCTTAGAACAAAGAACAGCACAGCACAGGAGCAGGCCCTTCGGCCCACAATGTCTGTGCCAACCATGATGCCAATTTACACTGCACATGGGGTCTATATCCCTCAGTTCCCTGCCTGTGCACGTGCCCGTCTAAAGGTCTCTGAAATGGTGCTATCATATTTGCTTCCACCATCACCTCTGGCAGCATATTCCAGGCACCTGCCACTCTATGTAAAAACCTTACCACGTAAATCTCCTTTGAACTTTCCCCCTCTCACCT
>JARFYF010000002.1:65080546-65093618 GCA_030265395.1 Rhina ancylostomus | reverse complement strand
GATGGTTGGCATGGACTTGGTGGACTGAACAGCCTGTTTCTGTGCTGCATCTCTTTATGACTCTATTAATCTTTTCCAGGAGAAAACAAAAATTTTGGCTTCAGCCTTTTATTACTGACAGATCC
The DNA here is from genome assembly GCA_030265395.1 of Rhina ancylostomus. Classification (NCBI taxonomy): domain Eukaryota; kingdom Metazoa; phylum Chordata; class Chondrichthyes; order Rhinopristiformes; family Rhinidae; genus Rhina; species Rhina ancylostomus. Next base: position 65,093,493 of record JARFYF010000002.1, on the reverse strand, counting down.
CAGTCTCGTGTACACTAATAATTTGCCTCAGATGACGTGTGCTGCTACAAGTCTCAGTGCCTTTCACACTTAAGGAATGAGAAGTGTTCACCACTCTGCATGTGTTTACCAAACAGAATTGCACTCAACCGGAAAGCATTACACAAACAAACATCTGAAAGGTCTGGTATTGAGATAAAACTGCTTTAGGAACAAAAGCGACATGAATGGTGATCTGCCTTTCATTGAATCCACCCTTTTGTTAAGACAATGTGAAGAGCATTTATGGTCTAATGTATTACAAACTACAGATAAGCAAAGAAAAAATCAGTGCAGCGAAATAGCACAATTTAATTTCAGAAATTACTTGAAAGATTTCAATTGACCAATGTTTGTACATAATGTTGAGATTGCATTTTACTGTATATTTATTTTGAGTTGTTTAGACATGTTAAAGCTTTTATCACTCCCAACTGTCATATCTCTCCAGAAAGAGATATTTGATGTATAAACTTCAATCATCCTGTTCTGAAATAGTGAAATGTCACAACAGGTTCCCTACGTTCCCTGTTAATATCAAGTCAACCTATGCAACTATGAAAATGCGAGCAAAATATTGAAAAGAAAGATTGTATAATTGGACTAAGAGTGATGCATCATTAATTCTAAAAATCTATAGGTTTCTTCTTGTTTAGTCTCCATAAAAATTTCACCTACAATTCACTGGCCTCAGGGCTTATTTCCAAGTGTCTATCAATGTAAGAGCAGTCAAGATAATGATCTGAATGGATCTTTTCCAACTCAGCAAGCCCTTCATCCAAATACTTCCATGGAATGCCATTGGCTGAGGAAATGCAGAACTGCTTCGGTGCTCCTTTGGCAACTGGCCAGATCTTGCTGGGACTTGGCCACGGTCTGGAATATCCACCTGCAGAGCCAGCCTGGCTTCAGTCAGCTGCCTGAACGTGGAGGGCTGAACAAGCTGATCACCTGCACTCATGAGGCATCCTGTGAGGCAGAAGAAGGCTCCAAGGGTTAATTAGCCTCAAGTGTATGTACCACTGAGTCCCCACCCTCAGAACACCCTGACAGTTTTTGGCAGATCACTGTTATCAACGTCCGTCTGAGGTGACTGCCTGCCCCTCTTCCAGAGTACATCTGTTCCTGGGTGTCCCAGGAGAGGAAGCAAGCAGCATCTGCGGCCTTCCAGAACCAGTAGGTGCCATAGGGATTGGTGTAAATCTTGGACAAGGGTGACAATGTTTTAATTTGAGAATGATGTAAATAGTACAAAAATGTAAATAAAGGCTTTTAAAAAAAATACTCTCTGTCCATTTCCCTCCATAGGTGTAGTCTGACCTGCTGAGTTCCTCCAGCAACTAGTGTGTTGCTCCAGAGTCCAGCATCTGCAGTCTCTTGTGAGTCCAATCAGAGACATTTAAAGACCCTTCACTTCAATTGAAATAATTAAACAAAACAATTATGAAAAAAAGCAAATGTAATTCAGAGAACAATAACACACCAACTTATGATCAAAGCCTTGAAAAATCTCAAAAACTCACAACGTCCCTTGTTATTTTCCCCAGGGATGATGGCTCCATTGAAATGATTGGGGTTGCTGTCCACACACTGTGAAGCCGAGGCAGCAGATGTGATGTGCTTCCAGCCCCTTCTGCTCAGTAGGTCAGTGCTCAGTGGTGAGTCCAACAGTAGACAGGAGTTTGGGTGCACCACTGACAGAGACAAACTAAGTTGTGAATCTGTCAGCAGTCAATCAGCCTCAATCCCTTTGCCTGAAAAGAAACTGGAGAAAGGGGCTAAGTGAAGAATTATGGATGTATTCCAATATACCGAAAATGTCACACTATTTTAAACCCAATGTGGGAGGTAGGTTCAAGGAGGAATAGTACTTCATTATTCATTTCTTTCCCCACCTTTTAATGAAACAAGTGTGAAAATCCTAATGTTCTTCTCAGCCCCAGATTTTGTTCTGTTGCTACCAGGGCTGCATGTGAACACAATAATCCTCAATATTGTGTGTGTTATTTTTTAATTAAATCAGTTTTTGTTTTATTTGTTTTATCCTGGAAGGCATCATACCCCAACAGAACTGTGTAAATACTATTGCCACTTGACACTTAAAAGAATGTTAAATGTTATCTGGTGTCAGCAGATACAATCTGAAGGTAATTAAGAGATAAGTCGTGAGCTGCTTCTGAGAGATAAAGTGGTAAACATTCAAGAACTGGAGAGCCTCTATTACTGGGAGAAAAAAAATAAGAAAGGCAATAAACTGCTGGTGCGGGAATTTGAATGTCACTAACTCTTCCTGAATCTTATATTTTGTTTATGTAAAAGAGTTCACATAAAGTGCACCACAGATGCTTTCTGCACTCTGAAAATGCAACGTTTATTCTTAATCTGTGTGTTAAATTGGAGCATAATTATAATTGTACATCAGCTCTAATTTAAATCATTCTATTCACTTGAAGTTTGACTAAGTTTGTTTCATTATAGATAATGTATCACCCTAACCAGGAAATTTCTAAGAGCTGCTCCCATTCCATTAGCCTTACTTCATCTGAATCATGATAGAAGCTGCATTAACATCAGTTAGGCTTCTTACGGGATATATGGTGCCTGTGTCAGGTGGTCTCCAGAGGCAAATATTCCACATGACAACATATAGCACTGGGTGTACTTAAACACATTAGGATGCAGGATAAGAGAAAGGTAATACTGGTGCTTTATGTCATCATTTTACACAAAATTTTGTTGGAATGGGATCCAATTTTGCTGCAATATTCTTTTTTTGCAGGAGTGGGAAACCAGTGAAATATGTAATAGGGCTAGAACAGAGGAACTATGATCAAATCACAGAATAACACAGTACAGAATGAGGCCTGATGGTTTATATTCTGTATTGATCCTGTAATTAATTCATGCCCCTGCCTTACTTTTTTCCCCATAGTCCTGAAAGTTTCTCTTTTTATTAGTATTCATCCAATTCCCTTACGAAAATGTATAATTGAATTCAGCTCCCTCACTATTTCAGACTTTCTGGAACACAGCAAAAAAATTCCTCTGCTGACTCTCAGTCTTACGTGAGTTAACTTAAACTTGGGATTAGTGACCCTTCTGACACTGTGAACAATTTCTCCTTACTTAGACCGTAAAAACCTTCAGGATTGTAAACACTTCTAACTAATCTTTCCTTAATCTTCTCTGCTCCAACAGGAACACCCTCAGCTATTGCTCATCTCTCAAAATGACTAAAATATCACCTCTGGTGCAATTGTAATAAATCTTCTCTGCAAACTCCGGCTATGACCTAACAGGTTTTACACAAGCTTCGGCATAATTTCTTTGTGTTTTGATATAGATTTTCAGCCAGGTAACCTATCTTTTTATGAGGAACTCAAATGAAGTGCAGAATAAAATCAAAGTTTTAATGTGATTGACAATAAACTCGACTTTGACTTTGACTGGGATTTCACAGCACCCAGTTTGTGCATTGAAACTTTGATTTATATGCTTGTCTGATGGATCAGGGCAAAACAATGCTGTCAGTCACTGTGGCAACACTGTGTTAATTACTGTGGGACCTACATTTGACGCCACTGCTGTCCATGGAATTGTGACAGAGAATCACCGTGGGGCATGAACAGGAAGAAAGGGTCTAATAGAAGGCTGCAAGCCCACTCTTGAGCCATATAAAGTGATAGTTGTACATTGATAGTTATACATTTTCAATTTAAGCTGACATACTGCATCATAGTACACCTTCTTTAACCTGTCTAAATACCTCTACCTCCTCCTTCACAGTGACATGGCAGCATCCAGCTCTTTAGTGAAGGCAGAAGTTTTATAGGCAGGTGTGTATTGCCAGCAATGTACTCATCCCTCACATTTCTGATTGCAAGGTGGTGGAGTGACCCTCCTTTATCTGCAGATTCCTCATCTTTCTCCTGCTCTCCCCTGTCCAACGTGGACCGTCCCCGTGCCCGAATCTGACTGGAAGAAAGGCTGCCCTGTATACTCACCACCATGAGGCATATTGTAGGGAGTCCCTGCACCAGCACAGACACCCATGTGTCTGCTGTGGGATCCTTTATAGACACATGGGTGTCTGTGCAAAACCCAATGAAGTGATGGGTTTTCTGATGGATTTCATTATCCCTTTAAAGTTACAATAATGAGTTTGCTGAAAAATATCATATCAGCTATCTATTGGGAGTATTACTTATCTTCCAGCATCCATTTTGCCATAATCCTAGAAGAGTCAGTTTCTGAGGGGATGATTAGCTTGTGCCGGATAAATGCTTTGTGGTAATTGTTGAACTGACTTACACGATCCTATTGTCTTGATCAGAGACTTCCTGGACATTAATGTAATCACAACCTTTCTTATTCACTGTGAAGGTTTTGCATGACATTCTGGCACCCTGATCGCTACAAGGTTGCAGAAGCCGATTGGCAGCTTGGCCACTACATGCCTTCTGTACACAATGTAGTGCTCAAATGATGACATGTCACAGGATCCAAAGTTACAAGGACTCATGAGATCTCTGCTTACCTGAAAGAAACAGGCAGACAAGAAGACATGAAGAAAACAGCACTCGGCATTCTACTGTCCACCAGACCTGTCCCTTTTGTTTTTGGCTCTTCTGAGCCACCAGCCAGACGCTGGATGACCTGTGCCAAGTGTTACACGTAAACGTTCAACCTAGAACAGATGCTGAGCAGTTCTGCCAGTGACAATCAAAATATCTGCTGCTACCAGGGATGTGTGTAGAACTTCCCTAGTGATGGATGACCTCTTTAAGGAAATCTGGGGAAATCATCAATGCTAAACTTACAGTAGTCTTTCAGCAATTCTACAATGTGTACGTGGGCGCTATAGAAAGAATCTAACTCAATCACAATCAGTAACAAGGCCCTTCACAGAAAAGCCCATTTCTCTAGGGGTTATCATGATGTCTTTGTCACGTTGACCCAGACTGCCAGCTCTCTATAAATAAGACACGTAGTATCCTGAAGATTTATTTCTAAGTCATACGGAATAACCGTGGTTTTTCTGCTTGGCAGCTCACAGTCTTTTTAATGAAGCACTATGTGGCCAAGTGGGACTTATGAAGAGATACTGTAGTGGGTGCTGCAGTAAACTCCCACAATGAGGTACACCAAGCAACTTTGATCGACATAAAAGTATGAAAGTGGATGTGTAAGATCCCAGTGTAAGGCCTTGTCCCACAGGAGGGAAATCTGGAATGGAGCTATTCCAACTGCCACCAAGCTGCAACACCAGATATTTAGGGATGATTATCATTGGAGTCATCAAAGCTTTCAGACTTCTTCCCATCATTCATAGTTTATCCTAGCCCTGAGGGACAATGGTCTGCTGCTACATTAACCCGCAAGCACTGATGCCACATAAAACTAAGAACAGCACACAAACTGCTGGAGGAACCCAATGGGTCAGGAAGCGTCTATGGAGGGAAATGGACAGATGATGTTTCAGGTCAAAACCCTTCATCTGGACTAGTCAGACTGGAGTGGGCAGTCCAGGTGAAGGGTTTCAACCCGAAACATCAACTGTCCATTTCCCTCCACAAATGCTGCTTGACCCACTGAGGTCCTCCAGCAGTTTGTTTTTTGCTTCCCTATCTGTCTCACTGTGACATCATTTATACAGATAAGCACTTGTTTGTGGGCATAAATCGATTTTTCTAATCTGATACAAATAACAGACTTCCTTTGACTTTATATTGTATCTGGCATTTACTTTCCTGCTTACGTTGTATGCAGACTGTGACCTTGGCTCACATGCCATCAGGTAGCAGACATAGAATGGAAATAAATTTCTGAAAGCAGCCAACTTTTAAGAAGAATTCTCCACCATGTGGACTGAAGAAGAAGTTGTAATTTTTGCTGGGCTGACAGTAACATAAAAATAATTTTATCACACACAATAAGGGGAATGCTTTATGTGTTGATATGAATGATTAATTGCAATATTTTATGAATGAAAACATTAACATGTAAGCTATGTGAATTACTTTTCGACCAAGATGCCTTCAATGTATTAAATTAGAAACCATACGTGAAGACTCGTTCAGACCCACGGCTATTTAGGGTTGGTTTCATTCTTCTGTCTTCAGTTTCCCCACAATAAATAGCAAGCAAGCCCCATCCTGTAAGAACATTTAATTTGCTTTGGCTTAAGATATCCACTGTCTGAAGATCTGAAATTGCTTACTGAATCAGTGTCAACTAGAAATATGACTCTGCTCCAAATTTTGATAATAAAACATATGAGAGCTCGGAACATCAAAACAAAGGAAGTCTTGTGGTCTGATTAAACTACCCACATTATGGTGAGATCAACCCATCAGTTCATTGAATAGCGCCTCCTGATAGATAGAGGTAGACAGAAAAACGTCAGCATCATCCAAGAAGAACATTATTTTCTCCCTTTGCACTCAAAAAGTTAGAGTCACAGAAAATATTTCCAAACAGCTGCAGCCTGCTGCTCTGTAACAGGCTTTAAGTTTCATCATCTATATAGCAAAATGCAAACTCCACATTTCTGTGAGGAGAATGACAATCAGAAAGTTTGTCACTTTGCCCAGTCCAAAGCAACTGATTGTCATTAATTCGCCTGTTGGTGATATAATCAACCTCTCCTAGCTGAGGAACTGCCAGAGTCAAGCATAGTGTAGATAAATATAGGATCTACTGTATATCCTGGCCTAGACATTTTTTCGAATATTCTTCTTTTTAGGCAGTCCCTTGGGATTAAAGATGACTTTATCACATTGTGCAATTTTTTCATTGGAAAAGAGATCACTTGGATACTTACAGTACCTTCTAAAGATGATGCTGCACACTGTCATCTGTCTATGCCAGGTTTGCACCTTACATATCATATGGTTATGTCTAATAATACACCATATATGTTTGGAGCGAGAGAGCCTTTTAGGAAGAATCATAAGTTACTGGGAAAAGACAGGAAAAGCAGGATCAGGTCCACCACGATCCTTTGCAATGGTGGAGCAGGTTGAAGAGGTTGCACAACTTCTTCCCATTACTCTTTCTTATGTTTGGATACCGCTTCACAAATGTTGACATGAACATTCGTTGCCTGCAGACAGCAGGAGCAAGTTGTACAGAAGCATACCATTGCATTGAACGTGAATCCAGCCTTGTTTTCACTTAAAGGGAACTCACCTAAGCAGGGCTCAAGCTATGGCTTTGGGTATTCCCCTTTCGCACTACTTATTTATTTATTTTTGTGACTTATGGTGATTTTTATGTCTTTATGTCTTGCACTGTACTGCTGCCACAAAACAACAAATTCCACAATATATGTCAGTGATGATAAACTGGATTCTGATTCTGACCTGCAGGGAGCTCTGGTTGAGCTGGGTGCTTCATCATCCTGATCAGCACCACCTTTATTAGTATAGACCAGGACAATTAACATTCGTCTCAACAGATCACTGGCACAATTCCTTCCCCTCTCCCAACACCCACGCAGATAACAATCCTGAACATCCTCCCCAACCCGCTGATTCTCAAATCCCACAAAGTCTCAGATCTGACCTGCAAATCCTGATTCTCTCTGCCGACTGGTGCAGCGAGCAGGGGTGCAAGAGAGCTGGTATGGACTGGGACAATGTGTCAGTAAGGAAGTGGCCGGTACAATCAGCACTATGGCACAGCAAAAGTAGAGCTGCTGCTTCACAGCTCCAGTGATCTGGATTCAATCCTGACCTCCGAGGTTGTCTGCGTTGAGTTTGCACAGCCCACCTGTGACTGCATGGGTTTCCTCAGGATGATCTGGATTCCTCCTACATCCCAAAGATATGCAGGTGCTGCAGTCATACAGAATAGAAACAGACCCTAATCCTCCTCCTTCCCAATCAAGTCCATGCCAACCATTGAGTAGGTTAATTGGCTGCTGTAGGTTGCCTCTGGTATGTAGGTGAGCGGTAGAATCTGGTGGGAGTTGATGGGAATGTGAGGCAACAAAGGGCTCCATTTATCACTTCCCAGCCTCTGTCGCTACCGCCTTTCCCTCCTCCATCTGCCTATCACCCCACCTCACCTGCATCCACCTATCGCTTGCCGGTTCTCCCTCACCCCTCCCTCTCACCTCTTTATACCAGCTATCTCCCCTCTACTCCTTCAGTCCAGATGAAGGGTCTCCACCCGAAACATTGACTGTCCATCTCCGTCCACGGATGCTGCCTGAGTTCCTCCAGCATCTTGTTTTTTGCTCCAGATTCCAGCGTCTGCAGTCTCTTGTGTCTCTAGTTTCGGTGCTATATGACTCTATGATAATCAGTATAAATGGTTTAAATCAGCAATGATACAACCATACTGGAAAGAAATTTAGCTTAATTTCACCCCGGGAGCAAGTGGAGTCCAGGCCTTTGTGAGGGTAAACAAGCAACACCTGCTCTAATGCATTGGACGCCTTGGGCCCCATTCACAATTAAATTCAGCAGCAATAGGCCCACAGGCAAAGAATGCATCAGTTGATGCACATCCCCTGTGGAACATGCCTTTCCCAGCACAGAATAACTTCTTTTAACAGCAATACCCCCTACCACAAAAAGCAATGCAATAATGAAAGGAAGTGGTCAAATGGATACGTCATCAACAGTGACAATCCTATTGCTCTTGCCACAAATTTATCATAACAAATGCAGTGATCACTGCAAGAGAAGCATCAGAGGTTGTATATTAAGAGTCCTCTGGCCTTACGGCTCCCTGAACGTAGAAACTGTGAGAGGACAGAACACAAAATGGCAGTGGAATTTTGCAGAAGAAGAATGCTAAGAAAAGCTGTGGGAAATAATAACCAGTTAGCAGCTCGGTTCTGTTGACAGCCAGTTTAGAGCTCGAATTGATAAGCAGAGTTGAAAATGGAAGATGCAGGGTTGAGTACAATGGACACTAACACATACTTCAGCCACAGTCCCTCTGCGGCTGCTAGTTGACAGGTGATAGCCTGGCAGAGTGTCCGAGGGCTAAGGCAACTTCCTAGAGCTTTCAGACAATGCGCACACAGTTCTGGGCTAGGCAGCGGACACACTGGAGCCATTATATTCCCTGCTTTATTCCGAGTTTCCCCTAATCCTGCTCTTTCCCCTTGCCACTGATTCCACTTGTCAGTTCAGCCCTCCGTCTCTAAAGCCACAGAATCCCCCTTAATCAGCGTGTAGCCGGCTGCTGCCACAGCAGGGGAAATTGATGGGATCTGCAATGCAGATGAATCACCAGAGCCACATGAGCTGCTGGTGATGAAGCGCTCCAGTCCTGTAGTTTCTTTTGTCTCTTGCTCGCTGTGGGGCTGTCAAGACAGCTTTAGCTGGTGCCAGCCAGTTCTAGCCGAGATCCTTTATCAGTGGCGATCCCGGTACACCAGCACCACCCAGAGGTGACTGCAAAGAAGCTCTCAAGGAATCATTGGGTCCCCGCTCTCTGCGTTACATCCAGCACTCATTTCTCAGAATTGCATGAAGACAAAACAGACTTGAACATTCATCTCTCGCCTCTTTCCAAAACTGCACAGCAACATAACAAAGGGTCGGAAGTTATAAACAGAAACTGCTGATAGAAAATCACAGGTTGCATTAGCAGGCTAGAAAGGAATGCATCAGACCTGATCAAGGTTATGCGAGTGAAATTAGAGGAATAAAAGCTCCATTTATTTTTTTCTCTGCGTGTCAAAATTTCAAATAACCGATGACAATGAAAATAAAACAGAAAATGCTGGAAGCAATGAGATTTGCTGAGTTCCAGCATTTTCTGTTTTTCTTTTACAGATTTCCAGCATCTGTAGTTTTTTTTGATTTTCTATATTGAATCACTGATTGAATCTCATTTTATGGATGATTGTGGAAAAATGCTGATGACTGCTATTAAAAACATGTAATAAAACATAAAACAGCAGCTCAGGCGATTGTCAACACACTTTTGTACTAATTTAAACAAATTTCTTGAACCACATGAGATGAGTGTTTCTTTGGTGAAAATGACATTTGGTGAAGCATTATTTTCTTCACATATCGTATCAGCGGATGGGCCACAGGTGACTCCGTGAGGTCGGTGGAATAAACATTTTTATGACGTTAGCAGATGATGGGCTTTGGAATTCTAATTTTTAAATGCTTGCAAACTGATACAAAGTACTAAGTTAGCAGAAATACCAAATAACTGCACCAACAAACAATATACATTTGATTTAGAGTCAAATGTCTTCAACAGTTTGGACTGGAAATCATAATTTACCGTATTGATGACCTCTAAACATTTTCATCTTCCTTTTCCTGAACACATTACTGGAGGTGTTAACTTATCTTAAGTGAGTTAACTCCTTTATTAAAATAGTCTACCTAGTAACATTGTATAGACCTGCTAAATTAAGACTAAGTTTGGTTTGACAAGTACTAACTAGGTGTTAGACCTCTAACCGGTATGATTGAGCATAAAATCTAATTTATAATGCAATGAAATATTGCGTTATTGAAGGTGTTGGCTTGCTTTTCAAGTTCTTTGAATGATGCAAAAAATTCCCATCCTAAATAAACAAGCTGGTATTGTAAGGATGCACTCAGTAGAGAACACAGTTCCTTTCCCTGTATCTGATCCATCACCAAAACCACTTTCTGACACCTCTAAAATATGACCAGGCTGAGTAGAGAGAGAACTTGTCATCTCCTCACTTCAATTTATACCAGCTTGAGTCTCCATGTCCTTCTTGACCTCCCCACTTTCTCCCTCCACAGAATACAAAATGCCTAAAACTGCTATGACATTAAAAGCCTACAGAAAGCTCTGCCCCACTCATACCAGTCATCAGCAAGCATCAATGACTTCCTACGCTCCAACAAATTAGTTGGAAGATCCTAAATCCCATGGAGACACAAGAGACTACTGATGCTGGAAATCTGGAGCAACACACAAAGGTGCCGGAGGAACTATACTGGCTATCTCCCCTCTTTCTTTCCAATTGAAATGTTGACTGTCCATTTCCCTCCATAGGTGCTGCCTGACCTGCTCAGTTTCTCCAGCACTTCGTGTGTGCTCCTAATCCCATGTTCAGTTTGTTCAGTTCTCTCCATTGTGCAATTCCCATCAGGGGAGACTGACACCTCACCAAAGGGAATCCAGTGAATGAGGAAATGCTGTGGTCCTGCTCTGTGGAACCACCAACTGCTTCCCAAACTATCTTCATTTTTCAAGTTTCCTCCCTCCTTTCAAGGCCCTGCTCTAAAGCCTTCAACCATTCCTCCATCGATGATTCTTAGCTTCTGGTTTACTATGGATGGCTCAGTGACACAGCTAGTAGAGTCACTGTCTCATCATGCAAGAGACCTGGGTTCAATCCCAACCTTGGGTGCTGTCTGTGTGGAGATTGCATGTTCCCCTGTAACCGTGTGAGTGCTCTGGTTTCCTCCCATATCCCAAAGAATATGCAGGTTAGTTAGTAAAATTGGCCACTATAAATTACTCCAAGTGTGTAGGTGAGTATAATGTGGGGGGAATTAATGAGAATGCAAGGCTAGATTAAAATAAAGTGGGATCAATGTAGGATTCGTGTAAGCAGGTGGCTGAGGGTCGGTGAGGACTCAGTGGGCTGAAGGACCTGTTTCTGTTCTCTACGTCCCTTGACACTTTAGTTGTATCTTGTCTTTCTTCTTATTCAGCAAGTACTTTCTGTGAAGCACTCTGAAACATAGTATTAAGAGAACTGTTGAAGTGCATTGGTGCCAATGAATTTCTTTGTGTTACAGAGGCTAAACAATGTTAGTCCTCTACTACACTGCACAATTGCTACTCGATGACACCATTAAACAATGCTTCTACGAAATATCGAGTGACATTGCTCCAATTGTAAATAATGCCATTTTGTACAAGGCTCCATGAACTACACTCCATCAGATCAATAGCTCAGCTCCCTCACAGGGCAAATTGTATTACTCCTCAATATTGCAGTTCTCATATGGTGCAAAATGATCTGTGTAAATTAAATACCTGATACTCTTGTGATATTGGTAGTCTGTTCTTTGCATAGACATATTAGGTATAATTAACCAATTTTTGCAGATGCACCACAGAAAGCATCCTATCTGGATCCATCACAGCTTGGAATGGCTCTGCTCAAGATCACAAGAAATTGCAGAAAGTTGTGAACACAGCCCAACCCATCACACAGACCAACCTCCCCGCCACTGACTTTGTCTACACTTCCTGCTGCCTCAGGAAAGCAGTCAACATAATCAAGGACCCTTCCCATCGCGGTCACTCTCTCTTCTTCCCTCTCCTGCTGGGCAGAAGATACAAAAGCATGAAAGCACGTGCTACCAGGCTCAAGTACAGCTTCTATCCCCCTGTTATTAGTCTCTTGAACAGACTTCTCATACGCTAAAGATGAACTTTTGATCTCCCAATCTTCCTCGCCGTGGCCCTTGTACTTTATTTGTTTACCTGCTCTGCACTTTCTCTGTAGCTTCATCATTATATTCTGCATTCTGTTTTTCTCTTTACTACCCTGGTGTAATTATGTGTGACATGATATTACTGGATGGCATGCAAGACAACATCTTTTCACTATATACATGTGACAACAATAAACCAAACCAACCAAAGAAAATCATTCTGTAGCAATAGCTGCTTTTTTGTAGTGAGATTGATTTGTCAGCAGTCAAATCCTCTTTATCCATGGCTGATCCAGAAGGGACTTGGCTTTATCCATGTTTTCAGAATTGTTTTCCCATCAAGATATTAAATTATAGAAGCAACTCTTAGTACATTTTCATGCTTGATTTGCATAAATAGATACGTGGTGAAAAGTTGCTGCTGTGGCGACTTACCTTTCACGAACCAGCTCCCACGATCGCGAGCGTCGTCGGAGGCCCCGACACAAGATGGTGCGGGGCACTCCTTCTTTGTGG
>JARFYF010000002.1:65030530-65045936 GCA_030265395.1 Rhina ancylostomus | reverse complement strand
CCTTCAGACTGACTCCGACTGGTTGTTTCAACAACAATGTCATGACGTTCTTTATCTTCTGTTGACATAAGCACGCCCCACACACAATCTTAAAGGAACCTCACTAATTGTAACCTAGTCCGTAACAGGCTGCAAAGCTTTCCCTGGCCTAGAAATATCAGAGTAGAGCTTGCAGCCAGGGAGAAATCTGAGGCATAGCACAGTGCAGATTGAGTAAATAGGGGTTTGTACCTGTGAGTGTTCAGACTGGAGGATCAAGAATGCTGTGAAGGATCAGTGCCCTGTGGACTGGTCATAGAGTCTTACAGCATGAAAATAGGCCCTTCGGCCCAACTCGTCCATGCCAACTGTGTTGCCCAGAGAGCTAGCCCCATCCTCCTGTGTTTGGCCCGTAGCCCTCTAACCCCTTCCTATCCTTGCCCTTATCTAGATAGCTTTTAAACATTGCTAATATGCCCACCTCAACCACTATTTCTGTGGTTGAGGCAGACACCCTTTGCATGAAGCTGCCCCTGATGTCCCTTTTAATTCTCTCATCTCTGATCTTACATCCATGCCCTCTTGCTTTTAGCACCTCCTGCCTGGGAAAAAGACTGTGTGCTTTCACCCTGTCTATGCCCCTCATAATTTTATATACCTCTTTTAGGTTACCCTTTAATCTTCTATGTTCCAGGGAAGAAAGTCCTAGTTTTCGCAACCTCTTGTAACTCAGGACCCCAAGTCTGGGGGCCTGCACTATTTCTAGTTTAATAACATCTTTCCTATAACAGGGTGACCAAAACTGTATACAGTACTCCAAGCTAGGCCTCACCAGTGTCTTATAATAACTGCAACATAAATTCCCAATTCCTATACTCAATGCCCCAACCAATGAAGGCTAGCATGCCAAAAAGCCTGCTACTAAATGGAGTACTGGTATAAAATTAACTCTCCACCATCCATAAGATGAATTCGCACCACTAACATTGGTGGCATTGTAGGTAGCATAAAAGTTTGTCTAAGGCCACGGCATTATAAAGATCAGCTGGAAAGTTGGGCGGAGTAATGCCAAATGGAACTTAATCTTGATCTGTGTGAGGTGGGAGGGGAAACGAGGGTAGGATGTACAGTCAGTGGTAAGGCCCTAGTGGGTGTTGATAAACAAAGGGACCTCCACTACAAGTCCATAAGTTAGCACAGGTGGGTTTGATGGCGAAGAAAGCACATGGGATGCTTGTCTTCACTGGCATCGTAGAGGATACAAGTGCTCGAATATCATGTTACAACTTTATAAAACATTTATTAGGCCACACCTGAAGGATTGTGCGCAGTTCTCATTGCCACACTAATAGGAGGAATGGGAGTGCAGAGTGATTCACAAGGATGTCGCTTGGATTGGAGCATTTCAGTTATCACTGGATAGGCTGGGTTTGTTTTCCCAAGAGCTGAGGGGGAACTGACAGTGGTATTAAAATTGAAGGGGATAGACTGGGTAGATGATATTTTTTCCCCATGATGGGGGTTTTGAAGAAAGGATGGGTAAGTTTAAAGAGAAATACAGGAGTTTTAGAAGGGAACTGAGAGGGAGTTTTAATTCCATGGAGAGGGTAGTTGGAACGTGGAACGTGCTGCCTGAAGAGATGGTGGAGAGAGGCAGTCTCACACTTTTAAGAAGCATCAAGAAAAGCATTTGAATCACCAAGGCATGGAAGGCTACACACCTCATGCAGGTAAATGGGATTGGTGTAGATAGGTGACACAGGCAACATGGGCATAGTGGGTTGAAGGGCCCATTTCTGTGCTGTAATTCTCTACTGACAGCAAGTTACTCAGAACACCACTGCCAATTTTCAAACTGCAGAATTTAATCAGCACAAATGATATAATTAGTATAAATGTTATTTCCAAATTCAGGTTCTTTGAGGAGTCATAGCATCAAAGAATATTAAGATGCTGAAGTGAATTACAAAAAGAAATCAAAACATGCATTTTACATGTTTCCCTTTGCCACAAAGTGGAAAAGTGGTATTTTGAACAAGTTGAAATGGCTTCTATCTTTCTGCAGTGTGTTGGCTTGACTGGTGGTTTGGTAGCTGTAAGGCCTTGCTAGTTCCATATTAGCACTGATCATGAATTTTAATTTCAATGGATGCATTCTCACCTCCTGCCATCTGATTCATTGTTGTTCAACTTCCAGCCATTCAATAAACTGCAATATCAATGTGAAACAAGACAAGGACTGTGTTCATTTGCATCAATGTTATTGCCAAAATAAATGACAAAATCGCCATTGATTTTTTTCCTGCATGAAGTCATTGGGACGATCAATTGACAGTGGCCATAACAATAACAATAAATGTCAGCACTTTTCACTTTCAGTTTATTGATTACAGATTAATAATACAATACTTCAAACAACAGATGAATGTGATTTTGCACATCCCAAATGGTGCACTTCAAATGGGAGTTCAGCTCATCTTGTTATTTTTTCTCCTTCCTTCCTCTAGTGAACACTAAAAATCAATTATGAGCATTCAAGCACCATGTTTCAAATGACAAACTGTACATTTCACAACGTGCATTTGTAAAAAAATATCATTTGCACAAATACTTGAAAATATGCCCATTAAGTCTTAAAACAGACCTTAACGAATACAGTTATAAAAATCTAGTGATTCAATGAGTCAGCAAGAGTGCCAACCCTGATTTAAATGAATGCATACTACCCCAGATCCTTTATGATGTTAATAACTGAAGACAAATAGCTTTTCTTCAAAACTGAATGAAATCAAGGATCATATATTACACAAAATAGTAATGTTGTTGAAGGAATGTAGCCTGTAAGTTCGGATTTACTGCAGAAACTGCTCACTTAGCATCATCACCTCTGAAACTGCTCCATCCCAATTAATTATTCAGCCATCAGCAGTAATTTTTTTTGGCAAAGTTAAGACTTTGCAAAGACACATCTGATTTATTTAGCTAAAATGTGAATACATCTAATTATTCAGGAAGTGAGATTAAAAAGTGGCATTTGAAAATAAATGAACACAATCATTTTTTTAAAAAAGGTTCAGGATTTTAATTATCATGTTAACAAATACAATGGGTGTAGCATGCAATGCTTTTCAAACATCTTTTTACTGTCTTAATAATCTTTTTGATGTTTCTCTACAGAGACTGAGGTCAGTAAGAGTTTAACAGCCATCAAGCTTCTTTATCCCCCTCCAAAAAACTTTGTCAACACAGAAGTGTGTGTATATTTAATTTGCAGATTGCTGTGTGGAAATGCTACTTTGACTATTGGAAATGCTACTTTGACTATGGGAGCTGTTGATTGTCATTTTTCAGTGGCACTATTACAATCATTAATCAAAACTAAAAAGAGACATGTTGCCTATTTCTGATGATCTGTTGGGACATTTGGTAATACCAGAAGAACATAGAAAATAGGAGCAGGAATAGGCCAATGTACTCAGTCCCTTCATCTAAATATAAATTATAAATAGTTGAGGCCCCGGCACTGATTCCTGTTGCATCACACTACAGTTTGCTGTTGACCCATTTAGCTCAATTCTGTTTGCTGTCATTTAGTCAATCCTTTATCCATGGTAATATACCACCTATATATCCATCAGCATGGGCCTCACTGCAACAAAGGCCATTGTTGTTTCATAGTAAAGTTGTGCACAGTAACTTCTAAAGGAATAACAGTAGGACTGGCATTAGTAGTGGAATTGGTAAAAGAAAAATCTAGTGCTCTAATACGCAAACTTAACTTCTATAATGGCTGCAGGGCAGATTAATTTAAAACACCCACTCAGAATCTGGGTAGTGCTGGCAAGACCAACATTTTTTGTCAAACTCATGTTGCTCTTCATAAAGCAGCAGTGAGCTTTCTTGAGTATCCAAAGAAAGGGTACTCCTGAAAAGCTGTAAGGCAGGGGGTAAATCTAGGATTTCTATCCAGTGATGAAGAAGAATTGACATTATGAGTACAAGATGAGGTGTGTAAACTAGTGGGGGAAGTTCGAGCTGATGTTTTTACACACCTGTTATCATTGGTCTTCAAGTTGAACAAGATAATAGATTCAAGAGGTGCTGTTGAAAAAGCTTTCTGGAGTTGTTGCTGTGCTGGCTGCAGCCATGGTACACCAGCAGTAGTAGATATTTGGACCAGATGTCTGTCCAAGTGGCTGCATTGTTCTGGATGGCATAAACTTCAATCATCCAGGCAAGTGGCAAGTATTCAGTCATGCCTCTGAATTGCATCTTGTAAATGATGGAAACCTTTCAGTGAGATAGAAGGCAAGTTACTTGCCACTGAATAAAATCCAGCAGATATTCATGTGACTAGTCCATTTGGCGATCAAAAGAACATTGCTATATGTTAATGAATAATACAAGGCTCAATTGTTATTGGAGCTAGTTTGTGCTTGCACGCTATTTTCTAGCTAACAGCCCCTGCACCTGGATGTTGTCTCGTATTTTATTTTTATGTGACACAAAAAGGCCATTTGGCCCATCAAATCTGCCCCAGCTCTGAGCAATGCTATCCATCTCATTTCCCCAACAACCCTTCGTTCTCCATCCACCCACCTACGCTAGGGCAAATCACAGTAGCCAATTAACCCATCAACCTACATGTCTTCAGGGACATGGGAGGAAACCAGAGCACTGAAGAAACCCACTGAGGAAGATTGTGCAAACTCCATACAAGGCAGTACAGGAGGTTAGGATTGAACACAAGTCCCTAGAGTTGCAAGGCTGCAGCTCTACTAGCTGTACCACTGTCCCAGTCTTGCTACAAACAGGTACGGATTGCTTCATTATCCAGAGAACTATAAATGGCAGTGGACATGAGTAATCATCAACAAAAAGTTCCACTTCTAACACATTTGAATTAAGATTTTAATGGCATTGGGAACAGGCTGACCATGCCTGAACTCAATCCATGTAATGGCAAGTAGGGGCTGCCCAACGGGACCCTTCATTAGTGGCCTGATCAGGCAGCAAATGATCAGATTTGTTGTTTGCTTAACAGCTGATTTTTTACTTCAGCGGGCAATTTCCAGTACTGTGGTTATCCTAGAGGAGCTTGGTCAGGGTGTAGCTTGCCCTGCATCATCACAGCTAGCCCTATTGTGCTTACTGTTCCTGGTAATACTTGGTCATCCTTGTGAAAAGTTAAATGGCTCTGGACTGGCACCTGTGATAGTGGGAACCTCTGGTGGAGCCAAGATGCACTATCCACCTGGGATTCTAGATTAAGATGGTTGTGGGTGTCTTATCATAATCCTCTGGTACTCACACTGGGCTCTGGCATGACAGAGAATATAATTGATCATGAAACCCCTTCTTCTGTTTGTTGCTTAATTATTCATTATTATTCCCAGCTGGATGGGTCTGGGCAGCTTTGTTCTGGTCTACTGGCAGTGGAACATCTTAGTAGTACACTGGCAGTGGAACATTTGTAGTACATTGTTTCTGTTTGGCAAATATTGAGGCACCTGCTAATATAGCTCTTCAACAGTCCCTGTTGAAATGATGGATATCTCCACTCAAAGATTGTGGATTGTTGCAGGCAAGATATTTGCTTTCTGCTGATAATGCTGTGCTTCATGGATGCCTAATTTAGAGTCACTGATTCTGTTCTTAATCAATTACACTTAACACAGGAATAATGCAACAAAACACAATGGAAGGTGTTTTCAGTGTGAGACACTAAAGGATTCATCTTCTCAAGGACCGTGCAGTGGTCACTTCTATCCCTCTCATGGATAAAAGCATCTACCACAGGAAGACCGCTGAGGAAGAGAACAGGTGGGCTATTCTTTTTGATCAGTAAGGACGTACCCAGGGCTGGTAATGGAGGAGCCTGGTCAGGTGTCAGTTTCTGTAATTAAGACCATGTCAGGCTGCATCTCAACCAAACTGGAGGGTACCACCACCCCATTCTGCTCAATTTTGGTAGCTATCCCCAGATGTTAGTGAGAGGCATGTTGCAGGGCTTGAGCAACCTTTTTCAGGTCCAAATCCAGTCTTTTCATTATGTTCAAAATTCAAACATTGATTCAAATATTCAAAGGTTACATACCAGCAATCCATCCTTTTCTCACTTAATTTGGTTTTGAATTGGTTACAAATTTGTTCAAACACGTAGAACTATACCTGGTTTTAAGAGAAGTAAAGCATAAACTATAGTATTATCCCACACCCTTTCATGTTCAATTTCCTACATTTTACTCATCAAAATAACACTCACTGATCTTAACATTTTGCTTTGTGTCCATTAATCAGTTTTCCATCAATGCTTGCAGCCTTGCAAGTCATCTCATTGAACCATTTATTCAGGCACATTACCAAAGCAGTGCACCCAATGTGCTTCCTCAGACCCCTACCAATCACAAAGCCCATCTACAAAAGAGCAATGGGCCTACATCTGTTATGCCTGAGGGAGCAATTCGCCCATTTAAGAAAAATCCAGAAGGAACTTCTTTAGGTAAAGAGTGGATAGAACGCAAAACATGGCTCTCACACTGTGTTTGACATAACTAGTTTAGATGCATTTAAGAGAAGCCTGAGCAAGTATATTAGACATAAGGGAATAGAGTGTTACACTAAGAGATTTAGACAAGGAATGATCAGTGGAGGCTTGAGTGAGGTGGAGACTGGTTGGGCCCAATGCTTTGCTTTTATTGTGTACACCTTATTAATTCCATTTTAGTGCTACCAGGTTTAGTCCTGGGAGGGTGACAGGTAGAAGGACAGTTGGAAGGGAAAATAATGTGTTTAGCTGTTACTATGTATATCAAAGACGTGCAGGTTGGTAGGTGAACTGGCCACAGTATATTGCCCCTAATTTGCAGGTGAGTGGTAGGATCAAGAGGGATGGATGGGAACAGCAGGAGAAAATGGAATTAGTGTAGGATTAGTATAAATGGGTGCTTGGTGGTCAATGTGCTCTCACTGAGCCAAGGGGCTTGTTTCTGTGCTGAAGCTGCCCCAGGATGGCAGGCTGGAGTGCCCAGGCCCACTGCTAGACTGCTCAGTTATTTGGGTGAGGAGGTAGCTGATTGCTTTGGGCAAGCAATATAAATGTCTGGCAGCTTCTGATGCCAATGTGGTGATGTGGGTACCCTGAGGCTGATCAGATGAAGGATGCTGTTAATCCAATATGGCAGTCACTTGGCACATTTTACAACTGTAAAATGAATGCAAGAAGGGGCAATTTCTATTCCCATGCAGGACTGCAGATTTGCTCAAACCACATTCATCCAGATTTACTGCAAATATATTCGTTCTCTATCATAAGGTTCATTTCAAGCATTCTTGTTTTTCCTGATAGTTTAGCAAGTAATTCAAAACCTGTGAGATTATAGTAGTAATTGGAAACCTGCGAACAACATTTCTTCAGTCATACACAGAACACCAACCACTTCTTAATTAGTTTAGAATACAAATACACTAAATAGTTTTATTTTCACTTCACACATACATAATGTACAAAACAAAGCAAATAGTTGGTTTCAGCTAGAATATATAATTGCCAAAGTAAAAAAAAATCTATAGGAAGATTTTTTTTAAAATCCAGTTAGTCAAACCAGTATTTTATAAGGTTAGTTAAATTCTGAATTATCAAAGTTCCTGCCCAATATTGGACTTAACAGAATCTCCATTTAAGTGGTATTTGGAACAATACTGCTTTAAGCAAGAACAGCAGTGACAGACCAAATGACTTTTCATTATTTTTAATCTGTTTTAAATTAGAATTCAAAATACAGATCAATATACAATGTGTCACAAACAATATCAAAGCTTTTATTACTCTTATTAAACTGCAATAAATCATAATGGAATAAAATAGCAAATCTCACATAAAATGAACACTGTTTTAGTACTATGGAATTGAAGTGTCTTCCCACCATTCAACAAGCCTAGCTTCAGCCTAATAGCCCAAGTTTACACACGTTAAAGTGACAGTAATACTCATTTAGGGAATGTGTTTAAGCCACATTTTCATTTTTCAGTGCATTCAAAATATCACAAAGGGTTTTGAAAAAAAAATCCTCAGAAACAGATTTAATGCTATAATGCACTGATCGTAAACTCACAATAGATGCTGAATTTCTAACTGTGCAACTTTAATGAATGGCTGGACTACTAAAGGTTGTACTAATCGGAATTGGGACTATACAAGCTTACAAGTGAAATGTGTGCACATCTAAAGAGGGACTTGCTTGAATCCGGCATCATGATAAAACCTTCATCAATGTACTTCTACAACATGCAGTATCCTTGGCCTTTTTGACATTATATACTGCAGTAGCAGAATCACTTGGCTCAAATTAGTTTAAAGTGTTAAACCAAATCAGGTGCTGGCTATTTTGTCTTTAAATTCTGTTAGCTCTTTATACAAGAGTTTACTTGTACAAGAGTATTAATAATAATTCATGACAGACATTAACTGCAAGGACTGGAGTTACTAATCTACCAATGTTGGTCAAGCACACATTGTAATTGTTCTCTCAACAATAAGTGTTTATGGGTATTGAGATAAGTAAACATTCATAGATTTGTAATTCATTACTTGAGTTGTGTTTTAAAAAATAAAAACCTTTAAAGTCTCAATTCTCAACTAAATCCAGCTCCCTATTTGTAGTGGAAAAGTTTCAAATGCATACACAATGCTTCACAATAGAGCTTGAATATTCAAGTTCTCAATAAAAACAAAACAAATCTATGAACTTGGCTCATGTTTTAAAAAGTTATTTAGAAGGGCAAAGGACCATTGAGTTAGAATCTCAAATGTTTTATAATAAGCAAGTAAAATACTTGCAGTGGGGTATTTGTAATATGTAAACTCCCAAGGATATTTTCATCAGTTCATGGTGATGACTTGCCACCTCTTCAAGGAAATGGGAGCCAGCTTATGTGACCAAACAGGCAGCCTTAGAAATCCCCACTATCACTGCCATCCTAATAAGCAAAGACGTAATTTAAAAGAAAAATAACTAATGGTATAAATAGAAAAATCATTGGCACACACAGATCAGAATTGGCATCTTCACACATAATGCTGATGATTCTTGACTTCATCATCTATGACGTATATACTCATGCTCTTTAATGGAAACAATTGACAACAATTTTGAATTTGTGGGACAAAGGTATGACAGATTTTATTACTGTTCTTATTAAATTGCATTTTTTATGTGCACTTCATTCATAGAATGCAACACATGTGAAATTTTATTGCTTGTATAAAAAATACATTGAAATAGAAATATAGGTTTGTACCAGTGAAAGAATTAAAGAAAAGACCTTTGTTCTAAAGGCCTATGTCATTTTATTTAAAGATATTATTTGTTCTTTCTTCCCTATATTTTGCTCCACCTTTCTTAGTTGCTTTCCAGGAGATATTATTGTTTATTCCAGATTAAAAAAAAATTCCTTTAGTCATTAAAATTTAATATTTTGTAAAATAACACTATAAAGCAAAATTTGGTCAGGTGATTGATTGATCAGTGCCTGGTGTTCACTATTATGTGGTATTTATCGGTGTCTAGTTCATATTTGGCAATGACAAATTACATTCATCTGTGAGTACATAACTTTGTGCCATTGTTGTTTGTTGCTTATCACATAAATTTATTTTTTCGCATGTGTTTTGCATTCCCCTTTCTTTTAGCTGAAAGTGCACATAACGGGAAATGCACAATTAAACATGTATAATGCCCATTAAGTCTACACCAAACTTTACAATTTTGTTAACTCCTTTTGCAGTTCAGAAAAGAATAAAATCTGTTCTACTTCGAAGATCTGACTTCAGATGGCAAGCAAAAAAGTGGTGCAGTTAAAATGGTATGGTATTTAAATATTATAGCCTGTCTTAAAATTTTGAGATTTAAGAAAAATACAGATAAAGAAGGTGTACAGGTAATCCTTAAATTCTATGCTATGGGGCATTGAAAGACAGTTGCTTCCTCAAAGCTCCAAAGCATCTTCCCAACAAGATTGGTGCACTGGATGATCAGCAGATTTCAGCAATTCTTGCCTACAATAGCCGACTGGAAGCAAAGGTCAATTCAAAAAATCTGCCAACTTGTGAGTGGGTTTTCGTTTCTTTCCACGATAAGAATTGCTTCCCTGAACGCAAAGACACCAAGATGCTAGCAAATTTACAATTACATTTGCAGATGTACCAGGTCTTATAGTTTATATAGAGAAATCCTTACTGGAGCAATACAGCATTGTACATCAATTCTGGCAAAAACAAACTGCACTTTGCAACATCAAATATAAGGCTGCAGGTATGCTTCATATGCTATGTAAAAATAAAAAAAGCCATTCATCAGTTTTATTATAAAGGTCTTTCTTCATACGTTAAATGATGAGCAGGGAATGGTTATGGTAAATAAGACAAATAAGTATTAACACCAACTTGTATTAAATTATGTAAACATGTACATCTTCTGAGGTCAGGACAGGGATCCTCTTGCCCAAGGAATTACTGAACCTGAAGCATTGTTCGAATCTGTTTAGATGCTGACTCATCATTCAGGTGTCTTGTGGTGTATCTATGAAACATTAATACATTTTTGCATCATTGAACAAACCAACTGTGATACACAAAATGACTGTCTAGTGTACTAAGCTTTGCAGTTATTCTATGAAGATTCTCCCATAGGTGGATATCAGCAGTGATGGTAAAAAAAGGGGCAAAAGAACTGTTAATTTTTAAAAATGCAGCTTTCCCTTCTATATCAGTACTGAGTCCATATATATATATATATATATATATATATATAACAGCAGCATAAAAGGAGAAAAATGATGTCTCAGATTTTTCTTTAATCTGAATAGATTGTGGCAAATTAATTTGGTCAATTCTCAACCAAAAAAATAAGGGGTCTGGAGTTGTGAAGAATGTCTGAAACTGGAACTGATTGCCCCACCTTCCAGTTTGTCAGAGGCTGGGAATGGAGCAGGCAGCTGATCATTCCCTGGATGTAGGCTCGTGAGACTGGTTCCCTTTCTTTTAAGTTTTTTCTCTCCCCAAAGCACAGATGTTTGGGTTTCACAAATTATTGAACATTGCAGAAGATTGGAAGCATGAAGGAATAAACCTGAGAGGTAAGGGAACTGCAGGAGGAGAAGGGGCATCTTGTCCATGCTCGTCAAGTTGACATTGAAAGGCAAATCAGATGACTCATCCTCCCCCAAATGAACAACTACTCCCTCTCTCTGTAATCAGAACTTCATGTAAAGGGTCATGGCAGCTACGTTTTCTAATAACTTGAGGGAAAGTTTTCCTTCAGGATTTCTGACCTCTGCAAACAATTCCACATCACCAGCCCTTCCCAACCTCCCTGAATAGAATAGACTAAAATTCAAGCACAGATGACATAATGGATTACCACAAGATTTTCAAATGTTACTTCTGTGAAGATATTGCATTTTTTCCCCTGCAGAAGTACAGGTCCTATAAATAAACCTATAGCATTCTATAATGCAATACAATTCCAAAATAAGTTTCATCTCAGCTTCAAAGCATGTTTAGCTATCCCGAGTGTAAAGGCTTCTATATATATGACTTTGAGCTTTTTCAATCTAGTTCTAGTGTGCAAAGAACAACACAAGGTTGCTACTAATAACATATGGACAGAATACCAAAGAAATGTCATTTTCCTAAACAACAATCAGCATAATGCACAGCAGGAATGCACCCCAGAGGTCAGGGCAGGAGGACAAGAACAGTAGGAGCATCCTCAAGCTGCTCTTGCCATATCTTTGGATTGTGACTACACCTCAACTTGCCTTTGTTCTATAGCCCTCTGAACTAATGAAAATTAATCTCATTAAATTTCTTAATTTAAAATCTCTCAATTGGATCACATCTCAGTTTGCCAAGCCCAGGGTAGTAAACAAAGGAAAGTCGATGCATTGGCAGTTAGGAATTCTGTTCTGCATTTCACGTGTAATCCTTGCCCTGAGAACATGTACTAGCGACTGTGGATTTTAAAATGAAGTATTTGTTTCATTTACCAGTATGCAAATTAAATGTCCACAAATGAATGCTGGGACAACCCCCCAATAAAGCCAATAAACATTGCAATTTGACTACTTCAAGGTACATCCTCCACTTTACTCAATGAACTCCAGAAGCCTTAGTCTTCAGATGAGTTCAAGCCTCGATAATACAATTGCTTGTTTGAGCCACACATCTTATATTAAATACCAGCTCGTACCTTTTAACCCTCTCAAGTATCAAGATATATTCAGCCCTCTGTGAGATTTTTATTGCTTCGGTAATACTGATATACAATTCAAATTGAAAGTGACTCCTTAAAATTGCCTCCACCATGATACCCAATGTGCATACACAATGTTTCCCTGTGTTGCTAACCATGGAAATCCTGAAGAAGTCCTCCAGGTGAACTGCCTTTGAATGGTGAAGAATGAGAAAAGATGTTAGGAGACTCAATCTGAAAGTGTTCAGTCCTAATATAAGCGAGAAAACAGTGACTTTAAGTATCCATTTAAACAAAAGTCTAGCTAATGATGAGAGATTTCTATTATGTTATGTTTTGGACTGAATAAGTATTTTGCTTGTAAGTAGACTTAAGACTCAAAATGTGAATGTAGTAGATTTTTTTTCCCCCATATGTTGGTTATACAGTGGCTTGATCATTTCATGCCTTGGGGTAGAAACAGTATTGAGCTGACTAGATGCAAGAAATGAGCAGTAAAGCAACCAAAAAGGTATGCAAACTGCACTCACTCTTCAGTGAGAAATGTTATGTGCAAGCCCTAACATTAAATACATACAGAACATAATAAGACAAACCTAAATCTGTTTAGGTGGGGAGATGTATCCTACCTGAGTGCATTCAGAAGTCCTTCCACATTGTTTGGTGGCTGCTCTTTCAAAACTTTTATACATCCTTTCATCTGAAATGTAACAGAAACAGTTGGAAGTTTCTTTGATTATGAAAAGTAATGCAAATGTTCTTTTCTGAAAGTTTTCTACTTGCAAATCCTACTGGGGCAGTTTAACACAATTCTATTGAGGCCTTCAATATACTGGAAGAGTTTATGCCATCTGTCTCTTCAAAGACTTGTTTCAAATCAAACACACTCTATTAAAATCCTATTAAAATATCATAATACCAAGTTCAGAATTCACCTAAGTCACTAATGGGAACTACAATACCCTATTAATGACCTGGATTTTCAGTTAATAATCTGAAAAGCAGCAAGACAACTTTGTTATAAATTTATCAATTAAAATTTGAATTGGTAGATCAGCCTGCAAGTGCAGGATTGGAAATTTATTGACAAATGGTGCCTTATGTACATGTAATACTGGATATTGTAGGACTCTAACAATACAATTAACTGGTATACTGCAGTGATACCAGGAAAAAATACCCATGAATCTCATAAGGCCTAGATCCATTTTTGATGACTACTGACTGAAAACTACTGGCTCAAAATTTTATCAATGATTATGTGGGTGGGATACAGTTACTGCGTGACAGGCTGACAAATATTGGTTCGGGGCATGCCGACATCAAATTCAGCAGCACACAAGGTCTGAAAGGAGGAAGTAAAATATGTCTGGCTGAAAAAACAAGATGATACTGGAGGAACTCAGCAGGCCAGGCAGCATTCGTGGAGAAAAACAGTCAACGTTTTGGGTCAGGACCCTTCTTTAGGACTGAAGATAGGTAAAGGGGAAGCCCAATATATAGGGGGGAAAAGCAGAGCAGTGATAGGTGGACAGAAGAGGGAGGCAGGCTGGGCACAAGGTGGTTATAGGTAGATGCAGGGGAGGAAGGGATAGCAGATCATTTTCCTTCTTAATATTAACCACTCAAACCCTGGACAAGAATTTTTTCCCAAGACATAGGTCAAATTACTGTACTCACACAGTATAATCTATCTTTGTGACAATAATTGAGTTCAGGGAAAATGAATAAAGATGGTTAGAAAGTAGTTTGGCAATAAGTAGAAGAAAATGATTATAACTTGATTGAAAGATAATTTGTCTGGTCAACAATCTTGCATGAAACTGTGTTTTCTATATCCCCTACTGTTCATGTTATTCAGAAGACACATTTAATAATAATAATATTACATTTTCTGTAAAATGCAAATCATGTAGAAAGGCAGCTACTATAAAATCCATTCAAGGGAATCTGGATTAATTAAGCAAATTAGCAAATATATTCTGAATAGTTTTTAATGTGATTAATGTCATATAATAGTTTCCAACAGAAATTATATAATAAAGTGATTATAAAGCAACGGACCTTCTGGTTTGGGTTCATTCTAACAGTTAGGCTACAAGAGGTGCTTTCAGGCAAATATATTAATATACCATGGTGGGAATATGACAAGGATGTATTTTAAGAAAACCCAGTGGAGATTGGACAAAATCTACCATATTACAGCAGATGCTCTCTGTAAAGTGATGGCATCACTAAATAACAGAGAAAGATAGGACTAAATGAGTGTCTTCCTCAGTAGAGCAATGAAAGTGTGACATTAGATGGGTTGTGATCTCTGAGGTACAGTATTTCCATCTTAAAGAAGAGAAACCACTGAAAATCAGAGACAGATGGGTCACAATGAAAGATTATAATTCCGTTGAGTCTATGGAAATTGTTGAGCCAGACAACTATACCTACAAAGAATTCATGAAAGTACAAACTCTTTAATCATGACATGATAAAGGAACCAAATATGACAGATCAGAAATACAGTTACAGAAATCGCAGGGCACAGCCATTGGTTCTAATGCAGACAAAGCACCAATCTTACACTGTCCATTCATGGGTTAGAAACCTTAACAGGCAGCCCTGTACCACAAGTGTTCAACATGGCTTAAAAGTTGACTACATTACTTAATACCAGCTAGCTTCTCTGAAAAGTGATGTGAAATGTTGCTATAGCTAGGAGTTCTGTAATAGCAGTCGATTGGGAAAACATTGGCATTTTTTTTCTTCTTTTGTCCAAATCTAATCGCCCACAAGACCTAAGGCTTCATGAACTTCCAGAAATATTAGTCAAAGAGCTGAAGACTAGGTGTACATTCTTTCATGCTCAGGGGCCCAGGAAGTCCAAGAGAGCAGAAATATAGCTCCACTCAGAGGAGAATGCCAGGGTAGTCAACTCCTTGAGTTATGCCCTTAAGATCTGGTTGCAAAAGTTTAATCAGTTGACATACATGTTCAAGGTCAGTGAATGCATCAACAAATCCAAACCTTGTAAATGTGCATAACACTCACCCACAGCTCCAGGAACCTTTCCTCCATCACTCATCTCATAACAATCGCCATCCATCACCACCACCTAACACAAAAGCTTCTCATTTCACAGTTAGCACACCAAAGGTCATTTCCCAGTTGTTGACAATTTT
>JARFYF010000002.1:64976516-64986545 GCA_030265395.1 Rhina ancylostomus | reverse complement strand
ATGATGCCCTTCCTCATGGAGTCTGACATTCTGCCAGCCAGAAGCATAGCGTTGTACACTTCCAGCAGGTCTGGGCCTATCCAGTCCCACAGAGCTGAGTACAACTCTGCTGGTAAGCGGTCACTTCCGGGAGTTTTACTCGTGCCAAGGGAATGGATGCAGCCAGTCAGCAACTCCAGGGACAGTGGCTGATCCAGGCTGTCCCAGTTGCTGTCATCTAGCACCTCTGTGATAGATGACAGGAAATTTTGGGAGGCTGTGCTGTCTGTGGTCTTACTGTCATACAGATTGGCATAGAAGGATCTGCATATCATCAGTATGTCTGTTTGTGAGGATATTACTGAACTGTCCTTTTCCTTAAGGCTGTAGATCATAGAGCTCCCCCTGTGAACCTTTTGGTAGAAGAAATGTGAACACGTCTCCTCCTGTTCCACAAAACGGACCCTGAATCTGAAGATGATCTTCAAGGATTCAGAGGCAAAGAGCGCAGCTTGCCAGCTCTTCACCTCTCAGAGTTTCTCTCTCACATCCACCCCCCTCAACTGCAGAAGGAGAAGTTGCTGCATCTGTCTGGAGTTGGCACAGTTCCCTCTGACTGTGTCTTGCTTTCTAAACACCTTTGAGGATGAAGAACCTCTTGGTGTTCTCCTTGGTTGCTTCCCACCAGTGAATCGGGGAGTCAAAGAGGGGCTTAATAGTTCTCCAACCTGAGTAATCCCTCTTTAGCTCCTCCATGTTCTCTGGGGTCAGCAGCTTGACATTCAACTTCCACGTCCCTCTGCCTGCCTTCAGGTGCTCCTGTAGGTGACAAGAGCCATGAAGAAGGCAGCGGTCAGAGAAGAACACCAGTGCAAAGTTGGTGGATCTGACCGTGACTGCCTTCAACGTAAAGAGGAGGTCTATCTGGGACCGTATTGAGCTGTCTGTTCCAGTCCAAGTGTATTGTGGCTGAGCTTTGCCTGCAGGGGTGCTGAAGATGTCACACAACTTTGCATCTTTAACTGTTCCCATCGGGAATCTGGAGCTGCTGTCCAGTCTCCTGTCAGCACTGACAGATTGTCCAGCTCCATCAATGTTGCATTTGAAGTCACCAGCCAGAACGACTTGTAGGGACATTGCCAGCAGCAGTGGGAGCTGCTTGAGGACAGCTAGCTGCTTGCTCAGCACGGCTGAGGTGTACACATTAATTAGCTGGAGCGGATTGTTACAGTACTTTACGTCAGCCACGAGAAACCACCCCCACACCACCACCACTTTGAATTCAGTGATAGAGAAGTTACCTCCCTGTAGCAGAATTCCCAGGCCAGATGTGCGACTATCATCCCCCTCCCCCGAAACCATATAGATAATCCCTGAGACCACCATCGCGACCACCTCTAATAGTTACAGAGGTGTCGCAGCCCACACTCCTGTAAAAAGGTTACATCAGCCGTGACCTTGCGAGGTATTGCAAGGTGTTCACACATCGATCAGTGCTCTTCACACATCGCACATCTAGAGATGCCAGTTTTATCCCCATAGTTGTCCCCATTGTCAATCAGCCTGAGCCCTCATGCCCACAACCTTGGGAAACTGAATCACTGTTTTTGGGCTCAGGTACTGGGAATGGTCCTCCCCAGTGTGTGGCGATGCTGGTGGTGTCACTGTGGGGAGATTTGTCTCTGTCCCTGTTCCACCCTCTGCCTCTGTTTGTTCTGTACCCTCCATCATTCGGAGCTGGGAATGCGCCGGACTCTGTGCTGCTCCTGGACTCCCGCCAGAGCTGGGGTGCGCTGGTGGCCTCTGTGCTGCCCTCAGTCTCCTGGAGTTGGGGGGGCAGCAGGCTGAATTTCTTCCTCAGCTGTATTTGTCTGTGGCCTCCCATCCTCCTTTTCCCCTCCATTTTGGCGCTTCCTCTGCCAGTTACAATGGTTTTGCATATTAGCTTAACCCTCTGACGAGGAGAGGTTGCCAGTATCTGTCTGTTGCATTGCCCTTTTCTTCCCATTACCTTTACTCTCCACAGCCCGTTGTCTCATGGGTGGTGTCTTCTGGGACTTTTTTCTTTTCACCACCTGCCATTCCCCTTCTTGTCCCTCTGCCCTCCCCTCTTCCATTGACTCCAACTCTTGGGAAGGGGTTGGTGGGCTTGTGGCTGGTGTTTGGGAGCTCGAGGCAGTTGGCTTTCCTCAGTCCTGGTCTCAGTCTCTGCTGGGGCCAATGCACTGCACAGGGAGGGGGAGTGTTGGCATCCCTCTGGAGGTTGTTGGTGCCAGCTCCCCCTATTATTGCCTGTGCACAAGTACAGGCATGTTTTGGACAGGTCTTGTAGAGATGGCCTGCCTCCCCACACAGGTTGCAACTTTTGCTTTCTCTGCAGTCCTTGGTCTGGTGGCCTTCTTGCCTGCAGTTCCTGCAGATGACTGCACTGCATTGAGCTGCCACATGTCTGGACTTGTTTCAGTTACAGCACAGTCTGGGTTGTCCTGCATATACCATGAACCCACAGTCCCCTCTGATAGCAAACACCGAGGGAGGGTGAACAATGGCACCATTAGCATTCACCCTTAGCTTGACCTTCACCTGGCGCTTGCTGGTCCAGATCCCAAACAGGTCTCTGATGTCCACACTGCTTCCTGCTCCCTCGATGTAACGAGCCAGGAAGGTGAGGACGTCCACAATGGGCACATGTGGACTGAATATGTGCACCGTTATCTCACGCTCCTTCTGGGTGGGGAGGGTGAAGATGGCTGCGCCTTCAGCAGTGACAGCAGTGCCTCGATCCCCCGTACCGAAAGTCCTGTAGCATCTTCTGCCGACCTCTTAGGTACTTGAAGGTAACGTCAAAGTACTCATTACCTGAGAAGTCCTGGAAGCAGTAGATGTCCTACACCTCAAACATGCAGCCCTCCCGTAGGACCTTCTTGATGAAGAGGTCCCTGGTGAAGGGGTTCCCCTCGCTGAGGTCCTTCACTGCCACCCTGACAGTGTTTCAGATCCCGCGTCCTCCTCCCGAGGTGCTTGTCACCTGCAGTCATCCTGGTGGAGCTGATTGGTAATAGCAGGTAATTTGCTGGAAAAGGGTGTTAGATTGGTTTCCCAATCAGCATTAGGATCCACCCCTATGTCAGCAGGTTAAGCTCTCATCAGGCAGCCACCTGATCATGAAGAGTCACCATAGTCTTCCTTCTTCTTCAACGTCAATGTTCGGGTTCACTCGCGAACCTATCTCCGTGATTACCGTCCTGGGACCTCAGCCCTTCTGATCATCAATGGTCCCCTGCCTGACAGATCCAAGGTCCCCTCCACTGTCAGGTCTGACTACCTGAAGGTGCTGGGGATCTGGTTCAGAGGGGTTGAGGCATGTAACAAGAATTGGCTGGAGTGGACTGGGAAGGTCAAACAAAAATTGAGTGTGTGGAAACGACGTTCTCTGTCAATAACTGGGAGGATCTTGGTTATCAGCTGCGATGTGCTCTCAGGGCTACTGTTCCTGGTGCAGATGTGGCCTGTTCCTCTGTCCTCTGTCTTGGCAATCACCCAGTACATTTTCCAGTTTATCTGGGGGTCCAAGATAGCGTGAGTGCAATGGGTCATGCTGCATAAGTCTCCTTAGAATGGAGTCAAGAGTGTACTAAACATTGCCCTCATCCTGACGTCCACTTTGGTGTGTGGCTGTATCTGTCGATGTGTAGGCTCAAAGTACATGGGCACCAAGTGTCACTGTGTTCTGAGGTTCTACCTGTCCTCATTATTGTGGAAGATAGGCCTGGCCCCTCTCCTGTGCAATGCCCCAGTCAGCTGGACATTGCTGCACTACCTGTCCTTTGTGAAGGAGTTCTTCCAAGTAAACATCTTTGACCACAAGTCCATCGGACAATGGTCAGTGGAAATGTACTTCAGACACTGCGGGACAGGGACAGTATGGATTCTGTGGCTTTGTTCCCAGTGCAAACGGTCCAAACCATCTGGCAAGACGCCTCATCGCCAGTTCTGATCAACAAGCACCAAGACCTCGCTTGGCTGGTGGTGAGAGGTGCCCTCCCAGTCAGAGCTTTCCTCTACAGACAACACATCACCCCCCCCCAATGCACGCTGCCCTTGGGACGGCTGAAGTGGGGAAGAAACGGTCACCCACCACTTTGCAGACTGGGGGTTTGCGAAGAGGGTGTGGAGATGGATGCAAGGATCTTTGTCCCAGTTCACCCCCAGCAGCCGCGTGACAGAGAACTCTCTGACCTATGGGCTGTTCCCGGGGGGACACACCGAGTCAGACATCAAATGCTGCTGGAAGGTCATCAACTCAGTGAAGGACGCCCTTTCGTCCGCCCGAAACCTGTCGGTCTTCCAGCACAGCGAGATGTCCATAAGGGAATGCTGCCAACTGGCACATTCCAGGCTGCAAAAGTACATTCTGAAGGATGAACTGAAGCTTCATGCCACCAATGGAAAGAATCTGTGGGGAAGGACCACAGTCTAGGGTCCTTCTGCTGCCGCACCTGGAGGGCTGAGTTGAGTGAAGAAGCCCCTCAAACAATAAAAGGGTGCATCACCCCAAGGGGTTACATGAGTGGCAATAGTGCTATGGTTTTTAAAAAAGTTAGCACTACTGAATGTATTGACCATGAATGTAAAACTTTTTGCACTGTATTTATTCTTTCATATATTTTTTTATTAGGAATAATGATTTTTTAAAATAAAAAAACTGAAATTTAATGGATGATTTGACTGATGTTGTCAAGATATTAACAGGAACTGATAGAATATACAAACAAACTGTTTCTGTTGATTAACTAGTTGGGAAACACTCACATACACAAACACTGATGAAAATGTGGTAATCACTTCTGAAAACTGCGTACCAGATTCTTCAAGTTCTTGTTAATTTTAAATCTAAATTTTTCTGTTAACTGAAAATATTAAAGTATATGTGACAAAGAATGGATCAGAGGAGTTAGGTTGTATATATTTGTGACCTCACCGAATGACAGAATAGGTTCAAAAGGGCTAATTTGCCCACCTCTTATTCTAGAACAATTATTCTCAGTTGAAATTAGCTAAAATAAATTGCAACAGCAAGCTTGGGGGACAAAATGACACAGATAATCGCAATCTGAGAGGAAGTCACTGTATGTTTATTAATAGGATGCAGCACAAAGGTGCAGGAATAGCTTTAAATATAGTGCAACATTTCCAAGAGGAAATAGGCTTCTCTGGGGTGGGCTGAATGTAGGTCATTTTGATTATTTGCACACTTTAGAGAAAGTCACTGTTGATCTTCCTTTATTATCTCATTACTTCATCCTACTTTGGACACCAGGGAAATAAAGGGATATAGGGAATGGCTGGGAAAGTTGTTCATGAAGTGCTGATTGACCATGATCTTCCTAATAGGGAAGCAGGCTCAATGGGCCTTATAATCTACCCCGCTCCTATAATCTCCAAAAATTTATAAATACAGAACACTTATTTCTGCATCCAACAAAGGGAAAAGAAAAAGAAATAGACAATGATCCCAGTTTTTGAATGCAATGTGAGTGTGGCATTACTTAACCTGCCAGACAGAAGATCATTAGAACACTTAAGAAACAAGACAATAACCAGGCCACAACATCCTGCGAATAAGTTTCAACCGACTCCCCTCTTTCCTCAGAAATTAAGGAGCCTGTTTCACAATGACAGCTGCAATATCGATTGCATTAAATTTCAAGGAAGAATCTGACTGGCTCAGAGCAGTTGTAAAACACATGGCAGATGCACTGTTTTGCTAAGACCATGAATTCTTCATTGTTCTGCTTCACAGCCATGGGTAACGAGGAAGAGGCCTGCAGTAGCAGAGGGTGCACTACAACCTGTCGAGGACTGCAGTTTTCCATTTAGCTATAAATAACCATGCATTTTTTCCAATCAGATGATTTTAAATACTTTGTGATTTATTTCATTAAAATCAATAAGACTGCGTGTTCAAATGATGTGAAATGCAGCACCCCACAGCATTAAGTCACAATAAATTGGGAAGTTAAACCAGGACACAGTGAATGGCAGGGCCTTGGGGAGTGAACAGGGGGACCTTAGTGTACAAGTACATAGTTCCCTCAAAATGGGAATACAGGAGGACAAGGTAGTGAGGGATGTGTACGGCATGCATGCCTTCATGGGCTGAGGCACTGAGTATAAGAGTTGGGACGTTCTGTTACAATTGTACAAAACGTAGGGTAGGCTGTACTTGGAGTATTACATGCAGTTCTGGTCGCCACTCTATAGGAAGGATGTGATTACGCAAGAGCGGGAGCAGGAATGATATACAAGGATGTTGCCTGGCTTGGAGGGCTTGAGTGATGATGAGAGACTGGATAAGCTGGATCTGTTTTCCCTGGCACAAAGGAGGCCGAGAGTGATATGACAGCGGTATATAAAATTATGAGAGGCTTAGAGAGAGGAGATCGCCACTGTCTGTTTCCCATGGTAGGAGTGTCTAAAATTAGAGGGCATAGGTTGAAGGTGAAACAGAAGAGTTTCAAAGTGGATAGGTAACTTTTTCCACACAAAGCGTAGTTGGTATCTGGAATGATCCGCTAGAGGTAGCGGTGGAGGCAGAAACAGTAATGACATTTGAGAAGCATATGGACAGGTACTTAAATGAGCAAGGAATAGAGGAATATAGAATTACGTAGGCTATTGGGATTGGTATTGACAAGCATGATTGTTAGTATAGATGCAGTGGGCAGAAGGGTCTGTTTCTGTGCTGTACAACTCTGACTCTAAATACCAATGAATAGCAGCATCAAAATTAATTTAAGGAATGAATATAGTTCAGGATGATACTCATACTTGTCTCCTGACGTTTACATCAACATTGGAATGTTAAGGAAATTAATGTCCTATAATTCACTTTGCTTCTTGTCCCTTCCTTAACAGCTTTGACAAATTTAAAGATTTAAATTCCAATTACAGCACATAATCAACTCAATCATTACATCCGGCAGGTTGAGAAATAATGCAAAGTGGCTACGCTATCAATGATTTAAAGAAATCTTAGACTATAAGTGAACATTTCCATTTGGTTTGATGGAAGATTAAGTTCGGGGCTAAAGCCAAATTTTGCACTTTGGCAACTTTACCAAATAATATGATTCAACTTAAAAAGGTTTTCAGAAAAGCTTCAATAAAAATTAGTGCTCTAAAGGGCAGCACCTTGAGTGTACAAGCGGGAATACAATCTTGTAGCAGGAGGGACAGAGGTAATGGTATTACTCTGAGTTTCTGATACATCGTTATGATCATTTACTTACCAATAGCTGGTCACAACAACAGTGGTGACAGAATGGGCAAAACGTCCTTGGTTGGTGCACTTCAGGAAACCAGGTCAGTGAATAGAAAGACAGCAGGAACTAAGGAAAAATAGGAGGGAAAGACAATTCAAACAAATAGATAATTATTTCTTTGAACATTTCAGTGAAAATAATGCATTTAAAATTTGGTACACTGAAAGAAAACCTAATTTTAGCTGCAACAGATTCTCTGTAATACAAGAAATTCACATTTATTCACCAAAAATGTTTCTTGGACAGGCTGTGTTACCAGACTTGACTACCAGAGGTCAGTATAGATTTATGTATCAGTTCTTGGTTATGTTTCTTCCGGATTTTTACTAAGAGAACTGTCAATTTATATTGAGAGAGATTTACCCGACAACTTTTGTAAGCAAACAGATCAATAACTTTTAATGGAATATAAATAATACATACATGTCTTTTTGCATCTTTACATATGGATAAACACTAAAAAGCATATGTTCAGAAATCATTTTGTATACACACACACACAAACTAGATTGTGAACTAATGTTCAGAATTGTTCAAATTGACAAAGAGACATCAGTTTGAATTAGTGTCACAATTTTTTTTGTAATCAGTATAGCAGGGTCAAATTAACAATTGGGTATAGTTTGGGGCTTCAGATTAACCACTGGATGATTAGCTAAAGACAGAGACCAATTCTGCAGAGTAAAAGTACACAACCCTGAACTGGCCTCAGTTTTCCAGAATTGAGTAGTAAACAAAAAGGTACCCTGAACTCCACCTCCAAATTCCCAAAACCCTTATTTCAATAAGTACACAATGCCCTCGTGTGAGGGCACAAGTAGGTGAAACATTGATGCACGAAACAAAGCCCTGAGTAAAGGCCACTTGCTAATACAGAAGAGCAACTTTTCTCAGATGCCAATTGGGAATCCAGAAATGGAGATGTGGATAAAATTGGCAAGAAATAATACTGTGTACATACTTGAGGAAAACTTTAAACATCAATCCTTTTAGAATTACCAAAGCACTCACAGCAAAAAAGACAGATTTATTGTTAATCCTTGGAAATAATCAGCTGCTTGGACATGGCATGAATTATTGTCCTCAGCAGCTGTAGTTAGGTGGAAAGCCACTGCGTGCTTTAATGATGCCACCAAATCAAGCTTGAATATTGTGGTGCTTACTGTTAGCAAAACTCTTTTCTAATCAGTTTCAGCCTATGACATTTCATCAGTGGGTCCTGACTCCACACGAGAACCAGGACATTGGTCATATGGAGAGGTTGATTAATCTTACAATTAAAAAGAAAAAAGTGAAATAAACACTTTAATGTAGAAAATAATGACAAGGGATGATAAGCAAAGAGAGCATAGGAAAGGAATGGTTTTTAGAATTTTTTTTAAATGAGTGCAGCAGCGTGAAAACAAATAACAAACAATTGCTCCATTCAGCACAATGAAGCCAATTCTTCAATAAGAGCCATTCATTCCGATCTCAATTCTGCACTTCCTTTCATATCTCTCCTTTCTAAATATTTAGCCAATTCCCTTTTCAGTGATTTTATGGGTCTCCTTGTCAATGTTTCTTCTAACATTGAAAAACACGATCATGCTGGAGGAACTCAACAGGATAGGCAGCATCCGTGGAGACAAGAAAGCGGTCATCGTTTTGGGTCAGGACCCTTCTCCAGGACTGTAGATAGGAAAAGGGGAAGCCCAGTCTAGATTTTTCATCTAGATTCCAGCATCTGCAGTCCCTTGTTCCCCTTTCTAAGTTTCCCTGGGATTTTCCAGTGAATATGCTAAGCCTATGCTGTCTGTTATGGTATGTCACACCACCACAACAATTTATCACTGCTTACACTCTGAAGTTCTAGAAACACATCATTCGGCCTTTGTTAACTTTCCCTTTTCATTGTTTTAATAAAAAAAACTCAAGTCTTCCCTCATAACTAACTTAAAATCACAGTATGTCTCCATCCTTTTCATAGCTCAATTATCCTTATTATAGGGTTATAATATGTACAATTTATACTTTTAACATTCTAAAAAGCAGTAAAGCCTCTCCACGTTTATTACTGCAACGACAGAAGAACTAAACTGAATTCAAAAGGATTCTCAGCTGCTTGCTCAAGAGGAAGCAGTTTTATAAAAAAATTGATGAAACTTTATGTAAACTAATGTTGCATCC
Organism: Rhina ancylostomus; assembly: GCA_030265395.1. NCBI lineage: Eukaryota > Metazoa > Chordata > Chondrichthyes > Rhinopristiformes > Rhinidae > Rhina > Rhina ancylostomus. The sequence continues at coordinate 64,977,072 of JARFYF010000002.1, read as the reverse complement.
AGTCATACAAGAACAAATCTAACATTACACGACTAATGGCTTTGCTGTTTCAAAATGCTCTGCTATGACATAACATAAACATTTCACATCAGTTGCAATATAGATGTCTACAATTGTAGCACCAATGCAATATGAAAGACCTTGTGTTGATTATACAGAATAAATGCACAAACTACTTTGCTAGAAAAATATTTTTCTTTTAAAATTCTCACCAACAATTTCCAGAAATTTCAATCTGCAAGTGACTATGTACTAACAACATTGTGCGCCCATTTACCTCTTTAAAAAAATAAAATTAAAACTTGTGGAAAACAGAAGCATTTCTGAAAGAAATGATGACTGTGCATCACAGACTGCAGAATGTGCAAATCAGCCCCATTTGGAGGAAGACAAGCCTTGGAACAAAAGAGAAGCTTTTTCAAACAAAATCTCTTTTTGATGGTTGAGACGTGAGTATTTACTCAGCCATCATTTTTAGACAATAGTTGCAGATAACTGTCAAGATTCACAAATGGGTAAGCAGGTGTCAACGGTATCATAGTCAGCCTGCAGTATG
>JARFYF010000002.1:64963752-64976416 GCA_030265395.1 Rhina ancylostomus | reverse complement strand
ACTCTCAAGTGCAGGATCAGGGACCAGCTGATAATTATGTACATAGCATGCCAGAGAGGCATCTGTCGTTCCAGGCAACAGAGTATCCCTTAAAACCACGCAGCAGACAGACTAATTCAGTGTGGCTAAATGGACAGAAGGAAGCTCCATACACTGCTTCACACTAACCAGCTCACATATATTTCACCTACCTGCCAACAACTCTGGAGATAGTAGCTTTTTTTCTATTACACAATTATGTTGTGACGCTTTAGTGCGTCAAAATCTAGGAAGATAAACAGTGGAGTCCGATTAAAATAACAGAAAATAAAGTGTTGTTAGTAATTAAATATTTGACACAGGTCAACAGTGATCTCAGACTCTGCAAAACAAAATCCTTTAATTACAGCAAATTCCATCCACTTTTCAAGTAACTTGTAACATCAAATTTAGCCATCTTTGTCAGTGTCATGTAATGCATTAGACTTTTCCATACTATAATCTCCAGTTAATGACTCCATCCTTTTCCTTGGCAATAATCTGAAACCAAGTTAGATCCTCTGCAACCACTGTGTCATATTTGAACCAGAGTGCTTTCAACCTCATATCTATGACATCATTAACAACAAGTTTCCATCTTATTAACATTACAGTCAATGTGACTCCCTTGATCAAAAATGGAGGACAACAGAAGGTAGGAACCATGGATCAGTTAGTTTAACATCTATTGTTGACAAGGTGCTGGAGTTAATAACTATATTTAGCTTTCATAAATGACTAATCAAACCAAGTCCACATGATTTTATGAAAGTAAATAAGTGTTTGACAAATTTGCTCAAATTCTTTGAAGTGTGACAGGGAGAGTCGATGGAGGGGAACCTGTGGATGTAGTGTATTTAGATTTCCAAAATAGATTTGACAAGTGTGGTTAAGAGAGTGGTGCACAAATTAAAAGCCCAAGGTATTGGAGGAAGTGTGTTAGCATGGATTGAAAACTGGCTGTAACATAGAAAACAGAGTTGAAATAAATAAGGCCATTTCAGGCTGGAAGGATGCATCTTGTGGAGTACCCAAGGTGATTAGTTCTTGACCCTTAATTGTTTACTATTTACATTAATGTCCTGGAAGGAATGAAATGCAAGGTGTCTAAAAAGTTTTGATGATATGATAATAGGTGGAAGGGTACATTGCGATGAGGACATTGCAATTCTGCAATTTTCTATTTCATAGACACACACACATTTTGAGTAATTGATCAAAAACCTGACAAATGGAGTTTAATGTGGGGAAATGCGAGGTCATGTACTTCATGAAGAGGACTCAAAAAGTGGATTAATATCTAAATGGAGAAAGACCAAAAATGAGTGAAGTTCAGAGAGATCCAGGTGTTCTAGTACATGAATTACAAAAAGTTAGCAGGCAGATCTCAACAAGTAGTTAAGGCGGCAAATGGCATTTTGGCCTTTATTGCAAAGGGGTTGGAGTTTAAGAACAAGGAGGTTTAGTTATAATTGTACAGGGTGTTGGCGAGGACACACCTGGAATACTCAGCAGAGTTTTGTTCCCTTTGCTAAAAATGGATATAGTATCATTGGAGGCAGTCCAAAGGAGATTCACCAGGCTAATTCCTGGGATGAGAGGGTTGTCCTATCAAGAGAGGCTCAACAGCTTGCATCTGTATTCCTTGGAGTTTAGAAGAATGAGGAGTGACCTCATTCCAACATATAACATTCTAAGCAGGCATAGCTACAAAATAAGGGGCCATTCACTTAAAACTGAGGTGTGTAGAAATATCTTTTTTCAGACCATACTGGATCTCTGGAATTCTCTCCCCTTGAAGGTGACTGAGGCCAAAGCATTAGATACATTCAAGATGGAGGTAAATAAATATTTAAAAGAGAGAATAGTTGATCATTTTTGGGAATTGGCACAGAAGAGGAGCTGATGCCAACGAAGATTAGCCATGATCATATTGAATGGTAGAGCAGGCTCGAGGGGCCTGCTCCCTTTTTTTGTGTTCAGTCAATACCACCCATCTCACCTGAGGCCTTATGTCCAAGCCTTTGCTACCACAAGACTAGTCTATTCCTATATAGTCCTCACAGACTTCCCTTGTTCCTTTCAGTGTAGATTTGAGGTCATCCAAAACTGCCGCCCTCATCCCAGCTCTTTTTCCTACCTGCACCAAGTCCTGTTCACTCAGCATCTTTGTGCTTTCTGACCTACAACAGCTACTGGTTAAACAAGGCCCAATTTAAAAATTCTTTTCCTTGTCTTTAAAAACTTCCACAATCTACAGTTCCCCACTTCCGAAATCCCCTTCAATCCGAGAACCCTCTGAGCTAACCACATTCCTCCAGTTCTGGCCAATAGTTTATCCTTGAATTCCATCGCTCCACCACTGACAGTTGTGACTTTAGTTGCCGAGACCCTAATCTCCAAGGAAGTGATTCCAAACATCTCTCTACTTGTGCATCTTCCTCACTTTGACTATGCCTTTGGTCATCCTGCCTGCTACCTTGCAGCTCAGTGTCAAATCTTTTGTTTGATACCTCTCTTGTGAATGTAACTGGGGTGTTTTTTGCAATGTAAGCAGGTGGTATAAAAATGGGAGTTAAAATCGGTTACTGCTAGATAATATTGCAGATCAAAAATATACACAGCTCAGTCTAATGGATGCATCTCAGAGAAATAGACATTATTCAGCAAAACCTTAACAATAAGAAAACACTGGCTGGTGACAGATAATTTAAACCATGCCATTCAAATACTAATTTACTATTAGCTGAGTAGTGATTATCACTCTAGGTATAAATGAGACCCAAAATAATAATCAAAGCTCAGTATTATGAATGTCCATTGGAGGAATAAATGGAGTTTTCCTCATTATTTCAAACTGCCAGCAGACACGTTAAATTTGCTAAATTAATTTCTGCTATAAAAAGCAGCCCATTTTTCTCTCCATCCTATCCAAAATGGCTGTTTATAATTAGAAGGAAAATCCTTCCTCTAAATCTTTTGATACATCTTTCTGCCTGTGTATGACAGACCCTGAAATGACCTGCACAAAATGGACAATATTGTAGATGCTAATTTCCAGCTCTCCCTCAGCAGGCTCAACCTTGGCAACAGTTAACCAATCCTACTTAATTCTTTTAAGTATCGAATTACTTTGCTCTTTCCCTATTACACATTTTCCATTGGTTTGAGGTTAAGGACCTAATGTTTTGGGTTTGGACCATCTGTAAACCTCCTTTAATACACAACCAACAGCAGATGTATGGCCATGTATTCTTTGTACTTGTATGTCTCACTAATATTAAGAGGACAGAGCTGCAAAGTGGATGTTGAGACTTCTGTAATTCACCTGAAATTAATGTAGACAAAATGACAACTATAAAGTACTGCATGCATTTTCAGTTTTGTATATTCAATCCTAATGAATGCATGCTCATTTACACAAGAAATCAAGCATGAAGTTGCCATCATATTGAACTCAGTCCACATTTGTTCCCAACAGATTATGAATAACAGGCACCAGACTATCTCCAGCAAGCTGAGGTTGCTCTCAAATTGAACAACGTTTCCTTTCACTCCAATCACTCCTTGCAAATAAAGCTCATTACCATTGGAACCTGTCCAAGCAAGTACAATACTGATGTAAAATGCTCTTAATATCACAAACCGTCAGCATAGATTGGCTAAATCTTCCCCACTCCATTCATTTATTCTAACCTACCTCGACTGAACTTGCGGCACAGCTAGTAGAGCTACTGCCTCATAGTGACATGCGTTTAATCCTGACCTCTGATGCAGTCTGCATAGTTTGTATGTTCTCCCTGTGACTGCATGGGTTTCCTCCCACATAAAAGTAGGTTAATTTGCCACTATCAATTGCCCCTAGTATTGTCCCCAAGTTTTAGAATATGGGGGAGGGGAGAGGGATTGATGGGAATGTGGGAATAAAATGGGGTCAGTAAAGTATTAGTGTAGATATGTGCTTGATAGTTGGGCCGACTCAGCAGCCAAAGGGCCTGTATCTAAGTTGTATGAATCAATGACACTCTGCTCACTCTCGACTATTTCAGCATTCAGTATTCCCTGAATTTTAAGCATTGCTCTAGGTATCCCCACAAACTGATTAGTTTAAAGTAGTTAATTCCATACATCTGTCCTAACAGCTGACATATGCCTGCTCAGATTCCTAACTGAATCAATGTTTCAGTCATGAAATCTCAAATCTGTACTCAATTAGTCTTTCAAACCTCATCAGATCGGACTCTTAAACCGAGAATTTGCTGGATTGGACTCCACCATGCATTTTAAATCATGCACATATTCAAGCCAAGTTACAATATTCTCTTTCTGACTTGCAAGCTCAGTCGTAACCCAGCATTTCAAGTAACTGATACGCATTACATCCACCAACGACAGTGCCAGGAAAACTAACGTTTTTCCTATAACATTTTATGCTCTCTGATGCATTCTGAAATACATTTTTTGAACGATTTGTTTAGTTTGTTAATTTAAAGATCCATTTTAACAAATGGCTCATCAGCTTATAAGCGTACTTGGTAGTATGCTATAAGCTCTTGTGTGGCTATTATTTTCTTAAGCAGACCTTGGAGATCGAACATGTCTTTCTCCAATCTGGTTCCCTGGGCTCCAGGGTGATTGATGAGACTGAAGTGGGAACTGCACCCTCTGCCACAGATGGAGTACCTGATAGGATGCATGGGTGGATAGTTGGCGAGGTGGTGTGCTCCTTCCACCATTAAACTTAGCTCCTGTGCAGTCCTAACACATAGAGGTGTGCAGCTGTTGTCAAGACTCAATCATTAGCTTCAATTCAAACAGCTATGTATCAGAGTAAAAGTTTGCACATTGTACATTTTTCAGGTGTCCGTGGAATTAAATCCTCCAATAAGCCACAATTCTGAATTTGAATTGAAGACATACAGAATGTATATTCACATTTACAGGAAAAATACCAAATTCAGACAGGCACTAAATTTCATATTGAGGCCAGGATACAGTTATAGTGTGTGGAAATCTAGTAGAATAGATAAAATTCACAGCAATAAGCTTTCCTTCAAATGATAATTATAGTTATTATGTGTGCTGGAAAAAGATTTAACGCTATTTCTATAAATCAATTCCATTGTATCACAATTCCTAATAAAATGCATATTGTGCATTACTTTGATATATCATTAGCTTGCTACAGTTCACAACATATACTGCCAAACATCAGGTGGTTTATATTAACAATTCATGCCACAGAAATATATGACTGTTCTAATATAATTACACAGGGGATACATTTGTCATTATTGCACAAAACACAGTTAACATAAAATGGAATACAATCTGTTTTAATTGGAAATTATGGAACATGGAAGTTTTCATTAACAAAGGAAATCTATTATAGATAAATAAATATATCCAGATAGTAACAAACTTTTACTACCTGGTCAATTTTAAAGTGAGCTTAACTGAGTACAAAAAGTTTGTACTCAGATCTGATAACTGTCATCATACATATTGTTTACCTAGCAATCATAATCTGATTTGTAGCATGGATGGCAACAAAAGTTTGCATTGTAACTTCTCCATTTCTAAATTCAACCTAGGCTAAAAGAATTTAAGTGCCTCTCTTCAACACTGATAGTTGAAAATACACTATTATTCAGGTGGTTAAGACGGTGAACACCAGATTGGTGGTGCTGTTGAGGGTGTGGAGGGTAATCAAAGGCTTCAGAGATATGGATGTGTTGGTGAAATGAGCTGAGAAATGGCAGATTGAGTTAAACCTGATAAATGTAATGCATTTTGGGACTACTAATGAGGCTAGGACTTGCACCACGAATGGTAAGGTCCTGGGGAGTATTGAGGAACTGGAACATTGATATGCAAGTCTAAAGAACTTTGAAAGTGACAGTGGAGTAAATTAACATAATTAAGGCAGCACATGGGATATTGGCTTTCGTTAGTTGGGCCACTGAGCACAAGAGCAAGGAGGTTATGCTCCAACTTTATAAAACATGAATCAGACCTTTGCTGAGTACTGAAGAATGTGATAGCGCGAGGGAGCATGCAGAGGAGATTCATCAAGACAGTGCCTGGGATAAAGCTTCTTAGTTATGAGGAGAGATTGGAGAAGCTAGATATGTTTTCCCTGGAGTGGAGGAGGTTAAGAAGAAACATGATTGAGGTATATAAAATCATGAGGGGTATAGATAGGGTAGACCAGAGGAAACTTTACCCATTGTCAGAGGTGAATAAAACCAGAGGGCACAGACTTAGGGTAAGAGGTACAAAAAAGGATCCAACGGTGAATGTTTTACACCAGAGAGTGGTGACTGCCTGGAATCCACTGTCTGAGAGAGTGATGGAAGCAGAATCGCTGACAGCATTTAAGAAGCATCCAGATGAGCACTTGAATCATAGAAGGCTATGGCCCAAGTGCTGGCAGATGGGATCAATACAGCTGGGTGCTCATTGATCAGTGTGGATGTAGTGGGCTGAATGGCCTGTTTCCATGCTGTTTGACACTATTACTTCATAAGATTCAAATTACTGATTTGCACTGAGTTTGCGAATGTCAGAAGGGGTCCTATTGAGATGTTAAAATGGCATTCTCTTTCACTGAGAAAGGTAATGCAATTGGGTTAAAATTAGCACTGCTTGAACATTTGCTTGCTGCCTAAAGACTAAGGCAGGAAATGTGGACTTTGGATGAGCACAGAATTTGGGAAATGCCATGACATTCCTGGGGCAGTCCAGCCTACTAACATTTAACATTCAGGCTCCTACAAATGCCAAAACAAAAAAGAGCTGCTGCAGAAACTCAGCGGGTTGAGCAGCATCTGTGGGAAAAGAATGGATGGTTGACATTTCATGTTGAGACCAGGCATTTGGACTGAAGACGAAGGGTCTTGACCCGAAATATTGATCATCTGTTTCCCTCCATAGGTACTGCCTGACTCACCAAGTTCCTCAAGCAGCTCTTTTTTTTTGCTCAGATTCCAGCATCTGTGCTCTCTTGTGCCACCTAGGAATGTCAATTTGGGTAATGGTAAAGGGTTTACAGAACTCTTTGAGAAGAGAGTGAATGGTAGGATAAAGGGGGAATACAATATTGAAGGAAAATAGAGAACAAAAGTACATTTTGGTAACCTTAACCCAGCTGTCAGTTGTTTACAATCCCCTTACTAAACTGGCACAAATTCTCAGAGATCACAGGATGGATTTTCTGGGAAATGGGCCCTGCTAGAGACCCATAGAGCAATACAGATGAGAACTGTGTGCTGAATGCTTTTTTTAATTATTTACTTGATTGGGGTTCTTGATGATGGAAGGAGAAATAATGCCCTTACATCCTTAACCTTAATGAATGCATGCATACGCTTGCATGAGAGAATGAAACATTTTTTTTGCTTCCTAGACACTTAACTAGAAATGTGTTCAGATCTACTTTATATGTTTAAACAGTTAAATGTTTACAGTGCTTTCTACCATCCATTATGTTGCTGATCATGTTGAAAAGCAGGCTGTGAATGGCGGGTGAAGAAGCTCAAGTTTTGTTTACCACAGAAGCAGTTACTTGTATATTGTATAAAAAACAAAGACATTAATGACGGATGGACCCTGCATGTGCCAGACCATTTGTTTCTCACAGAAGGATTGTATAATAGGAATTCCCCTCTACAATTTAAGAGCCAAAATTGAGACAACTTTACCCAAAATAGCATACACATGTGGCAGAGCAATTAATGGCTTCATTCAAATCCATTGTAACATTTGAACTTTTGCAATGATTACTGGATAATAAATATTTCCCAAAGATAAACCTCTCTTTTGCATTAAATTCTGTTTAATCCATATTCCAATAATTCAGGAATAATGAGGGTCATTTGCAGATATGTGTATTTGCTGTCAGATTTTTTCCAAGTGCTGTAAATCTTCTAAGGCATTGCTCTAAGGATTTATATAGGTTGACTCTTTAACCCTGTTCTATGCCAATTTACGCTGTCTCAATCTTTTGTCCTCTGTGGGCGATCTTGTGCTGAGCAGGTCAAAATATATCCCTTTTCACTGATACTTTAACTTGTGCAATTAATTTGCTTCTTTTCCCAGTTTTATTTCGCACATCATCTGGCCAATGACTATCCAAAGATGGGGAAAAATAAAACTGCAGATGCTGAAAATCTGAAATAAAAAAGGATCATCGATCTGAAACATCAAGTCTGCTTCTCTTTCCACAGATGCTCTCTGACCTATTGAATTTTTCAAGCATCTTGCATTGTTATTTTTGCTATCCAGAGCTGCCTTCTGATAATTTCCAAGTATAACGTTCAGGGAAACAAAGCCAACAGTTAGTTCAATTAGGCCTGAAATGTAATCCTCACTTTGTTTTAGTCGGCTCCTTTAATTACTTTTATAGTTAAATAAAGTCAAACTATGTGGTTTGTTATTTTTTTTGGATTGGCTTGCTGCATTAAATGACAAACACAAACTGACTGCAGGATCTGATGGCACCATGACTGGAACACTGGCCTATTAATAATACTGCTTAACAGACAAATCACAGAAGTTCAAGGTGTCTCTCGTCCATCTTCGAAGGCAATTAGGTTTGGGCACCTTGCTAGTGAAGCCCACATTCCAAGAAGTGAATAAATAATATTAATAATGCAGAGTGACTTTCTATAATTTAATTGAAATCTAGACTGTTACTGTTGCTTTTGACTCACTATTTATTGTGGTACTTAAGGAAATTACTTTCTACAATATCTCAAAAGTAAAATTAATGTTTCTTTATATAATTTGTATTATTCTCCAATGGTAACACTTCATTCCAGATTCCACAATATTACAAACTTTAGTTTGGTCATATATAAAATAATTAAAAAATATATTTGTGCAGCAAATGAAACATGCTTTGTTGTATCACCCACTAAGATGTACTCACTGGCCACTTGTTCTGAAGCATAAAATTGGAAATAATACTGTAAGGAAACTAGCCATCTTTCAAAAGAAAGCAAGCTTGGTTGGAGCTTCAGATTAATGAAGGCCAGAGAGATCAGCAGTTTGTACAAATGAAAATTCAACTCCCAGACACTGATTCCTTGACCAGATGATCATTTACTTCATAATTAGTGAAACATCAGTAAAATTTAAAAATGGCGTTCATCCAGTAGCAAAAGCAATTGTACAAAGCAATGACAAATATCACTTTCAAAACGCATTTTACCTTTCAACTTGAAGGTGAAAGATTCCAAAAACAGCAAAATCTGGCTGAAATCTGCAAGTAGAAATAAAAATAATTAACCACTGCATTCAAGTGCTGCTAGGGAAATTTTAAACTGTAATTCCTGTAACTGCGCCTAATACACAGTTTGTCTTGCAAATGTACGACACAGGAAATTCTATTCACTCAATTCACAATTATCAAGGAATACATGTATTTTTAAAAAATGGTTTGCAAATAGCACTTGACTTGAAGTGGAAAGAGTTCTAAAATCAATGGCACCCTTACATAGGTCAGAAGGAAAAGTCTTTCTGAAGAACTGGCTGCTCAATTGACTAATTACAGGCACATCCCAAAGGACAATTCATTCATTACTTTAGTCTAACTCGATCTGTAGCTAACTGCACGCTGAAGCATCAGCGCTCATTTTATGAGCGATACATAATTTAAAGGATTCCATCCTTAGGATGTATTCCAAATTGAGTACAACATGCATATGTGTAAGGTTGTTTTGTCACGTAACATGCACTGGACTCTGAGTCACTTTCTCACTATTATTCACCGATACGATGAGAATTTCATAGGTCAAATGATCATTTATAATAGTATAATGCAAACACCTCCCATCTGTTTTAGAAATGCCATTTAAATTCTCATTTCAGTTTGCTGTTTGAATGTTTTGTTCATGTACCCACCTTTCAAAAAGGCTGAGTAAGCACACAATTTTGAAATGGCCTTACGGAAGTGTATGGCACTGCAGGATTTTGGTATTTTGATTTTTCAAATTTTACTTTCCAATTATAATTTCTTTTTAACTAACACACACTGAATGCCCAAAACCAGTGTTAATTAGTGAGTGTCTATAGATTGTGAGGGAACTCTGTGTTACATGGCCTGCATAAAGCACTGAAGCTCAAAGGGCTGATTGGACATGTTGCTGACTGTCAGTTAAAAAGAGTTGCAAGGATGAACGCAAGGTCCGACTACCATCAGCTAACAAATTTCATCTGCCCTCGGTGCAATAAGCGCAGCAAGCTACAAACCCAGAGTAGCCCAGTCTTGTCTGCACTTTGCACGCACACTTTCAAGGAACAGTGGCTGGTTAGCAAGCAGAATTCAATCACTGCATAATTAATCTCCTCCATAGGCCAGGGATCACAAGATTAACTGCCTCACTGGTGCAGCTGAGCTCCACAAAGTCAATGAATGCACCAGGGCACTTTCGTGATCTGTACGGCAGATATTGCAAAACGTGATACATTTCCTGAGCCATCAATCACCACTGACCTCTGCTTCCTGTAATCCTGCCTTCAAATGGTAATAAGGTTATTCAGATTGAAGGAAGGCAAAATGTGTTCTACTTGGGTCAGGACCATTATTACTCCTGATTCACACTAACATTTTGAACTGAAGCCCAAGTGGTGCAGTATCAAAATTTGCAGATGATACCAAACTGGGGAGAATAATTAAACTCTGAGGAAAGATGTAAAATTATAACATTTACAACTGGGTGGTTATATAGCAGTTTTGCAGATAAATATGAGGTGACATATTCTGGTAAGAAAAATAAGGGCAAAGTCCAGTATATAATAAAATTAAAAAAGTAGACAGGAAAGCAAAGTAAAAAAAACAGAATGTAGAATATAGTGTTGACCTTACAGAGAAACTGCAGTGCAGGTAGGCAAATAAAGTGTAAGGGCCATGCTGAGAGAGATTGCAAGATCAAGAGTTTAACTCTTAACATACGAAAGGTCCATTCAAGGGTCTGATAACAGCAAGATAGAAGCTGTCCTCTAGTCTGGCAGCATGTGCTCTCAAACTTTTCAAGCACTAACTGTATGCATCTGTAAATCTCTGAAAAGCCCCTTAATTTCAAGAGGGTTTTTTTTGATGCAAAAAGCAGTAAGCAATTAATAGTAAGCAACATACATCTGTCTTAATTTACCAAGAAACTTACTACTGTGATAACAAGCACAGTAAAACTCAGATGATCCACAATCTGACTATTCCAAAGTCCCAGTGGTTCAACATCTGGCTTCGGGTGCTGATTCCAGCACTCCCTTTCCTGTCCTGCCTTTCAACTCATGAGGACTTTGTGATTATAATATCCAAAAGAACTGAATTAAAAGTGTTGCAATACTAATGGATGTAACATCCAATTGTCCTCAAAATCTACTAGTGTGGCACCACACAAGTCCTGAGCATGCCAGATTATCAGAGTTTTACTGCTAATGGTTTTGTACAAGTTTTAAAAAGTCACTTGCAGGTTGTTTTAAAATTGGGTTACCAGCAAGTAGTGGACAAGACTGATGACCAACGAACATGACGCTTCATTAATAGAACTGATAATGCCTCGCACTTCAACATATTAAAGACGATTTTTAATGAAAAAAACAAAATGCTTGAAAACAAATTATAATAGTTTGTGGAAGATTTTGGTTGGTGATATGCAACTGAATTCAAATGGAAATTTGAGAAGAGCAAGGTACTTCACAAAACTACCACAATCTGCACCAGAATTGGTGATTTTGCCCAAAGGAGAAATACTTGGTTAAGTTCTCTGCAGAACTCAGTCTGACCAATGAATTTTAATGAATTTAAACTTTGTTGATCTGCCTTGATTTATTGCCCACCTTCTGAACTTCTCTTGCAGAACATAGAATAGTACAGTTACACCAGTACTCTTGGTTGCCAGATAATAGCATTTCAAAAGGCACAAATCTACAACATTTCTGCTGTCTAACTGCACGTGATTGAAAAACTACAGAACATAAAACAGTACAGAACAGAAACAGGCCCTTCAGCTAACTATGTCTGCACCGAACACAATGTCAAATTAAACAAAATCTTTTCTGCGTGCACATGATCCATATCCCTCCATTCCCTGCATATCTAAAAACCTCCTTACACACCACTATTGTACTGTTTCTACCACTAGCCCTGGCAGCCCGTTTCAGGCACCCACCACTCCCTATATTAACAAAAAACTTGTCCTGCACTCCTGCTTTAAACTTTGCCCTTCTCACCTTAAGTGCATGCCCTCTAGTATTTGACATTTCTACCCTGGGAAAAAAAATTCTGACTGTCTACCCTATATATGCCTCTCATAATTTTACGTAATTCTAACAGGTCTCCCCTGAGCCTCCAGCATTCCAGAGAAAACAACCCTAGTCTGTCCAAATTCTTCTGATAGCTAAAACCCTTTAATTCAGGCAGCATCCTGATGAACCTCTTCTGCACCTTCTCCAAAGCCTCTACATCCTTCCTGTAATGGCGTAACCAGAACTGCACACAATATTCCAAGTGCAGCCTTACCAAAGGTTTCCAAACTCTTATACTCATAGCTCCAACCAATGAAGGCAAGCACGTCATACGCCACCTTTACCACTCTCTCTACTTCTGTTCCCACTTTCCAGGAGCTATGGACTTTGACCC
>JARFYF010000002.1:64951445-64962672 GCA_030265395.1 Rhina ancylostomus | reverse complement strand
ACATGCAAATCTCGCAGCTTTGTGTTACAGAAAATCGTGATATGGACTGCTTACTAGGAATGCTATGCCCTATAACATGGGGGTCACCTGTATTCTAGTTCATTGCAGCGCAACAATATTACATTGTTCTGGTATTTGAAAGGCAGTTCCTGACTGGCCGGCTCTCGTTCCTCCTGCCTGATCCACTCCATCCTCCTTATCTGTCACTAAGAGATGCACCCCCCAAAATAAATAGTTTTAAATCTCTTTTTAGATGCTAATATGCACTCACACCATAATGGAGATAGGCAGCAATTTTTAGCCTTTGTATATTCCGGCAGAGTCGACCAATGTTAAACAATTCATGTCTTCTCAAATAAAAACAGCTCAATTTTTAATTGAATGAATTCTTTCTCCAATATTAAAATCTACCAATTTCAAGATAAAATTTACTGAGTGAGCAACTGGAGGTTTCTGCATCTTTATCATGTAATAATTGTCTAATAGTTTGTCTGTAGGATCCTGGCATGCCTCCTATCAAGATCATTTATACCAATGTGCAAAGCACAAACATGGTTGTTAAGTGCAACAAAGTTTTCAAAAGAATCTGATCGGTCTGCATTCCTTCAAGTTCTCATGTGAAGAGGAAACATAAGTTACATCCCTTTGACTTGTTCTATTTTACAGCCAATGGAATCAAGATGTAATATGCCACATTAAAGAACTGAAGCTTGGACTTTGCAATTCTAAACACAAAATTGAAGAAATGAAAAACATGTACAATTACAACAAAGATGAATATTTTCCATACTGAAGGGAACAAAGTATACTCAAGGACTTGAAATGACAAAGGAGTGACTTATAAACTGACATTATCCTTGATCTGCAGATAGGAGCTCAACATTTGATAAAGTATAGCTTTAGCAGTTGGTATTTCACTCAACATTTTTATGGCTGACATCCATGTTTCCCCAGAGGTTGGTTCAGTCATGAGAAGAAAGCTTCAGTCCATCCATATCCCAAACATTAGATATTTCTCCTTCCTTCTGCAAACAATAGAGATGGCGGTGGTGAGGGATTTACTAAATGCTTAGTTAAATAAATACAAAATGAAAATGTTTATGGAGGAAAAAAAAGGTAGTCAAACTCTGCCCATAATGCTGATATAACAATGGGTTTGTAGTATAAAAGTAATAATATTTGCATGTTAATTTATGAATAATCAAGGATCATCTTCACAGAATTTTCATGTAACTTGCATTGTCAGGACTTCCATTGTGTGCAGGTCAATATGCCAAAAGATGCTGACTTAAAGCATGGGCTAGCTATCAGCTCAGAAATCATGGAAACAAATGCAAATAAGGGATAAAACCAATATGCAAAATTAACTATTTAAAGGAACATCCTGAAAATATTACCACATTAGTAAAGCACCTACTCCATCTTATTGGGTTGAGTATGGCTTCCACTCAAGTTCAGAGTGATCTGGGGTGAATGATGAGGCCAACAATGGAACCGACCACTCCGATGTAGGTGGGGCAGGAAATCACAAGTGGGTGGTAATGTGGGAGATGCTGCACTCCTTGTCCTGTTTTTGGTGGGCTTTGGTGTATTCCTAAAGTCACACCAGATCAACTGGTCACAGGCTGGGAATTCCCAGGAGTGAACGAGGACATTACATTTTTTCCAAGGAACTTTGAGAGCTTCTTCTGCCCTCATGGTGATCTCTTGCTATGTCAGGGTTCAGATTGCCTGTTTCGGGAGTGAATGTGACTTGCCTCCAGAGTTGACAGTGCAATTGGGGCTTCAATGCCAGCTGAAGAGAGAATGCTGAAGTTGCTTTGCTTGTCCTACCAATGCATTTGGAGGATTTTTCCAGGTATAGTATTGGTGGTACCTCTCCAGTTGTTTTGAGGTGCTTATAGATAGTCTATGACTCTGAAGTATGCAATGGGACAATGGTCATAGTTAGATCGTACACCATGAATTTTGTGCTGAGTTTAAGTGTTGATCTTCAAACACTTCTCCTCAGAGGGCTGCAATGATGCATCAGAGGCACTAGGGGATTTCATCATCCAAGTCCACCTTCATTTAGAGATGCCTGACTAAACACAGGGAAAGGCTCACATTTTCCAGGGTCTTGTTGTGGACCTTTATTATTGGTAGGCAGCATTCTGCCGTAGGGGCAGGTTAGTAGAGAACACTTTTTTGAGCATGTTTAGTATAAGGTCCGTTCTCTCATATACTTCAGTGAACAAGTTAACAATGATTCGGAATTCAGCCTCTGAATATGCCAGAATACCTTTACCTCCCAATAGCATAGCAGATTCAACTCACTTCTAATAGTTCAACCTTAAGCAGCTTCAATTTCAAGTAAATCCTGCAGCAAATGTTCCTGTTAAATATTTATTCAAGTACTTTGAACATGAAAACAGTGAATTTGCCTGGTAGTTCAGGAAAAGTGACAACTTGTCATCAAAAGATGCTGGAAAGACAGAAAAGACAATGTTTGATGCATGTTCTTGGTGACAAATTAGCTAATCTCCACACAGTGGCATTAAAAGGAGCATGCAAGGAAGTCTGAATTTATATTTTGATTTAAGAAAAGCCAGGAAAACAGTACTGAAACACAAATGAAAATGATTAAAAATGAAAATGGAAATGATTAATTTGAAAATTGCTCCTCCCCCACCACTGCAGTGATAAAACATAGAACAGCTGCAAAGAAAAAAAACCTGAAAATATTCATGCAATAGAGGAAACATATTTTCTCCTCCTGAGTTTCCTATTACTCACCAAATAATGAGGTACCACCTGAGTAATGTTATCAATGGGAGTCATGTATCACAGATAAGGAATCTTTTAACAAGAGAGCTGTCTAAAACTGGTAAGACAAGTGTGGATGTACTATGCTTGCCAATGTTCGGTTGCAAAACAGCCCTGGGCGCAAGTCACCTGCTCACCTTCTCAAGAAACTAAACAAGAGAAAAAAAATCACAGAAAACCTCTGGGAAATAGTGTGGAACAAAGCTGGAGTGCATGAACAGTTCGAGGAAATTATTAATTAAAAGTTATTGTTGAAGAAATTAGTGGAACTTAAAGGTGGTAAATCCCTAGGACCTGAGCCAGTGTTTTAAAGGAAATGGCTATGGAGATACCGGATGCACCAGCTGTCATTTTACAAAATTCCATTGATTCCTGTACACAATAGATTAGAGAGTTGCAAATATAAGACCATGAAGAAAGGAAGGAGAGAGAAAACAGGGACCTATAAACCATTCAGCTCGATATCAGTCGTAGGAATAACACCAGAATCTATCACTAAAAAAGTGGTGGCAGAACACTTAGAAAATAATAGTAGGATAGAGCAGGGTCAACAATAGATTAATGAAAAAGGATGTGAACTCTGAGCTAGCTGCCAGAGTTTATTTGATGTTGTAAACAGGCAGAATAAATAAAGGGAAACCAGTGGAAGTGGCTTATTAAATGGCCTTTGATAAGATGGCAAAAGAGATTAGTAAACAAAATTGGAGCACATGGTAATATGTTGGTGTAGATTGAGAATTAATTAATAGATAGAAACAAATGGGTCATTCTTAGGTTGGGAGGCTGTGACTAGTGGAGCATCACAGGGGCCCACGCTGTTCACAATCTATGATCAATGCCTTGGTTGAGAACAGCAAATATATCAAAGTTGCTGATTAGAAATACTAGAGGTCATGAATTTAAGGTGAGAGGGAGCAAGTTCAAAGGAGGTATGTGAGGCAAGTCATGGGTGCCTAAAATGCGCTGCCAGGGGTGGTGGTGGAGGCAAATATGAAATACGTTTAAGAGGCTCTAAGATAGGCAAATGCATGTGCAGAGAATGGAGGGATATGGATATCGTGTACGCAGAAGGGATTATTTCAGTTAGGCATTTAGTTACTAGGTTACTTAGTTCGGCACAACATTGAAATGTAATAGGTTATGTCAGGATAGATGAGGGGCCTGATGTTTTCCCTAGGTTGGAGGAATTAGAACCAGGAAGGGCCTGTTCCTGTGTTGTACTGTTCTATGTTCTATTATAAAAAGCTGAATAGCAGTGCAGGCCATGACAAGTGTGAGGCATGCAGACAGATCAAGTTAATAGACAAGTACATGCCAGATACTGTGGGAAAAGGCAAGATGTGGTTTGGTAGGGGGAAACAAAAAGGAAGCTGGAGTATTTTTCCAATGGTGAGAAATTGGAAGGCGCTGGTGTTCAGAGGGACCTGGGTGTCCTTGTACACAAATGACTGAAAGTTAATATGCAGGTACAACAAGCAATAGGGAGGAAAAGGGACGTAACTGCATTGTGTAATGAATTGATCTGTATGATCGATATGCAAGACAAGTTTTTCCACTGTACCTCAACACAAGTGACAATAATAAATCAATACCAATACCAGCCTTAAATGCACAAAGATTTGAGTATAAAAGTTGAGCATCTTGTTCCTATAAATGTAGGGTCCCAGTGGGACTGCACCTGGAAAATTGCCTGAAGGTATGGTTTCTTTACCCACACTTTTGATGCAGGAAATGCAGTGCAGATGCACCAGATTGATTTCTGCATTGGTGAGGGCAGGGAAGTATGGTCACGTGACAAGAGTTTAAGCAGTCTGGGCACACATTCTCAAGTTTAGAAGAATGAGAGGTGACCACACTGAAATGTAATAGGTTAAGTCAGGATAGATGAGGGGCCTGATGTTTTTTCCTGGGCTGGAGGAATTAGAACCAAGAATCATGACCTCAAGTAATTCAGGGCTGAAATAACAATAAACTTCTTCACACTGGAAAAAGGTGGATCATTGGAATTCTCTATAAAAAAGGGCTGTGAAGGCCCAGTTGCTAAATATATTCAAGAAAAAGATTGATAGGTGTTTTTTTTAGATATTCAGGGAATCAAAGGATGTGGAATTAGTGCAGGAAAGTATCAGTAAGATAGAAGATCAGCCAGGATCTTATTGAATGGCAGAGCAGGCATGGCCTACCTCTGCTTTTACTTATTCTTACACGTGGTGCACAGCGGATAGGATTTAAGAAAAGATGGACATGCTTGTGAGCCAAGGAACAAAAACAGTTCAGTTCCAAAAGTTATGGCACTGAAATTGATAATAATTATCATGACTGATTGCTTTAAGATATCTTAGATGTTTATAACAGAACAACTGAGCAAAGGACACCTTTGAGGAACCTACGTAAGTGTGCAAGTTGAATTTTGTCAGACTTGGACAAGACACAAATCTAACTGGAATAATAAACCACAAATTCATCTGCCTCAAGTATTCTGGGTGTTATACTAACTAATATCTTGGCCAGGGTTCTTGAGCCTGGGTATAAGGAAGCAGGCTTCTTGCTTCAGAGGGCAGAGTGAGGAAAGCTGAAGTGAATGGCTGACTGGGTGAGTGAACTGTATTCCAAGACAGTCTGTCCTCATTCCACTGAATGGTCCAATACGTTGCCCTGACTAAATCTGATGAGACTTAATTAGATTCCTTCTTTACTAGCCTAAATTGATTACTGTCATCTGCATGAACAATGTACTCTAAGTAATGGCAGATCAGTAAATGAGTCATCGAATGATATAACCAGGATGGCTCAGCAACTCATCATTTTCCAAAAGTCATCCCTATTTGCCTACTCTTTCCAAACACACTGGCAATTTTTTTTTCCTTTTCAAATATTTATCCAATTTCCCTTTGAAAATAATACAAAGCTTACCATTAATAACACTGATTAACCACAGTGCATCCTGCATTTGGCACCTTCCCAGGTAATCATTCAAACTATTGAAATCCTACAGTGCTGTTGTCAAGATAGCCTTGAAACCAGAACACTGTGCCAATGGAGTTCCCAAGCCCAATAAAGGCACACACACCTCAAGCTGCAATTTTTTCCCGTGTACTTCACTCCGATTGCAGTGAAACTCTTCCCTTTCTAAAACTTAGCACATACAACAAAATTTTTGTAAGCCACATTTTATTTTGTATAGGAGTGGCACAGAACACACAGTCTCGTGCTGCTAACTGCCAAGTATTATTCTGGAGCCTGTATTACTACCACACTTTGCACTATAGGGTTATGGGGAATAGGCAGGAAAGTGGAGTTGAGGCCAAGATCAGATCAGCCAGGCTCTTAACGAATGGTGAAGCAGACAAGGGGCTGTGTGGCCAACCCCTGCTTCTCTTTCTCATGTCCATTTGTATTGCAGATCATACTGGTAGTTTTATGTTTTTAATGAACAGTGAAATCCAAAAACAAAAAAAAAAAGCAAAATATGAAATGCATCAGATCAACAGTAAATATCAGCAGCCAATAAACAAGTGTTCATAGTTACTGTTTGCAACAACTCAATCCCATCCTCAACAGTGAACTTTTCTGTAGAACTTCCATCCCAGATAGTTTTGTGTTTACAGCCTGACATGTTTCGATATGTCAGTGTCTTGATTTTGGCCCTTAGGAATCCCAACACTGAATCCTGCCTGCACTCACTGCTTAGTTCCACTCACCCAGTCAGCCATTCACTTAACTTTCCTCATTCTGCCCTTCGAAGCAAGAAGCCTGCTTCCTTATCACCAGGCTCAAGAACCCTGGCCTCAATACGAGTCAACATAACACCCAGAACTCTTGTGTTGGGCAGATGAATTTTGTTTTAATAGTAACAGATCTAGACCACATTTCAAAGAGAAGTAACGCCAGCTATTTTAGTGCAAGAATTTCACGTGCCCTTACAAAATTTTCTCATGTCCCAGGCACCCAAATGAGGCCCATAGTCTTTTATTTAGGCAGTCCCTCAGGATTGAGGAAGACTTATTTCCACTCTTGCTCACCTTCTCAATACCATCATGAATGCTTCTTCATACTGAGCAATTGTGGGCCAGAAATCCCCAGAAAATGTTGCATTCCTTCAAGGAGGCTTTGACTACATCCTTGAATTTTTTTTCCATCTGTCCACCTATGAACCTCTTCCTATGACAGAATTGAGAGCATTTTGAGAGTTTGGTGTCAGGCTCGTGAAAGATGAGGTCTGCCTAACCTAGATGACTGAGTATAACCACAGCCTCACTAGTACGGCTGTTGCCCCGAGAGAGGACATGTATGCTGGTCCGCTTGCTGTTCCAGATAACTTAGAGGATTTTCTGGAGACAGTGTTGGTGGTGTTTTTGTAGTGCCTTCAGACACCTGCTATGAGTAGTCTAGTCTTCAGAACCATACAAAGGCCAAATAGGAATGTTAATTTAAAAGGGCCAGGCACATCTCTCCTGTAGTCACTGGCAGAGTGTTGTACACGACTGAAGTAGACCGACTTAAATTGCTCCCGCTTAAAACGTTGGTGGCCTGGGAACTCCTGAAAGAAACACTGTATATAAAGAAATAATTTTCAACTGTCACCAGGACAGAAATGTCTTTGGAACAGGAGAAAGACACTTACAAATGAGGTGGCACTAAAATCCTTAACCACCACCCCCTCACCCCCCAGGTTCACAGCAAGCCACCTTCTAACAGCACTTTTTACAAAAGTAATGCCTCTGCAGGCACCTCTTGCAAAAGCAGTCCTCAGTCACATCCACGTCCTCTGAAAACAACAAGTACCAGCTCACAGAAGTGCCTGCACTGGTCTTAAAAGGTCAGGGTCAGAGTCACCTTCATGCTGGGAAGCTTTGCCTCAGGAGGCTGCTGCTGACACTTAACACTGAGGATCCTGCCATTTTCAATAAATGTAACATTTGCATTCATCATTGGAAAGGGTAATTGGCTGCTTTGTGGGACTCCCAAAGGAGTTGGCATTTACTTAGGGGAGTAGAATACAAACTACTGGAGAACTCAGTGGGTTCATAGAAGACTTCAGCCATTACAGACACCTCCCTGGCAATATCCTGGCATGGGTGTCGTTTGTACAAGGAGCCTATGCAGGTTCCTCTGATCTCATGGGAACATGACACTTCCATTATTGGGGCACTACGTGGCATTCCCTGTTACTAGAATAATGCTGCTTGTTTTCAGCAAGACCTTTTGAGTTCCTGGATTCATAACTGTGAGGAACCATGAGGAAACTTTCTATCAATGCCAGAAACTTGTCCAGTAATGCCAGTTGTCCCAAAAATAGAGTGGCATAACATGCGGGAGTCCAGCAGCAATCACTCCCAAATGGGTGCTAACAATTTCTATGGATTATTTTTTTCCCCAAAAGGACTTTTCAAATCAGCTTTTGAAAGGTTCACCTTTTAACAACAACTGCACAAGTGAGTTTATAGGCAAATCATTTAGTACAACATTGAGCAGTTTCACTTGGCATTTCCATTATAAATGACTTTTGAGCTTTCAAATAGCCTGTGTTTCTTCTCTCTGCTGATGACATACTTCTCAAATCACTCTTCCATTCCCAGCCTTTGCAATATTTAGTACAAAGTCTGACAATGCTGCATTCTATATGGTGGTCTCGCATTTACAATGTCAACTGTGGTTTCAACTATTCCCTTAGTTATTTGTGCCACATCACAGAAAAATGATCTGATGTCACAGTTTATTTTTGGTTAACTTATTTATTTGGGGCTCCAGAGTTCACTGGAAGCAACTCTATGTTTCAAATGTTCTGGAGACATTTTTATGACTCATCCATCTTGAAAAACTCTGGAAGACACAGCCTTCTCATGCTGGTTAGTATTTGGCCAAATGCCACAAAGAGACATAAAACTACATAATTATTTGATCCTTAAAACAAATTCCCTATTTAGTAATTATATTGCAGGACTAAAAGACATCTTACTATATTTATCACTTAAACCACATTGCATGAATAAAAATTGAATGACTGAAAAGCACAAATACCCACAAAATGAGAAAACTACATTTTGAAACTGAAGCCTTTGGTAGATCTAGCATTATCAATTTCAGGAAAATTACTGCACAGTTTAAAAAGTGCTGCATGCAGAGTAATTCTAACGTAGTTATTTGGGTCACCTAGGTGACACATTTCAGAACTGCAGCATTTTACCTCAAAATAGATCAGTAATGCGGATCGAGCTTCTCAGATGCTAAGACTGCGGTAACTGTACTTCCATAATGTCCTCTCATGAACACACATCTCCAGTTCTTTCATTCTTAATTTTCATAAAGGTAGCCCCTTGCTTTTCTAGTTTTACTCTGCTCATGGTTGGAGCAAACCAGGTTGTGCTGGAGGTTGGTTTCCCCAGTATATAGCAGAAAATCGTGGTCAGAAATCATATTGTGCTTACCACCCCAAACCTTCCAGTGATTTGCCTTTGAGCACCCAGTGCAGCAATTGGAACATATCAACCCGCCAACCCATCTAACAGTAAAATATTTTAAAAGACCATTTATTTAAAAGAGGTGGACCTGAGATTCCTGGGCATAACAGGAGCTACTGCTTTCAGTTCATGACTGATTCAATTATCTATCCAGAAAAGTTCAAAAAGAGGCAAGAAAGCAAAATAAAAAGTCTCGTTACTGCCACTGACATTTGTAAACCAGGAAAGTTATGCTGTCTCCACTTTTTCTAGTCATGTTATTTAAATGATAGTGAACATTGGTTCCTCTTTATGCAATAATATCACACTCAGAAGGCCGTATATCATGGAGTAATAGTCATAGAAACAGGCCCTTCAACCCAACTCATCCATGCTGACCAAGGTGCCTCCTGAGGTAGTTCCATTTGCCTGTGTTTGGTCCATATCCTGCAAAAGCTTTCCTGTCCGATGAGCCTATCCAAACTTCTTTTAAACATTGTAATTGTACCCACCTCTACCACTTCCTCTGGCAGCTTGTTCCATATATACACACTAGCCATTGTGTGAAGAAATTGCCCCTGAGATACCTTTAAATCTTTCCCCTCTCACCTTAAACCTATGCCCTCTGGTTTAGACTCCCCTACCCTGGGAAAAAGACTGACCATTCACCTTACCTTTGCCCCTCATAATTTTATAAGCCTCTCCAAGGTCACCCCTCCACGTCCTCATGGAACTGTTGTTTCGAAGTCCAACACAGGACCTTGCTTTATCTTCCACCCTTAGTGTCAGAAAAAAGTCAAAGCAGCAGCAGGTGCTGGAAGAACTGTTACAGAGATAGCTTTTTTGGAAGACATTTCAAATAAAATTTTGCAAGGCAAGGCTCAAGGGACAGATCTGGGAAGTGAATTGGAGAAACAGCCAAATGATCAGCAGGCAACAGTGAACAAAGAGAGCGAGGATTGAAGGGCGAATGAAGTCAAGCATCCAGAGCATTTAGTGTGCCCTTCCACAAAAAACTATGATGTCTCAAGCAGATCCCTGGGGTACACGGAAGGATTTGAATATAAAAATCAATTCACTGAGATGTGGAAGTCAATAATGGCCCAGATCAATTGGAGTCAAGAGTTTTGTTTAGTAAGGAATCTTAAAGGAGTTATTAATTTGAGAGAGACATCAAGTTACAGGAACATGAGAGAAATCAGAAGCTGGCATGAATCAGAAGTGGATGAAGATTTCATTCGTACAAAAGTGACATAACTGAAGCCACTTTTTCAAAATGCATGTGAATTATTCTTCACCTCTTAGATTATATACATTGAAAGATCAGAAGGTTGATGACTCAAAGGCATATTGTCAAAAGCTGATCTTTTATAGGCCTTGGGTACGAGGAAGTTGTTTGCTTTCAAAGATTTTCTGGATAATCTCTGGTAGAACAATTCAGTGGACCACCATAACTATAACATGCTGTTCATCCTTGTAGACTGTCCTGGCTTGAGGAACATGCTTGATCTGTTCTGCAACTCCATTAAGCCACCATTGCTCATATATCCCTGGGTAACCTCAACCAATAAAAATGCATCATTCTCAATCCTGGGAATTTCAACTGATCCAACACCACAGCATTTTGTCCCTAGTTTTCTAGATTTACCCTTCCAGAGGGACGATCTTCTTCGCATCCCTTCTATCATATCCTATTAGTATTTTAAACACCTCAACTAGATTACCTCCCACCTCACCGCTCTGAGATATGAGGTACATTTATGTTCTCAGCATTTAGTCCCAAGTCCCAGTTAACCTGCCCCCTTCCCAAGTTCAGTACACCTTCCCTGAACTCCCTTCTGAGGGAAGACATCTCATGAAAAGCAAACCAAAAAGTTAGTTTTTAACCAGCCTTTAAACATTTATTTATATATATGTGTGTGTGTGTGTGTGTGTGTGTGTGTGTGTGTGTGTGTGTGTGTGTGTACACACACACACACACA
>JARFYF010000002.1:64865319-64878498 GCA_030265395.1 Rhina ancylostomus | reverse complement strand
TGGGGAAGGCATCAGGTTGCGCAGTTTTGTGCCCGTTATTCAAGGCGCTCAAATCTTCCAGTGCCAGCTTGATATCTATCTGGGGTGGGATGTATACCGCAACCAGGATAATGGCAGAGAATCCCCCTTGGCAGATGGTACAGACGACACTTGACAACCAGATGTTCCAGGTCAGGGGAGCAGGATTGAGACAGTTAATCAAGAAGTAAACACCGCCACCTCTGCCATTACCTGATGCTGCCTTTTGATCCATGCGATCCAATACCATAAACTAGTAAGGTAGACAAATTTGCACTTACAGTCTTTCAATTCTCCCATTGTACTGGTGAGAAATGCTGAAAATTACATTTGAGGAATTGCAAATCAGTTAAATATTTGCACTCTGGCAGAGCTAGTAGGGGCATTGACTCAAAGCCCCAGAGACCTGGGTTAATTCCTGACCTCGGGTGCTGTCAGTGTGGAGTTTGCACGTTCACCCGATAACCGTGTGGGTTTCCACCAGGTGTTCCAGTTTCCTCCCATTTCCCAAAGACGTGGGTTACTATCTGGCCACTGTAAACTGCCCCCAGTCCAAGGGCTGAGTGGTAGAATCTGGGAGGAGTTCATGAGAATGCAGGGAGAATAAACAAAATGGGATTAATGAAGGGTTGGTTTGAATGGGTGTTTGATGGTCAGCACAGACTCAGTCGGCTGAAGGGCCCATTTCCATGCTGTAGAACTCTGACTCTGTTCAGCAAGAAGTCCAGTAGTTCGAGTACCAACCCAGCAATCCAGAAGTCGTGGGTTTACTTCTCAACATTTAATTCAATAATCATTAAATGTCTCTACAAACGTATTGGAATAAAACCCTTAAATATCTTTAATACCTATATGCAAGACAAGTTTTTCCACTGTACCTCTGACAATAATAAAAGGGAGCACAAATTAAAGATGGATTCAGACTTATCTTTCACGTAATTCCTGAAGGCTTCCTAAACATTGCTGCTTCTACCACTTCCCAGGCAGCATATTCCAGGCACCCACCACACTCGGTGTAAAAAAAAACCTACCTCTGACATCTCCCTAAACTTTCCTCCACTCACCTTGAACAAGTATCCTCTGGTATTGGCCACTGCCATCCTGGGAAAAAGGTGCTGGCTTTTCATAAATCTTATACACCTCCATCAAATTGCCTCTCATCCTCCATTGCTCCAAAGAGAAAAGCCCTAGCTCACTCATCCTTTCCTCATAAGTCATATTCTCAAATCCAGGCAGCATCCTGGTAAATCTCCTCTGCACCCTCTCTAAAGCTTCCACATCCTTCTTACAATGAGGCGACCAGAACAGAACACAATACTCCAAGTGCGGTCCAACCAGAGTTCTTTAAAGCTGCAACATTATCTTGCAGCTCTTGTACTCAAATCCCCTGACTAAAGGCGGCCAGCACACCATACACCTTCTTCACCACTCTGTCAACTTGTGTGGCAACTTAGAGGGATTTATGGATTTGGACCCCCATATCCCTCTGTTCCTCCACACTGCTAACAATCCTGCCATTAACCTTGTACTCCGCCTTCAAGTTCAATCTTCCAAAGTGTATCACTTCACATTTTTCTGGATTGAACTCCATCTGTCACTTCTCTGCCCAACTCTGCATCCTGTCTATATCCCGTTGTAACCTATGACAACCTTCCACACTTTCCATAACATCTCCAACCTTCGTGCCATCTGCAAACTTACTAACCCACCCCTTTACTTCCTCATCCAAGTCATTTATAAAACTCACAAGGAGCAGGGGTCCCAGAACCGATCCCTGCGGACCACCACAGGTTACTGACCTCCAGATAGAATACTCTCCATCTACTACCACCCTCTGCCTTCTGTGGACAAGCTAATTCCAAATCCACGCAGCCAAGTTTCCATGGATCCCATGACTTTCTGCATGAGCCTACCATGGGGAACCTTGTCAAAGGTCTTACTAAAATCCATATACACCACATCCACTGCTCTACCTTCATCAATTTGTTTTGTCACCTCCTTGAAAAACTCAATTAGGCTCGTGAGGCATGACCTGCCCCTCACAAAGGCATGGTCACCAATACAGAAAATAGATTTATTGTTCATTGCAGATTTAAGTTTAATTACTCAAATTTAAGTGTCTCAGCTGCAATGGTGCAATTCAAACTCGTGTTTCTAGATCAAATGGTCCAAACCTCTGGCTGTCAATCAGTTAATTAATCACAATGTCACCATGCCCCTAATATCCCAGCTTCTCTCGTCATTCTTCAGGCCCAGTACTCAATGACGCCTTCTTTGTCTACTTACTACGTTGATACCTACCATTGAGATGTTCCCCTGTATGCCACTGAACAGACTTTGCTCTGAGCTAAACAAGATTATCCTGCCATTTATTATATTGCCTGGAGACTTTTCATAGGATTCTTACATTAATATACAGTCAGTTTCAGAGGGCCTAATGGCAAGGCACAGGCGAGATACACATGACCACATAAAGGAATCATGCAGCTTCTTAATGCATTCAAATTAAAACAAAACATCCATGACCAACAAGAGTTTGAACTTGCAAGGGCAAGCTAGAATATTTAATTCAACATCAAATCAGGTACAGACAGCAGGTGCAGAGAAACAGAAAATAAACTGGATTAAGTCAGAGATAAAAGAAACAGATAAAAAGCAAAACTAATTATGACCATGGATTTTTTAAAAACCAATAACGAAAAGTTTAAGGGAAAGAGACATTCATAGAAATTAATTTTCTGAGGCAGATGTTATTTGCCACTAATTAAAACCTACTATGCCACTAAAAGTGCACAGAGACTGAAATGGATAAGCCATATCTTTTTCTGGCAAATTCAGCCCATATCTCTGTGCCAAGTACAACACTTTCACACAATTCAATTACATCGAATGGACAATCAGAAAGCAAGAGAGCATTTCAGATGGCTTTCTGGGGAGCAAGCCATTTCAGAAAACAAAATCCTGATTTCTGAAGTTAACTGTGCAAATATGGGAGCCCACATCTATATTAACAATCTCAAGGAGAGAGAGACAATTAATACATAAGGTAGATGGTTTTTCATCGGGACATTTCAATGGATCAACCTAAAATTTTAAAACTGTTTCCCTCTCAGACCTTGTGTGCTTTTATTTCAGCTTGTAGTATTTTGCTTTTACTATTGAGCAGCAATAATCTCACTGCTATTTCTATTGCAACATCTGGGACTATGCCATCCACACCAACTCATTTGCTTCAAACAATTTCTTGCCACTCTATGTTGTTCACCTCAATACTCCATAACCCCTGAAAACTAGCCACGCTACTTCCATCCCCAGTTGACTAATATTCCAATGTTAATTCAAGACCTTCATTCCACTTTCTCAAGTGCTCTAACCTAAACCTCAAAGTCAAAACAAGTACAAAGGAAATCCAAGTCAGTTATACATGCAGCTTTTAAACTTTTCATGCAATATTTCTAACAATTCCGACAGCTGCAATTTTACACTTTCACCCTGCACTTGACTTTTCCAGAAAGTAAAATTGTTTCCAAAAAAAAATACAGCATCTTTCACTTCCTTCTCCAAAATGCTGGTTCCACAGCACCTCCAATTCGTTAATAAACCTGTCAATCAAACAAGGCCGACATGGCCAGTCCTGATGCAGTGTTTCAATTTGAAACATTGATAATTTTTCCCCACACTCCCACCCCCCACCAACCCCCCCCACAGATGCTGGTCAACCCACTGAGCTCCTCGTTGATCCAGATTCTAGCATCTGTAGTCTCTTGTGTCTGACATGGCCGTCTTTCGACAAGAAATTCCACCATTCATTCCAAGAATGCTGAAATACGACACCTCCTAATGTCAACCAGACAGATGCTTGCATTTCATTTTGTGTAACATGTTGCTCCACCCACATGAAAAAATGCATCCAACTTAATAGTCATGCCACAGAAGAAATATATGGTATAAAATGATATGGCACCCTTTTGCCTCGTAGTCCATCCATCCATCTCTGACGCCCAGCTCTCTGATCTTTTGGGATACATCATCTTGGGTCTAGTCCACATTCTGGATTGTTGCCTGTGGTTACTGCCCACACCCGTTTAATTTTTCCAGTAGCATAGGCCCAGAGAGCTGATGTTCACACCCAATAGACATCTGGCAGGGCAGAACTGGCACCCTGGGGTACCCTGACATCTTTTGACAGAGCAATGGCTTTCCAAGGATCTTTGATTTGAGATGCTTAAAAACCACGCAGATGGGTTGAAACAAGTTCTAAAAATTAAATAAAGGCATTAAAGCAGTACCAAATAATTAAAAACGAGATGAGCAGAACAATTCCCTCTGTCCAATGGATCGGCAATCCTTTTTAAAGAGACAAGGTTGCTGTTCATATGCCAGTCGTGCCTAGCATGAGGCTGAGGGGTAGGTGCAAAGTGTATTCAGTTCCCTCATTAGCAAGTCCACCACCAGACCACGCACACGTGCAAGCCCAAGATGTACTGGGACACAAACAGCTGATTACCACGGCTCCCTTCAGAATTGTCAACTATCAGTCAATGTGATTTGGCACAATGGTTCCTTAAAGGTTCCAACATTATTGCTTTGCTGTTCTGTCTTGAAGTACAATTTTTCACATTGATCACAAATTGAGAAAGGATGTTTAACATCAGTGCTAATTTTGATTTGTGAGCTTGTGGATGGAGACAGAAAGCAAGAAATGATAAGTTATCCTGGGAGTGGGAAATTGCTGGAGTTCATTTTTAAGGAAAATAGTAGCAGGGAATTTAGACAGTCACAATACAATAAAGCAAAGTCAATATGGTTTGATAGAAGAAAAACAATGTTGGACAAATATAAGAGTTCTTTGATAATGCAACAAGCAAGGTTGGTAAAGGAGAACCAGTAGACACACTGTATTTGGATTTCCTGAAAGCATTTATAAGGATGACACAAAAGCTAAGAGTTCATGGTACCGGGTTAATATATTAGCACGGATAGAGGGTGAGCTCACTAACAGAAAACAGAGGGACAGGATAAATGAGTCGTTTTCAGTTTGACAAGCTGTAACTAATGGGATACCACAGGGACCTATGCTGGGGCCTCAACTATCTACAATCTACCTTAATGCCATGCATGAAAGGACTGCATGCATTGTAGTCCAATTTCCTGACAAGCTGTGAGGAATAGGCAAAGAATCTGCAAAGGGACATAGACTGGTTGAACAAAAAATTAGCAGCTGGAATACAATACAGGGAAGTTTGAAGTTATTCACTTTGATAGGAAGAATAAAACAGCTGAATATTGTTTGAATGAAGAACCCAGAACACCATAGTGTAGTGGGATCAGAGTGCTCTCAGATACCAACTACAAAGTTAACATGCAGGTATAACCAGTAATTATGAAGGTAAATGGAACATCAGTCTTCATTGCAGAGAAGTATCCCTCAGAAGTCTGGGGAAACGGGACAGACAATCCTTCCGTTCTGCAATCATGCCAACTGCTTTTCAAGAGAGCGTGTGTATTGCTCCAGATTCCAGCTGAATCAATTTTAATATGAGTATTGAAGAAAAATAAATACGTCTGATACTGTCCACATCCGCTTCATTGCTCTTTTGGAAAGGACTACCAATGCATCTATTTTCAATCTACTGTCACAATTACCTCATAATGGCATCAATGCCTCAAAAAAAAATCCACACAATGAAAAATGTACATCAGCAGATGATATACAGAATGCCAAAGCAAAATAAAGTAGATGTTGGAAACACAAAGAACCAACCAACAATGTTGGAAATACATAGTAGGTCAGGCAGCATCTGTGGAGAGAAAAATAGAGTTCATGTTACCTGTTGACCAACTTGTCAGAATAATGTATTTGAATATAAAGTAAAAAAGTATATTAAAATTGTAATACATACACATATTTCCTGCTAACATATTTTCCATTTGAATTTTTTGGCCAGATATAATGGAAATTGTAGACCTGAAGTAGTTATAGTGAAGTTTTTCACTATGCCCACAATGTCCCTGTAGAAGGGCTGCAGTTACTTACAGTGTAATCATTCTGCAATTTGCATTATAACTATAAGTGCAGGGATTTCCAACAGCAACTTCAAAGGAGGACAAAAATAAAGAGCACAGTAGGTTGAATCATCACTGCACTATCACGATTACAGTTCCTCTAGACTCTTCACTTGCAACACAAGATCTTCTTGTTCAATGGAGAGAAACTTTCTAAAAAATCAAACCCAGCTACTTTCAAGGGCCACTCATGAGAAATATATTTCATTTTAACTGTATGTACTGATATTTTTAGCCTCATTAAGAGAGACATGCTGGAGGTCACACTGCTCCAATTGCCATCATTTGTTGCTGTACTCGCCACATCTCCAGTGCCTCTCAACAATGCTGGACCTTCACCCACCAGTACCGTACCCCAGCGTCATCGAATGATAGAACTGTGCTCACCAGCGCTGTATGCTAGTGTTTCTGTAATAGACCCATGTGCTACTGTCACCATGCTATAAATAGAGTTCTGTACCCAGCAATGCCGTACCATGAGTCTGGAGTT
This sequence comes from Rhina ancylostomus, assembly GCA_030265395.1. Lineage (NCBI taxonomy): Eukaryota > Metazoa > Chordata > Chondrichthyes > Rhinopristiformes > Rhinidae > Rhina > Rhina ancylostomus. Next base: position 64,871,924 of record JARFYF010000002.1, on the reverse strand, counting down.
GCATGAAGACCTGAATCTTTATGCAGGAGTAGAAGTTTGGACCAAACTCAACACAGTTCTTGATCCCAAACCCAGTCAGTTCAAACTTGAGGATTAGCATTGGGGCACCCCAGGGTCTAGGCAGATGTAGAGGATAGGGCAGTCGATCCTCCATCGAATTGCAGCTGCCACCTCCACAGTGCTGCTTCTCAGTTCCAGCACTTCCCCAATTGAAGTCACAAGTTGTTTCTTTAAATGAGTTGGGTCTTGCTCAGCAATTCCCATGGACTGATGGCTAGCCCACAGGAGGAATATCTGGTGGTGGTGAAGTGTCAGAGCAGACAGAAGGGGACTGCAAAAGGCAGAATGTGCTCAACCCCGGACCGGATGTGGACAGATCTAGTTGTTCAATAAAAGTACAGTCAGGGCAAAGTTAGCAATCAGGCTCAGAGATTAGGTTGCATTTCAAGGGCATTTTAAAAGAACAAGTCTTAATAATAGGGACCAGAAAACTACTGCATTGTCACTTCAAGGGTAATTAGGGATGGTTCATAATTTCTGCCAGCATGACTCAAATCCTAAAATGTGAAGTTGAAAAGTAGAAAGTTACACACATCAATTGGTATCAAAAGTGAAAAGTCCAGTGATATTTGAATAAGTTACAAATGGTGTGTTGGAAGGATTCAGCATGAGCAACAGGGGTAAAATGTACATTTTTCAGATGGCTCAATGTATTAAACCAATGATCAGCTGAACCATAAAATCCCAGGAAGATCCTAAAGGCAATTTCTGATTCTGCCAAGTTAATTGAACCCAGCCAGAGTAGCAATCGCAGCCATTAAATTCCAAATAGAGGGAAAGATCCTATCCAGCAACCCTTTGCTGCAGGATGCATGACTGGAATTTGAATGCAGAAAGGATTGTGTTTGTCTGTGATGTCCTTTGCAGTCAAGTCAACTGCCCTTACGTAGGAATAAAGGCAACCTGAATGAGACACTGAAGATGCTTAAGGTGCTCAACACAAAATCAAATAAGGGACTTATACCTTCAGACATCATGAACACTGCTCAGCTTAAATAACATGTTGGTTATTAGACTTCCACGTAGTAAAAAGAAAGTATTGACCAAAACTGGAGAATAACCAAAAATAAAAGTAAAGAATGTTAATGCAAATTGTTTAACTTGCACTGTAATTGCAAAACCAGAATTGAATTTTCAAACAAGATTAGCAGAGCAAAATTTAAAAAGAAAATCAGCGTTTTCATGGCATTTATTTCTATTTTTGAAGCCATATTGACTATTATGTCGTGTTTTATATTTTCATTTCAGATTTCCAGAATCAACTTCTTGAGATTGGGATATTTCATGTTCATAGCATTATAGTCTAGAGCAAATATTGGATAAAAGGTATTACATGCACTGCCAACAGCTTTTTAAAAAAAGACCAGATTTTAACAACTGATTAGTGGATTCGTTTAATAAAAAACTATGTCAAACATGATGCTTCCCAACATGTTAAGGTTTTATAAAATCTCACATCAAAGAATAAGTATCAAGGCATTCAGTAAGTGGCCAGGACATTTTGCAGATTACTAGATTTACTTTTGACAGGGCAGGGGAAATCCTTTGTCCCACCTACTCTCAGTCAATTAAGTGTCCTGGACAGTGAGCCTGGACTGTTAAAGGAATTGGTTCAAAGGGTTAAAAGAACTTATTCCCTGACGTTTTTACATATCTAATCAGCCTCCAGGATTTTGCACAACTTTTTTTTAAAAAATCAATTACTTTCATTCATATCCCTGCTTGATCTGGGAAGATGGAAACAATAAACTCACAGTTTGGGGCTCGAAGGAAGGGCTATGCAGTGAGAGAAAGTAGTATACAGCATTGTAAAAGGAGTTAAACAATATGAATCTTGGTTTGAAATCACTAAAACCTATCAATTCCAGAAAAGTTTCAAAAATTATCAGTGCAGTAGATAATTTCCATAACCTGCTTTATTGTTTCTGCTACCCATGTGAACATAATGGCAACATGTTACTGCACTGTAGCTTGGAAACTAATGCTATGGCAGAAATGAAGATATTTAAATTAGCTTCCAGCTCACTGACTGATGATGCAGTTGAGATAAATGGTCACAATAAGGCAAATATCTGTGGGAAATGTGCCAAAAATGAAGTGAACTGAGAAAATATGGAGGTCAGTTTTTCCTAAAAAAAATTAACATGTCACAGACTTATCTCAGAACATGCATCAATCATATAAATTGCTGAATCTATTCACTTCAATAGATTTCCTGAAATCAAATATGCAATCCAAAACTACTGATATAAAAAATTTGAACCATACAATTAGTACACATTGCAGATTTCAACAATATAACTTAGATCAAACTCACATCCATTGCTGGCACAATATCTATATCTCAGGACAAGGAATCAAAATTTAGTTTCTGACAACCAGCAAATAGGCTGTTATAATGATCAAGCAGCATCCAAATTAACTTCACCATAAAAAATAATTTTTGATTTTGTTATTTATAAAGACAATTATATAAAATGAATTATTCAAGTTAAACTTTAAATATTACAACACTATACGTGCACAGAAATACAGGTCAACAATTCAATTGTTGGATTGCCCTTAACAAACGAAGTAAGACAAAAAGATGCGTTATGATGTAAATTTTATTAGGATAATTGAAACAAGAAAATCCATATTTATGCATTAATAGGAGTGAATTTCCCATGTAGTTCACAGTGATGTCACTGTACAAACCCAACTGAGACCAAGAGTGATGACTTATCTCCATGAATCATTACTACTATACAAAAAGTATTTTCAGCAAAACAAACATAGCCTCTAAGACTCACCAAGGAACTACAAAGACAACAATTTTGATATACACAGTTTCATTATTATGGTTAAACAATCCATAGCATATCTCAGGGGTATTATCAAACAAAACCTCTGACACCTACACACAAAATCGAAAGTTGGCCAATGAGTTAAACGCCTTAGAAGGTGGAAAAAGTAGACAGATAAGGTTACATTGCTGGAACAAATTATAGAGAAAGAATTTAAGAAAAAAGACAAGCTGTTGCTTAACTAGGAGCTAATACAGTTCATAAAAAAAGGTTTAAGGAATCAGTGGGAATTGATGCAAGTTAGGAGGCAGACAGCAGAGTGGAAGATGGGAGGCTAGTTAAAAGTGGATTGCAAAAATCAAGTCTACAAATAATGGATGGGGAGAAGGATAAAATCATTAGCTTGTGAATGGGGATATGAATTACATTTCAGGACTAGATGATAATGAGGTCATCTGCTTCTTGGTCAACACCATTTATGTCAATGACTTTGGAAATCTCTGCTCATCTAGTACTTAACGTCAGACAAGCACCCTGAGAATTCAGTGAGTGTGCAGGGGTCAAGAAAACTGGTGAAGAGAAGGCACTTGATAGATTTTGCATAACTGCTAAAGGCCAACATTTTAAAAAATGCAAAGGAAATGTAAAAATAGAAGTGTAAAGACACAAACAATAATAAGAGATAGATTCGTCAGACGCAAGAGTAGTTAGTTGCTGGATTACATGAATGCCCTTTATACAGGTGGCATACATGGAAGCCACATAGCATAAATTTGGTTAAATGAATGGAGTGATTTAGAAGACTTACAATAAAAAGACATTTCAGACAACTTTTTGAATGCAGTAATTAAATGATTGAAAAAATACTGTCAAATTCTAAAAAACAGTATTCTTTCACACTAACCTACACTGATGTCAGTGCATCTATTAACAATGCACTAAAAACTAAGTTTAATTCAAGATTTAGTAAGGGCAGATAACTTACAACACACTACAGTAATGCTATCTGCAGAAATACAACAGCTGAAACCTGCAATAGTCCATTAACCAAATATAAATGCCAGTACATCTGATTTTCCTCATCTCCACCTCCTTCCCTCCCTAGTAACCAAATATCTTTACTTGCAATTACACTTCCGCGTGCAGCTAGTTAAAGACAGATCAAAACCCAACTACAACTGCTCCAAAGAACTAAAGATCACATATGCACATGCCCCACATGGTCAATTTCACCCCAAATTATTTGGTAATCATGGGGATTCCAATCAGAGAAGAGCACAGCCAAATATTTGGATACAGTGCAAACTTCCTCGAATCATCACATCTGCAAAGCAATGGCAGCGCCTTCCTATGCAACATTTGCCCAGATCTTTGAGCCATCATTAGTCCATTTACAAATCCCTGTTTATTGCAATATCACTGCGGGATCCATGTAACCATATAACAGCGCTGGAGACCAGCTTTGATCTATTCCGCTCATCTCAGGCAACGAGAAATGCCACTGTGGCAAAACGAGATCAATACATTGCCATCCTCCTTTGCCTGTGCCAAGACCTGCAGCATCGCCAATGTCCTGCAGACTATAAATGCGCCCAGAATTAAATCACACAGTTTGGATTCAAACCCGGCAGAAATGGGCAGAAGTTAATATTATGTGTGTTTATGTAAACTTAAGTAAAGGCTGGAGTGATTGGGTAAGGGGTGGGAAAAAGGGTGCATAATACCACGCAGCTACACTGGGTAACTGGCACGAAGCCATCTCTTCTTATGCGTGCCAAAAGCCTACTTAATGTACTTTCCCCGGAGTAATTTCTGCAATAATTTCCAGCTAACACGGCTCAAAAAACGGCTTGCTCCGGTTCTTCTCACACATCGCCTTATAATCACTACTTTCCTTCCCACTCCAGGGATGGAGCAGAGGAGTAGGGTGGACGAGGAGAAAACCCCTTACCTGCGTCTGTTTATTTCTCCCTGAAGTCTCCCGTTGAACCCAGCGGCGCCTTGTGGATCTAGTTTCCTATATATTCGCGTGCCCCATACCTTAGTTCCCCTAGGGCTGGTGGCTAACGGTGCTGCGCTCCGGCTCTGCACCCCTCCCAAGTCGCTACACCAGAAACTGTGCGCGATCCCGCACCGGGAATCCGCCTCGCTCGCATCCTCATTGGACGAGGCGCCGTCTGATTGACAGCCCGCGCGGTCGCGGGAACTGTAGTCACAGAAAGAGGCAGCTGGCAGCACATGAGCTCAGTCAAGAACTACACCCCCTCGCCTTTCGCTGCTCCGGGAGGCGGTGGATAAGACGTCCTTATGGATGCACCACTAGTGCCCCCCCCCTCCCTCCCCCACCTTCCCTAGTTATCGGATGTTCTTCTGCAATCATGTAGGTCAGAACTAAACGTGTTAATAGGCAATACTGACATTTTGTGGAAGTGTTTTCATTTTGCAAAGAGCAGAGATCCTGTTCAGAGCAGCTGGTTCTGCAGACTGATTCCTGGGCAGCACCATCTTGTGGCAACAGCATGCACGAACAGATTTATTGATAATGACATTTGGTGAGAATGATTTATGTTTGCAGCATTGTTGTTCTCAATCTACCTTTAATTGGCTGATATGAATACTGTTATTTAAAAGGACGAACAAATTACAAAAAAATTCTAATAAAATGACATAGACCTGAAATATTAATCCTTTCGCAATCTCTGTAGCTGCTCTCTTCTACTGAATATTTAGAGCGTTGATTTAAATTTTCATTTCATACTTCCCTCCTGTGTTTTGTTTCCAACAGATTAAACATTTTTCCACCGAAGTGTAAAATGTAAAATACACCATTTTATCCGCAATCAAGTTGCTTTTGTAAACTTTATCATCTCAGCAGGGTTTCAACAATAAACACGGTATACATGCATAAAGATCAATGTTGTGAAGTGAAATGCAAATCTCAAGTAAAATAAAAAAAATCTGAATTATATTAAAATACTTTAAACGTTTTCTTCTTTGAGGGTAATCCTATTACCCATAAGTCGGATTTGGACCTCAGTTCCATGCATCCATTCCTGAGCGAATAGAGTTTTAATTACCAAATGCCCCATATGTGCGATGTACTGTAGCCACATTAATCATTTCTCTAGTACATAGCACAGCTCACCACTGTGGGTTTCAACCCTGATGCTGAATATGATTAGCGCACAACATCTGGGTCGGCTTTGCTATACGTATCCTGGAGTAGACTGGAGCTCTGATCCCATTTTGGCTTTGTTCTGTCTGATGTACTGCATTTTGGTTCTGCCTTCATGACCATCCTTCCATTTAGCCACTGTGATTAGTTAATGAAATAAGGCAATTGTAACAGGTTTCTGTCTGTACCTTCTTGCATTTTCAAGTCCAATATTACTTCTTGCCTGCTGGAATTCAGTTGTTGTGTCAGTACTGTTTCGGGGATGTTCAGAACTTTTGCAGATGCTTAAATCCCTTGTGAAAATACAGAATACTTTGTGCAAGTCTTAAATTCCAAAACTATTATCTCTACTTTTATTTTTATTGAATGAATTTGAGAGGTTTGGCATAGTACCAAAATAAGTTTTCATCCGTTTCAGAGAGCAGTGCCCTCTTATATTATTTATCACATACAAAAGAAAAATCAATTGCCAATGCCACAACCCACAGATTCAAGAGAGAGTATAGTTGTCAGGGCAGAAATATTTGGAACACAGCATGAAAATGTAGTTTTTTCTATATCTTAATTTAAATATTGTTTATATT
>JARFYF010000002.1:64393922-64405162 GCA_030265395.1 Rhina ancylostomus | reverse complement strand
TGTAATCTATATGTAATATTCAATGGTTAATGGTTGGCATTCAAGGAATCCAACCAATGTTTCTTCAGCTTATCTGCGTTTATAACTAAGTTATAATGGAGGTGCAATTACAGTGATACAGCTAGTAGAGCTGTTGCCTCAGAGCTCTAGCAACCTGGGTTCCATCCTGACCTTGTGCTGCCTATTTGGAGTTTTCACATGCTCCCTGTCATCATGTGAGTTTCCTCTGGGTGCTTCCGTTTCCTCCGACATCCCAAAGGTGTGAATGTTTATATGTTAAATAGCTACTGTAAATTGCCCCTAGTATGCAGGAAAGTGGTAGAATCTGGGGGGAGTTGATGGGAATGGGGAGAGTATAATATGGGGTCAGTACAGGATTAGCATAGATGGATGCTTTATGTTCAGTGCAGAGTTGATGGGCTGAAGGGCCCATTTCTAGATGACTATTCCATAATTCAATTGGGACAAACTTCTTGAATGTATGAACTGCTGAGAAAGTGTTGCTGCTCTTCCTTATTGAACTTCAGAAATTTTTCAAATTGAAACATTCATGGAATGCAGGTGGGAGTCAAACATCCCTTAATAAAGAAATTAAAAATCAACAAAGCAAAGCCACCCCATTACTAAACTAACAATACTAAACCAAACCAAACTAACAAGAAAGTACTCAACATTCCCCCATTTCTTAATTCTGTGCTACATTTGCATCTTTATTCACTGTAGATGAAGACTAAATGATCTCATAAATAAATGGCACAGTTGTCCATTGCTTATTTGCTTTACCAAAAATATCTGCTGCACCAGACTCAATCTCAAGAACAAGGATAACCCTTGGCTTCTTTTCCTAACACAAACTGTGTTACATCTCCATAAATGGGACGCACAGCGATACAACTGCTAGTGGGACAAAATTAAAAAATAGTAATGTAAGATTAGTGTAAAAGGGTAGTTAATGGTCGGCATGAACTCAGAGTTTCGAAGGGCTTGTTTCCATGCTGTATCTTTCTATGACTCTATGAATATGAAGGGATTGAGACATAAAATGTATCTGGTATTTATTGCAAGCAGACTAAAATTAGTTATACATTACATCTTTGAGCTGGCAGATTTAACTTCTGAGATAATGTCTCATTGTTGCAAAGCACACATCACAATACTCTCCAGTCCAATCAGGATCACAATATGACTACATACACAGCGACAGAGAAAACAGCATGTTCATGCTTAAATATACAGTTCCACTCTCTTTTTAAAGAATAAAATATTTTGTCTATTCTTATCAATACATACATTTAATGAACAACTACAACTGGTAATTGGTTTTTGCAGTCTTCCTAATCTCTTTGCAGATTTTGGAGTGGGATTAACATTTGGATTGTTTGGTCCTGGATTTGAACTCAAAGGAATTTCTGTTGCTTTGTCAGATATGATTAGGTTTAGTTCTTCATTTCCTGAACTCTACACTGAATCTGGTTCAGACACAGTGGTTCACCATTGAAACTTGCTTTATTTGCAGCAGAGATCATTTGATCTACATAAATATCCCATCACCAGTTTCAAATATCTCTTGGCTCCACATTGTGTGAGCTTGACTTGCTGGGTGGGCTAAGAGCAGGAACACAGTCATTTTGCTTGAAACTGTGTTCTTTCTGATTAGTGTCACCGGGACGATCTTGACTCAATTGCTTCTGTTCATTTCTCAAAGCTAGAATTGATTCAGCAGAGGTCAAGTATTTTCACAATCTTCTCTTCATCAGTAGGTCTGTAGTTCTGCACCATGTGGCTGTGTGCAGACTTGTTCTGAACTGAACTTCAGCAACAAATTGGCTAAAGGACAGTTCATGCTTGCTTTTCAACATCCCAGTTACACTTGTTTCCTGAGAACTTCCATTTGAAGCTGGTTGAAATAAAAGAATGATGGTACCATTGATACCATTACTTCTAATTAAATTAATGAACAGTATGGTTCGAAACTGAAGGCCATCATCAGAAACAGGGTAGACCCATTATATTCACGTATAGATTTCAACTCACATTCAGCAGTTCTACGTGATCCTATGTGTTTCACTTCAATCCACTTTGTGAGGTTAGTGATTAGTAACAGAAAATCATTTTTGTTTTTTTCCCCACACTTGCTCTCTGAAAAGGTCTACTGAGTCTAGGAGCCTAGACTGCAAAAGAGTTTTTGGAATCATACTCATATGGCTCATTACTGCTTCTGCACCACAACTTGATGTATCACAAGCCAGTTTCAACTCTCATGTTATACTGTCATAAACAAGGAGAGCTTCACTTGCTAATATTTTCTTGCATTCATGATAAACACTCTGTTGCTCCTTGCTCCACATCCATTTCTGATCCTTTTTCAACAAGTGATACACTGTTACATGATCTGGGATGACTTGCTCATAATCCTGCAGTATCCTAAGAATGGCCTTAGTTAGAGTTATACAGCACAGAAGCAGGCCCAGCTCATCCATGCCAACCAAGATGCCCATCTAATCTAGTCCCATTTGATGGCATTTGACCCATATCCCTCTAATCCTTTCCCATCCATGTACCTGTCCAAATGTCTTTTAAATGTTGTTATTGTACCTACCTCAAACACTCCTCTGGCAGCATGTTCCATATACGTTCTACCCTCTGTGTGGAAAAAGTTGCCCCTCAGATTTCTACTAAATATCTCCTTTCATCTTAAAACCTATGCCCTCTAATTCTTGATTCCCCAACCTAGGAAAAAGGCTATGTGCATTTGACCTATCTATGCCCCTCGTGATTTTATACAGTTCTATAAGGCCACCCTCAGGAATAAAGTTCTAACCTGCCCAACCTCCCCCTATAACCCAGTCCCTCGAGTACTGGCAACATCCTCATAAATCTTTTCTGTGTTCTTTCCAGCTTTGTGGCAGCGTTCCTTATAGCAGAGTGAACACAATACTCTAAATGGAGCCTCACCAATGTCTTGTTCAACTGTAAAGTAACATCCCAACTTTTATACTCAATGCCCTGACTGATGAAAGCCAGTGTACTAAACACCTTCTTCAACATGTTGTCTACCTGTGACCCCAGAACTTCTATTTCTGCTATTTTTTATTGACTTGGTGCACTGCTAATGATTTCAACTTTTTCCTTCATTAATTATAGACCATTGGCAGCAACCTTCAAACCAATGGAACATCATCTCTCATTACAAAAGTATACATATGCTTTACTTCAACTTCACACCGTGCTCACATAATCTCCATAATACTTGACAATCAATAAGATTTTTTTCTATGCTTGGACCAAACAACAGATTATGAAAGCAATAATCCATCACTTGCAAAATTTTATCCTTCAGGGGAACATTTGACTTCATTTGGGTAACTTTGTGTATGGGTGGTCATTTGTATGTATTGATAGTCAGGTTCCGTTGAGTATTTCTGTTGGCATTCAATTGTGTGTAAGGATTGGAGAGGTCCAATTCTGTGAATACCTTTGATAATAATAATTGCACGTACCAGTCTTGAAAAGTGAGTAGTGTTCATTGTATGCAACGCGGATCAGTGTGACTGGTTAGTCTCCATGTAGGTGCACAGTTTTGTCTGTCTTAGCCACAACCACTATGGGAAAGGTTTTCACAAACACAGACCATTTTATCATAAATCCAGTTCCTCTAGACTTGCATTAGATCATTTTTGCATTTGTGTGTGTGTACCCTGATACACCAGTGCAGCTGTGCTCAAAAACATCATGATCCTTTCCAACAACATATCAGGGTACAACTTTGAAGCCTCAGTGATGAAAATATTGCTCCAACCCTCCTGAAGTGGCTTCATGCAGGACTTCTCCAGTGAAGCTGATCTGTTTTCATATTCTACAACAGTGAAGGGCAGCTGTATTCATTGTCATGGAGCCCTAGTATTATACAGCAGCAGCTCAGGCTCTTTAGCTCACCAGGTCTGCACTGACATTCAGGCACCCATTGTCTGCGGTATTGCACTGTGGACTCCATTTACCCCAATACCCGTGAAATCCCAGCAGTTTGGTGCTTTCTGTTAACTTCTGCAAGTGAGTTTGCTAAATGTTTCGACTCATTATAGAACAGTTTGGAGCAGCACCAGTTTGCACTCAAATGCACTGATTGTTAATCAAAACCATTATTTCAAAAGTATGTCTGTTTGCTGTTGTTATGGCTTCTGACATAAAATCTGTATAATCCTGTTTCCTCATTGGCTGGTTGAACTTCCAAACTATTAAGTCCACCTTTTGAATTGCCACTGAAATTGCTTTTCTCTCTTGTCTTAACCTTAGATCCACAGGCTATCAGAATATGACTTTTCCTTTGGCAAATAAAACACTAACTGTTCAAAACTGACTGTCGTAACAGATAGCCATTGCAACAATAGTAACAGGCTGAACTCATCTCACCATTATGCTTTGGATTTTGGTATGGGGTCATGAACTGCAGCCACTCCAGTTGCTTGTGTTGGATGAAATTCGCCACCATTCCTGGATACATTTTCATTGACAAAGTAATTTGATATATCAGTTTAACTAGCATGATTGTCATACTCAATGACCTTGACTGAATTCATCCATCCACCAATCCACACGTAAGCCTATCAGTATGGCACAATCTAATAAGGTCAAGCAGTAATAGAATAAATAACCAACTAATCAGACCTTAATGGCAGTAGTAAAGGGAATAAACATTGGCCAGGATGCTGTACGATTTTCTTTGTAAAGTGCTGTTGGGTTTTATATGACTGCCTGAGCAGTACTGCAGATGAACAGCAGTATTTTCAGTGATCTGATTTTCTCTTTTACTGCAGTGCCAAACTAGAAATACGTGCTCACTTCCTAGACCCCACTCAGCCAAAGCTGACCTTTTTATAGCATTTCCAGTGCATAACTGATTGAGCAAAGCCTGCACAAAACTCGGAAAATTGCTCCAACATTTACCCTGATTGCAGATAATTCAATGATGCTCCTCTTCATTTTATATGGTCCATATACCTGACAACTCCCAAGATTTAGTCAGGAATTTTCACTGATTTATGAAAAGTACTGGCACCTTGGTGATTTCAGAGATAACCCTGGGTCAATGCAGGTGGAAAGACCATTCTCCCCAGAGCAACACACATGTAACAACAAGTGCTGAGATTTTATTTCTTTAAAGAGTCTCTGTTTAAATTAATGGAAAGAGATATTAACACAGGATTTTCTCAACTACCCATTGTTCCTTGGGATTGATATCTACTGCCGCACACAGTTAGAGAGACTTTACGATCCACCTGAGCTCTGCTGGCCTTCCAATGCCAAGATGGTTCATTATGTAGATTGGTCCAAAGTGAGGTGCCTCCTGTGCACAGGATCTACGAAGAAAGGCTTCCTCATAAGATTACTGTCTAATCCTTTTGCAATACATTAGAGTTCCTAGAATGTGAGGATGTTTTTAAGAAAGGTTTGCAACATCCATCCTCAGAAATGTATTTATTGGAACAACCTTGGCTGAAGTTTGTGTCTTGGCATAATTTATATGTCCATACCTTTTTTATAAACAAAAAACACTGTGTGGCATAATGAAGAATCCCTGTTTTTTTATTTGGAGCCAAAGTATTTTAAGTGTGAGAGAACAAAAAGCAAGAATGGCAGGTACTGTTAGTGTTGTTTTCAGAAAAACATAGAGAGCAAGCGTATGAGAGAATCAAGCTCTCAGATTTTGCATGTGCTACTGAAAATATATTGTGCAGGAAGAGGTGGGAGAACACAAGCTTTTAAGATTGGTGTGGCATTTTTCTCAAAGTAGGTAAATCCTGAGATGGAGCTCGTTCAGGTACAGTCTAGACCTAGGGACCCACTCATCTATACATCAGAGGGGGTGAGGGGGTGCATGCTTTGTTATTCCAGTTTGGGAAGTGAGTTTCTGACCCATGACATCGTGGGCTGTGTTCCAGGGAAAGAGAGTCCAATCTCCAACTCTGCAGAGGGATGCCAATCCCAAGGAGTGCAATCCAAAACCACAGGATTTTGCAAAAATGCATTACTGTTCACTTCAAAGAGTCCTATGAAGGCATTTACATTTTCTTCTAAGCTATCGCCACCTCCCTCACCTCCAAGGCCACAGAACCTGGTTGCTAACTAGAAAATGTGCAAAGCAGGCAATGAAATAATTAAGATGCAATTTTACCTCCTGAGAGTGGATGGTCTGCCCACCTTTTTCTCCCTCACACATAAAGCTAGAAGTTGGCCATTTTGAAATTTAATCCCTTTGTGTTAGGAATATTTACCACTTTGATAACCCAGAAACCATTGGCACATTCTGCAAATTTTGCAAATCACAGTCTGGATGCAGAGATGGTCTATTATTTTGCTATGCTTTTTGTTCCATTTTCTATCATTTTAACTTGAATTAAACTTAAAAATAACTCAACATATGAGCATGGGAACACAGTGAAGTCCAATATTGTTTCCCTGTTGTTTTGTTTACTTAATATTTGCAATCCATGGTACATGAAATCAAAATAAATTTCTGCAATTAGCAAAATTGCCTAAGAGAAATTAACTAAGTAGAATACTGTTATTAATATTCAGCCTAAGTAATAAGAATAAATTAACTCCATTATGCATTAGATCAATCATTTCTGCTTATATTAGTAATGTCAAAAAGAAAATGAGGATAAATAAAAATGTTAAAAATATATTTGTTACTGAAAAATATAATAGTTTCTTAAACATTATTCTTATTCAGTCGCTTATAGAACACCATAATTTTATCCATAAGGCAAGAGCATATAATATAATAAAATGAAAAAAACCCTCTACATGGAATGGAACCATAATCAAAAAGTTCCATTGATATATTTGTCGATACATTTTCCTGTCAAAATAGATAAATTACCAAAATAAATGAATTGCAGTCAAAATTCTGAAGGAGAAAACCCATTTTCTTTCTCCTCACATGGAAAATAATAAATGCCCTCATATGAGTAGGAATCCTCTCTTGACCAAGCACAAAGGACACAATTTATATTGCAATCTATTAGCCTCTGCTCTCTTTTGCTGAGATCTGCTAATGTCAAATTTTCTAAATATAAAGTATTGCACACCATATTCCATCCACAGCATAGAATTCATTTTGAATAGACCTTTTGCAACGCAAAAGGCTGTCACTAAGATTTATTTGTAGTCTCCGCCAGCAATCCCTCCTGCAATTTATTTTGATGCATCCATGACAAGGCACACAAAAAATAAATTTGCAGTATTGACAGTTCACACCCGCGAGTTAATGGGAAGATTTCCATTGTTCCAGGTTTTGACATTTGTTCACCTGCTCTGGAAAAGAAATGAGGGGGATTAAATTATACTACCCCCAAAATGAGTGGAAGGATCATAATGCCTGATTAATCTGTGTCTGTTCGCTGTGATACTGGCAGGGCATCAATTTCTGCTGCTTGCAGTTTTCAAATGATTGCTGCATGCAGTCACCTACCCTTGCTGCTCATTGGTTGCATACATCAGCAGGGGGACTGATACTGTGAGTGCTTGGCACTGCTTAATAGTAGGTTGCATCTTCTACAGGAGATAGATTACATACTTGGACATTTTTTCAGAAGTGTGCTGCAAACAAATCAAAACTGGATGACACTGGTAGCGTGAAAGCACTGAGGTGTCCAGACCTAGTGCAAGGCATGCATTGAAGGAGAAAGATCCCATATCCTCAAGGGTACATAAAAAGGCCTCCAAGCACAAACTCAGGAGACAGCAGGAAGAGACTGCTGCAGAGATTAATGCCAGAGATGTAGCTGTAGAAACCTAGATGCAGTGCAGGAGGAAGTCTAATGATCTTGCATGAATTACCAAGTTATGTGAATTCATCTTCAAATTTGTAATCTACAAACTATACAATTAGCCTCAGTGCCTGCTCAGTGCTATGTATGCAAGTGTGTGGTCATTGACTTTGGACCTACAAAGGACAGAACATAATACTTTCTAAGCAATGAAACACTGAAGATTCAAAGAGATCAAGAGGTCCCAAATACTATGAACAGTACTGGGCACAATACTTTGCAAAGGATTTATTGATCTTGGATGGAGTACTGCATGGAATTATCAAAACTGCACCCAGATTCCAGGTAAATTATGAGGACATACAAGCCAGGATTGAATTTCTGGGAATAAAGAAGATTTAAGTATGATTTGATCAAAGTTTTCAACATCTCATTGGAAAATTGTAAGTCGGATAAAGATAAACTTATTTCCACTAGTTAGGGATTCTAGGCCTAGGGTATGAGATATATATAATTTTAGCTATGAATGGCAATTGTTACTGAAAGGCTGATACCCCTTTAAGGATTGTGCTTTTGGGCTGTGGCAATGTTATTGAAAGTTACAGAGGCAGTCCATGAACTGCCTTCAAATAAACCATACACCAATTAATTGAGATTCTTGTGTCTCATGTGTTTATGTCTGTACACTGGAGGGCTGTGGATGCAAGATTATTGGGGGTATTTAAAGAGGAAGTAGTACGTTTTCAAAAGATCAGTCAATTGAGGGTAACGGAGAACTGGCTCATAAGGTGGGAGGTCGAAGGCAGATCAGCCATAATCATGTTCAGTGGAAGGGCAGGCTTGAGGGGCTGAATGGCCTACTCCTGCTCCTATTTCTTATGTTCTTCTGTCCATACACTCTGCAATGAACTTTATCAGAAGTAAAGAACCTGCACAGAGCATTCATGTGAGGATGGGATAGATGAAGAATCACAGTCATCAAAATTGTCAGTCATTGAGGGCATCAGGTGAATAAATCTTTAGTAGGGTGAATTTGTGAAGCTCAAGATTAACCAGAGTGAACCTGAGCAGCGGCCTTGATCACAAGGGAGATAGCGTATCACCTACAAAATGTTTCTTGAATAAATAGCCAAGCCTAATAACTGTGGAAATGGAAGACAGTACAACATGGCAGTCCTGCCTTTTTATGATTGCTTTGGAAAGTTCGGTAGTTATGAAAAAGCATGAAGATACTTCCATCCGTATATCAAATGGATAAGGACGTTTTGAAGGTAGAGAGCATGAGGGTCAAAATGCTCAGGATGAGGCAACATGTGAATGTAACGAAGGCATTCCCAATGGTAGAAATCGGCCCAAATACTTCGGCAACTTTGACAAGCTCACTTGCTTCCCAAGGGACGATTGATATCCCATTTAACAAAGAAATGGAAAAGCTGCAGAACAATTTCAACCAATACCTGCAACTGCAGTGGGTTTCACTCTGGAACTTGTAATCATAGGTCAGGAGAAATGATTAGTGATCACATCATCATTCTAGAAAACATGTCACAAATTTGCAATTTTGGCACATTCTTAGATCTTGTACTGTGAGCAACCTTTGTGTGCAAGCAAAACTTTGTGCATATGCTAACTGGTGAGCACATCTGATCCACGATATTAAACATGTCAGATCTAATGTTTAAATTGGCATGCAAAAAGAGGCCTTTGAAATTGTGAGGGACTTGTGTCTGGCATAGAACATTTGCATAAGTGCAAAAGACACCAATGACTGGAGCAATGGTGGAAGTTCCAACATCAAGTCTGGGTTATCTGAGCCTGAGTGATGTAAATGGCAAGTCTAGCAGAAAGCTCTGTTACCGTTGCCATGGGAATCATTCAAGATATGTGTATCATTTCAGTGCAGTAAGGTGTTTCGTTTATAGTAAGCAAGGGCACATAGCCTCTTGTATGTAAGACTAAACAAGAGTATAGCTTAACGGCCTTACTTTGGCTTGCTATGTCTCAAGAGAAGGACAATTGCTGTAAGTAGCCACAGAAAGGTGGTTTGTGTAACATTGAGGAAGGTGAGCAATAGTGGGACTGTATTTTAAATAGCACGTATGTCATGAGCGGGGATAAAAGAAGATAGTGATTTCAAAATTAAAGGTTAATATCCTTCTGTCCCAGTAGGATTATGACATGAGGCCAGAATATCCAAGCAAAATGCTTTGGCAAGGAACTTATCAAGACCACCTTACAAAGAAGCCACAATAAAGCTAAACACAACAGGAAACAGAAAGTGATTCCCTTGTTATTGCAGTGGAAGTAGCTAGAACTATACAGAAAGACCCAATTCTGAGGCAAATATATGGACACATTTTAAATGGATTGACTGATTCAGACACATCTGACTAAAACACAAACCCACTTCATCAGAGATACAAAGGTTCACTAAATGAGGACAAACGATAATGATACCTGGAATCAAAAAAGGCATCAAAGACATAACCAGTAGACAACCAATATGTGAGGACTGCAGAATGCAACCTTCTAAAGCATTCCCAGCTATAGAACTGACACTGAGACCATTCCAACCAACCCGTATAGATTATTGTCAAAAAAGAGTGGGCATCAGTTCTGGTATTAATCAACAAACATTCAAAATAACTAGCAGTAAACCATGTGGGGTCAAGTGCCAGCCTGATACACACAGTCCTCTGGATTGTTTTCATCAGATAATACATGAGGTTTAGATTGTTTGAGTTGGAGCAATGAAGGAAAAGCACTGGGGATAAAGCACTGTTTCATTTCTCCTTATCACTCAGGTACAACAGGGGGCAAAAATACCAGTTCCCACGGTACAGGAGGCATTGAACAAATGGCTCATTGTGGGCCTGCTCTGTCTGTGTGTGTGTGTGTGTGTGTGTGTGTGTGTGTGTGTATTGGTTCTAGATTGGGGTCATGACCCATTGGGTTACATGGATGATCTGTGATGCACTGTAGCTTGAAGAGATGGTTCAAATCCAATTGAAATAGAGCAATTCTGCAGAATGGATGAACCATGACTACTATTGGAATGAAAGAACATAGAACAGTACAGCACAGGAACATGCCCTTCAGCGCTTAATGTCCGGGCCAAACATGATGAAGAATTAAACTAAATCTCTTCTGCCTGTAGTTGTTTCATATCCCTCCATTCCCTGCATACCCAGATGTCCCTCTAACAGCCTTTTAAATGCAACTGTCATATGATGATCTTTAGTCACCCATTACATGGATTTTGAGAGAGTGAAATCACTTTCACTCAAGGCATACACACAAAGCCAAGTGTATAGAGTCATTGATACTCTGCTGCATTGAGAGACCTCTAATCCATGTAGACCTTTGTGTGTGCTCTGCCTGGTTGTCTCTGGCTAGAGGGAATGAAATGAAGCTTTCTCTCCCTGTATGGAGAGACTCAGTGACCTCCTTTAAGAGCAGGGTACAGAA
>JARFYF010000002.1:64342902-64353179 GCA_030265395.1 Rhina ancylostomus | reverse complement strand
AGAATCAGAACCAATGTCACGCTGAAAACATACAGGTCAAGAGAGTTCTCCAGAACAAAGTTGAAAAAATTCTCCCCTTCTTTGCTCTCTATTCTAACATTATCCTAATCAGTTTTGTGTTAATTGAAGTTCTCCCAATATCAGTACTCTGAGTTAGAAAACTAGTTAGCTTAAATAAACAAGTAAATACAAATCTGCTTAAAGCATGGGACTTCGGAAGAATAAAAGTTTGCTTAATTCTGAAAGAAGGTTTTGTGAGGTAAAAGTCTACTATTTGAAAGAGTAGTCCAGGAGTTTGGTTGACCAGTTAGGAGCCTGAACTTGCCAGTCACCTGTCTTCAACATCCATTGTTATCTGAGGTGGGTCACCGGGTACAATATGCCACATGGATGTTGGCTCCCAGCTGATTGGACAGGTCCAGTGTAGTGTGGGGTTTCTCTGGCTGTGATTGCCAGACTCTGTCCCGAGAATTGCTTTGTCTAATTTTCTCCACAATTCTCTGTCTTTGACCAACTTTCAAAGATACTTCATCAAAGATTAAAAATACTATGAAAGATGTTTAAAATCATTAATCTTGTTTAAAGAATGACGATAAACATTAAAAACAAACACTATAACACAATCAAAGCTAACTGAGTAAAATTAAACTGACTCAATTAATTACGGACCCATCTGCTTGTGGTCATTTCTTACCATTGAAATCAATGGACCTGCTGGACTTGCAGCAGATTAACCTGGTGCAGGCTGAGGAGGCAGATGTGTCTGCAGAAATCTGCAGAAATTTGCATATCCCAGCAGAAGGTCAGAGAGTCACAGCGAGATACAATATGGAAACAGGCCCTTGAGCCCACTGAGTCCATACTGATCATCAAACATCCATAGTTACAGGAGACCTACACTGATCCATTTTATTCTCCCAACAATATCACCCCAGATTCTATCACTTGCCTACTCACTACCGGCAATTTACAGTTGCCAATTAACCTACAGGCCCACACATCTTCAGGGTGTGGAAGGAAACCAAGACACCCAGAGGAAACCCACATAGTCACAGAGAGAATATGCAGACCCCACAGAGACAGCACCGTAGGTCAGGATTGAACCTGGGGTCACTGGAACTGTGAGGTACTAGGTCTATTAACTATACCACCACGCTGCCCAGGATCTGTCACAATAACTTTGAATGCAATAGTCTTAAATCATAGAGTGATAGAATAGTATGGAATGAAGCCATTTGGTCCACCAAACCTGCACTGACTCTTCCATTCAGCTAGAACTTTACTTATGCTCTTTCCCTATATCCCACAATATTTTCCATGTTCAATAATCTATCCAGATCTATTCTGGTATGTTGGTGAATGACATCCATCACCCAATCAGGCATTCCCTTTCAAAACAAAAACCAGCCATTGTGTGAAATGTTTTTCCCTCATTTTGCTTCTGTTCCCCAATCTAATCATGTGATGATGTCATTGCTTAACATCTAAGGTCCAGACTTGTGTGAATACTGCCCAACACCCGTGTTTGCTTCCTGTGTTTCCCACATCCCATTCTGCTCTTACTTTCGCGAAGTGAGCCCAGGTTGCCCTGGACTGCTCAGTGTGCCTCTGGATAGTGGAAAGCCATTCAATGATCTGACTGGGTGATGTGAGTGGACCAGAATAAGTTCCATCCTTGAAAGTCATCTGTTCACGTCTGACAAAGGCAAAGCCCTGTCACTAGTTCTGCCATCTCTCCAAAGTGTCAAGGTTGGTAACATGTTCATAAATATTTCTGAAAAAAGTATAAAGGTGAAATAACTGATTAGAAAAATAAAATTATTAATAATTAAAAATAAAGCTGTTAAACTAAAACCATTTAAACACATAAAACTTAAAGTAAAAGAGGAAAAAAACCGAAAATTTAACTTGCCTTATTCTCTCCTTTCTTTGCTGCAGCTCCCCTTTTACCTCCAGTCAAATGAATGGGTATGTGGATGCTTTGCCTAGTCTAATTTGGTGTTGCATAAATGCTGGGATATCTCAGCATAATCCTGTGGAACTGCCAGGAATCAAGGTCAGAAGGGATATTATATTGAAGGGGGAACACTGAAACAAGAGGTACAGCACAACATGTCCATATTGATGTTTGTTTTCCACACAAGCAGAGATCTTATTTGCAGTGTGCACTTTGTTCTCGCATCTTTTAACTCCCTCTCTCGAGCCCACATTGTCTAATCTATTCTTAAACATTGACATTCTTATTATTATTCTTGTTGGGCAATTTCTTAGAATCAACACTGACCCGCTTCCACTCTGGTTTTATAGGCTATGAGGTGGATCAGAATGGGCCAGGAGGTGGCTGATGGGGTGGGCAGGAAGGTTTCTTTTGAAATGATTTGCACCTTCTTCCCCTTAAACAGGGCATCTCTGTGTTCCCAGAGTATGGATTCAAGATTCTCAGTAACATCTCAAGAGCTCCTTCTTGACTCTGAGCAGTTCCAGAATTCCCAGAGACTCCCACGAGTCATTAAGATGTTGCACTGCTTTAAGGAGGCTTTAATTACATCTTTGATTTGTTTTTTTTCTGTCTGCCTGATAGTCTCTTCCTGTGACAGTGTTCAGAACAGAGTGCCTGTCTCAGGGGTAACAAACAATCTGCTGAGGGAATTCAGCGGGTTGAGTAGCATCTGTGGGGGTAAAGGACTTGTCAATGTTTTATGTTGAAACAATGCATCCAGATTCCAACATCTGCAGTCTCTTTGAGTGAGGTGCTGAACATGCTAAAGATGCAGACTGCCCAACATAACCTTCTGAGTGTAATGAAGGCCTCAGTGCTGGGGATGTTGGCCTGGCAGAAAACACTGATGTTGGTTTGTTTATCCTTCCAGTGAATTTGAGAAATTTACAAAGATAGCATGGGTGGTATCCTTCCAGCACCTTAAGTCTCCTGTGCATATAAGAGAGCAAAGGTCACTGTTGCCTGGTAGATCATATGTTTTGTGCCAGGTCTCAAAGACAAAGTTGAGTTAATTATCATATGCACAGTTACACGTACGCACAAGTGCAATGGAAAACTTACTTGCAGCAGCATCACAGGAACATAGCATCAGATAAGCAGCATTCTGAAGAAAAACATAAATTAAACGTAAATTATGCACAATTTTTACAAGAGAAAAACACAATTAGAACAAAAAAAAACAAAGTCAATTTTAGGCAAAGTGGTTAGAATAGTCTTAGTGTTGCTAAACTGTAGTGGTGATTCAGGTTTTGCCAGTTAGTTCAAGAACCAAATGGTTGAAGGGAAGTAGCTGTTCTTGAATCTGTGGTGTGGGACTTCAGGCCTCTGTACCTCCTGCCTGATGGTAGCTTCAAAAAGATGGCATGGTGGGGATCTTTGATGATGGATGTTGCATTCTTGAGACAGCACCTCCTTTAGGTGGTGGGGCAGGATGTGCTTTAGGGTTAGGGTTCTGCGCATTCAAATTGCCACACCAGACCATGATGCAACCAGTCAGGATACTTTCTAGATCTGTAGAAGTTTGTTAGAGTGCTCAGTGACAAGCCGAACCTCCTTAACTTCCTAAGAAAATAAAGACAGTGGCATGCTTTCCTTATGATTGCTTCTATGTGCTGGGTCCAGGACACATCATCCGATAACATGCAGGAGTTCAAAGCTGCTGACTCTCTCCAGGCCCAATCCCACAATGTAGACTGGCACATGTTCACCCTCCTTCCCCTTCCGAAGTCAGAAGACTTCCTGAGGTCTTGATCTCCAAATACCTTTTTCTTCTATTGATCAAAATCTTTGCCAACACATTGAAAGTGATGGCTAATTTCAACATTGATGCCTGCCTTCACCAAGAGTTGGCTTCCTTGATATGGGAAGTAGTCCACATTTTGCCATGAACCTTTGTCGTCAGAGGGCAACAGGGGCTGGTTAGTAGAGGACCTTTGTCTTGCGGATGTTGAGTGCAGGGACCGTGCTGTCATATGCTTCACTGAAAGAGTGACCGATGGCTGAGAGCTCAGCCTCCAAGTGCACGCAAAACACGGTGTCGTCTGTATATTGCAGCTTGACTAATGAGGTTCGGGTGACCTTCGTTCTAGAGTATAGTCACCATAGGTTGAACAGATTCACATTAGGTTAGCTCTATTCCTGCCAGAAATTTGTTTAGGTGAGGTGCAACATTGCAGTTGGAAAGATTGGGAAAAGTGTTAGAGCAATGACGCAGCCTTGTTTGGCACTAGTCTTTACTGAGATTGACGCTTGTAGACACTTCGATTAGTATCATGACTTACATGCCAAGATTGAGATGAATTTCTGTTGGCAAGCAAATTTAAGAAGAGTGTTCCAATGTCCCTCCCAATTAATGGAGTTAAATCCTTTACTAAGTTCAATTATTATAGTGGCTGGTGTTGCTCCCTGCATCTTTCTTGGAGTTGTCTCCTGGTGACATTCATGCCCATTGTGCCTATAGATAAATGCAATCTGCACTGTGATTTAGGAAGCAACTCTTTTTTGTCACTAGGAGGAGTCAGCATAGAAAGATCCCAATGATAATTATCCCTGTGGCAGATAATAGGAAGAATCCTCTGTGGTAACTACAATTGGATCTGTCTCCTTTCTTGCAGATGGTTCTGATTATGGCATCTCTGAGGTCCCCTGGTATATTTTCCTCTTCCCAGATGTGGATGAGGAGATTGTGGATTTGTGACTGAAGCTCTGCATTATCAAGCCTTAGGATTTCAGCTGGGACAGCACCTGCTCCTGAGTCTTTGTTGTTTTTGACTTGGGATATGACATCGATTTTTATCGGTCAGGCATGATAGAGTCATAAAGTTATAAGCATGGAAACAGGCCTTTTGGCCCAACTCGTTCATGCCAACCAAGGCGCTTACCTTAGCTAGTCCCGCTTACCTGAGCTAGTCCCATTTACCTGCATTTGACCCATAACCCTCTAAACCTTTCCTATCCATGTACCTGTCCAAATGTCTTTATAACATTGTAATTCTATCCACTCTGCCACTTCTAATTTACAAGGCTGGCCTGGAGAGATTGTGTGGAATGGAGCAGAGGGTGCTCTTGTTAGGAACAGATTGTGCTTGAGGAGGTCTTCAAAGAGTTCCTTCTAGTCTCTGCCCCTGATGAGTTCATTCCAGTTCTTGTCTCTCAGTGGGGGGTGGCCTTGGACATTTGAGCTGTAGATAGCTTTAACAGTGCTGAAGAAGGCATACGAGTCTTGGCTATCAATGTGTTGCTAAGCGTCCTGTGATGCCTCCGCCACCAACTGGTCGTAGGTGTTCTGCTGGACTTCAACCTTCAGGCAGCTGTAGATCTGTTTCATTCTTCTTAGGAATGGTGATGCTTCCAATCCAGGAAGATTTTACTTTTGCAGGTTACTAGTTACTTGATCTCCTGGTCATTTCTCAAATCCAGTGGTGCATTCCACAGTGACAGTAAAAACCTACTCATTAAAAAAAATCATTCTCCTGCTCTTGCAAATAAATTACTTCTGTTCAATTTTATATTGACATCTCCTCACTTTAGATGGTTCACCCACTGGAAACAGAAGGGTGCTAGGAGTCAAAACTGATTTGGGTGCAGAACAATTGATGAACATTCCATCATACAGCCATGTAGATTTGTGCCCCGTCATTAAGCCTTTACTTCCGGTATCTACCAAGAGCTTGAATGGTGACAACAGTACTGCCAATATCCACTTTAAGTATACTTCTTTTAAAATCTAAAATTCCTTTTAATGGAACTAGTTCTGTTCAAGAATCTCATTCACCTGCGTGAGTCGCCAGCCCCTGCCTTGAGTACTTAAGATGCACAATCTGTCTCTGAAGCATACCGCTTCAGAGCCTGATGCAGCTGCTAAAGATCAAACCACAATATCTGTATTCAGAATTTAAAGATATTGCCTCTTCAATATCTGAAGCATCATCTCTAGTAAAAAGGCTGAGGGATATCCGTGGCGGATTTTAACAGCATCAACAATGGAGTGATGTAACTTGAACTAATCATTGGGAATAAGTCCGAGAAAAGTAGTATTAAGCAGCAAATTTAGGTGAGTGAGCTGGATGAAGTGGAATTTAGTTGACACTTATAGCCCAGATAAGATAGCAATGATGGAGATAAACTATGATGAGGTAAATAAAATATCTGAAACCAGTTACCGCATTCAGGCAGCTGATGTGGTAAATCCACTGCTGATTTTGCCCATCTTGAGTGGGTTGAAAGTCCGTTCCCAACACTGAAGTGCTGTGAAGATAGATAAAAATCATGAGTGTCGGCACCAAAGCTCATACTGCTGAATGACTTTCTGCAGAGCAGAGAAACCTCACTGCATGACATTGCCCAACAGTAAAAGGAGCTGTGTGTTTCAGGCAGATACTCAAGCTCCAGGAGTGCCCCTGTTTTTAATGGTTTGCTTGTTGTGAAATCAGAGGTGACTAGAGACTACGGTGATGCTGGTGATTCATTGAGAAGAAGCCAGATCTCACTCGTGTCCTCTACACCTGCTACACATTTGGTTTGTTGCCTCATTGTTTAATACCAGATGTAATTTTAGCTTTTGGACTCCTGGCTATTTTAAGCAGTGTTGGCAGTGAATATTGCAGCTCAGAGCTCAGTGTTCTGGTAATGTGCATGCAAATACTGCAGCATGTGCTTGTAGCCAATGCTTGTCCTGTTTGGTAAAACAGCACGTACATCGCTTCATATCTGATGAAATCCAGCTGTAGGTTATAATTGCACAGACTAGGTTTGTTGTTGTTTGAGGATTTTTAGTAAAAAATCTGAGAAAATAAGATGTTGAGGGCTGGATTTTTCTATTAACTCTACACACATATTATATGAAATTGACATCTCGGAAAAGATCCATCAAATCTGCCCTGGCTGTGACTGAGAGTGTTCCACAATAAAAACAGAATATGTGGTGATACTCAGTAGATCAGGCAGCAGAAGTGGAGAGGTTTATTGATTCAGGTTAACAATGACGTCTTTATCCAAACACGCTAGATATTTATTCCGTAGTCTGCAGCATTAAATGCATCATGTTGTAGTGTTATGCATTCCACTCAGCTTCTGAAGTACATTTCCACTGAAGTCAACCAGGCTGGATTTGTAGCCAGGCAGGTTCTGAGCAAGTACAGAGGCAGAGAAAACAAGGAGCGAAATATCAGACCAAAAAGGGAGAGCAGTTAGAGGGAGGGGAGCTCAGTGATGAAGATTTGTTGACAATGCAGCGCAAAGAGGATGTGGAAGTGGGATAAGCAAAAGCACGAAAGATGGATTATAGACAAACATCCTGTGCTGAGGAATTTAGATATGGGAGCTTTATGGAACTTGAGCCGATGTTCCTTCAAAAATCCTTATCTGCTTAATGTCTGAAAGGGAAGGGCATTGCATTATCCACTTTTGTTCAGGGTTTATTACAGATGGTTTTCAGTTATATCTTTTCTTTTTTTGAATACTGCTATGTCAGTATTCAGCTGCGATCATATCAGTGCTTCTCATGCGGAGCAATGCCTGACGGGAATGTAATTTGTATGAGCAAGCTCGATGGTCATCATGCTTCATAGTGGCTTTGGGGAGAGCTGTGAATCAAATGTGCTGATCTCCTTGTTTGACTCTCTGATGTGGTCTCTTGATGAGCTGGCCTCTGTAACATCTTATTTTTTCACACCAGGCAGTGAGTCAGTGATGAAGGGGGGGGTCACTTTTGAGAACAATCCAGTTCTCACTTGAGGCCTGCACATTTATTTGTCAGCAGGGGTCAGAAGGCAGTGATCAAGAGAGGAAGCACAGGCTGGTTTTGACATCTCTGATATAAGGATGCAGCAAAGCAAGTGCTGCAGCCGAATGCTATCCTGAGCAAGGTGGTTGAACTGAGCATTGTTCAAACCTGAGGGTCTCCTGAGTCCATATGACTCGCAGCCATGCCAGAGACTGAACTAATGCCTTAAGGAAAGCTAACCAGCTATTAAACTGGAAACTCAGACAAAATACGTTGGGGAATATACAAATTAATGAAATCTTTGTACAACAAATTTAAAAACATAGACAAGATGAAGCCTGTCAGAGTTAGCATGACTGTAGCTGTCAAAGGCAAATGCAATCCAATACAAAGAGGGTAACATTTTGAAGACTGTGAAGTATTTAATAAATAGACAGGTTAACGCTTCAACAACAAATAATCTTGGAAATTTTTGCAGATAAACTCTTGGTGAAACCTCTGGAGTTGTAGTTTCCAGCTACACAAGCACCAATTTCCCTTTCTATGACATCTTTGGTAGCTCAGGGACCCTTCTGGAGGGTGCCTTATGTCAGGAGAACTCATATTCTGGTTGCATAATTTCCCATTCAGCCCCCAGGTGGAATTGTTAACTCATCATGTAAAAGTCATCTAAACTTAAAAATGGAAACACTGGAAATACTCAGCAGGTCAAGGTTCATCTATGGAAAGAGACACAGAGTCAATGTTTCAAGCTGATAGTCTGAATGGAAACTCCAGGATGCTTCTTGTATCCTTGACAATCACAAGCGCAGGATGTCTTAAAAGCAGGAAAAGCTCAAGCACCTCAGTTCATGCGCAAGACGAGTGTTTCATGAGGTGGTTACCCTTGAGCTCCAGGCAGTGAGGGATTGAGTGACTGCAAGGCAGACAAGAAAGTGCATATAGGTAGATCAGCAGACACCTGAAGATGTCTTGCTCTCTAACCAGTTTTCAATTCTGAATGAGCCAGAGCCAGGTCTATGGCATTCACACATGGCTGATCAATGCAGGAAGGAGAAAAGTCCAGAGAATGATTGTTGGAGGGGACACCAGAGCTCTCAAAACAGACAAGCATTTCTGATGTCTGAAGGGGAGGGTGACTGGCCAGAGGTCTTGTCCTACATAAGCAGAAAAGACATACATTGAAAAAGCAATAAGGTCCTGTAGAAAGATGTTAAAGGGTTAGCAAAGTGATAAAGAAGCAGGAGCCAATCTTTAGATTTACTCCATCCTCCCAGACAATCTCGACCCACTGCAATTCGCCTATCGCCAAAACAGGTCCACAACGGATGCCATCTCCCTGGCCCTACACTCAGCTCTGGAGCATCTGGACAGTAAAAGCACCTACATTAGACTATTGTTTATTGACTACAGGTTTGCCTTCAATACTATAATTCCAGACTTAAGGACAACTTCTACCCAACTGTGATAAGACTATTGAACAGTTCTCTTATATGATGAGATGGACTAAGACCTCACGATCTACCTTGTTGTGACCTTGCATCTTATTACACTGCACTTTCTCTGTAGTCGTGACACTTTACTCTGTACTGCTATTATTTTTACCTGTTATACATTAATGAACTCTGTACTAACCCAATGTAACTGCGCTGTGTAATGAATTAACCTGTACCATTGGTATGCAAGACAAGTTTTTCACTGTACCTCGGTACAAGTGACAATAATAATAACCCAAACCAAACCAAACTCTGCTTATACCACATGGAAATAGAGGGATAGTGCAGATAAATGTACGTCCAGAGAGTTGATGCACAAGCGAGGGCTTTAGATTCTCAAGACATTGCGACCACTTCTGGAAACATGGGACCAACCATCATTGCCACTGGTGGATCAATCACTTCATGTAACATTCAGTCCCATTTTCTTGCTGATCTCTTTATAGCAAGATTCCTCCTAATTTCTTGTTTGGACCCATTAGTGGACATCATATATCCTGTACAAGTCTGATGGAATGCACCTCAATAGATCTGGAACCAATACCCTTGCTTGGTTTGCTATTGTTTTCTTGGAGGTTTAAACTAGCTTGGCAAGTTATGGGAGGCTGACCATAAATTCAGAAGGTAGAGAAGCAGAGCTGAAAATGGAAGGCAGAAAATTAGTGACAGAGTTTCAAAGGCGGAGAGAACAAGAGTTAGACTGTGGGCAAAATAAAAGGAGTCTAGCTATGCCAAGTAGGACATTCCTAAATGCAAGGCGTACAGTGAATAAAAGGGCAGATGAGCTGAAGGCAAATGTAGTCAGATTGGAGTTTGATATTTTGGTTATTACAGCTTAAAAAGAGGCAAGAATGGTAAATTGATATTCCCATTCACTGCGGTTTCAGATAAGATGCTGAGAGGAGTCACAGAGTCCTACAGCACGGAAACAAGTCCTTTGGTACAACTGGTCCATGCCAACCAAGATTCCCATCTAAGCTAGTCCCATTTGCCCACATTTGGCCCACATCCCTTTAAACTTTTCCTATCCATGTACCTGTCAAAGCACCTTTAAAAG
>JARFYF010000002.1:64317675-64328099 GCA_030265395.1 Rhina ancylostomus | reverse complement strand
AGAGAGGAAAAAATGGAGAGACGGATGGAGTAAGGTGGGGTGAGGGGAGTGTGAAGATAGGATACAGCTGGTGGAGGGAGATGAGCAGGAACACAAAGGGCTACCAGTGCTAGACTCTGATAAGTAAAGGAGGTGAGAACGGGAACCATTACAGGAGAGGTGAAAGGCAGTACATTCTTCTTGTTTTCCCTTCAATAAATGCTTATGTTTGTTCTGAATTAAGGAGAGCAATAAGAACTCAAAAGTTATTTCCCACCCTTATCTGATTATAGCATGCACATGATGCATGGCTAATATCAGAAATGTAAGTGTATACTGAAAATACTGTGTCGGTCAATGAGGCAGAAATGGATGGACCTTGTATCCTGATTATTTGTGCAGCAATTTACGCAGAAAACAGTGTCTTCCTAAAGATTAGAAAAAGTTGCAATGAGGTGAAGGTAGTTGCACACAAATTACGTGCATAAGATCGATTTCAGTCACAGAAGCAAAGCAACCAACAGACTTTGTTGACAGAAATGACCCAATTATCCCCAATCTATCTGCGAATAGCTTTAACATTATATGCAGTTTACGAGAAAGATTTAGGAATAAAGCAGAAAAATTTAATGCATAATTTAAAATGCACCCAAAAGTATAATAAGACAATTAGATATTTACATATTACATATCTAAGAAAAATTATAACCCATAATGAAATATGATATACCTTTAAGACGCTGAGTTCTACCAAGGAAGATCAGCATTGCAATCTCATTTCAGATGGAATAAGGGAGGAGATAATGAGAGAGCCTTTGAATTTGTTTGTAGGAACTTATTAATATTATTTTGAAGGTTTAATAGAATACATTTCAAAATTTAATGATTGAAGAAGAGTGGGAGGTATGCTTTTCATTTCTATTTTCTTTCCTGAGCTAGATCTTGACTGTGGGTGAGTGAAAAATGAATTATGGTGAATAGTTTGTTATTTTTTGTGTATTTTGTATATGTTTTCATTTCCTCTGGACATTCAATAATCATTTTAATAGTCAGTTTAAGATACAGCTTTCAGGAATTCTAACAGGTTAATCACACATTAAAGGTATAAAAGAGTAAAAGAAGTGATGACAGTTTTTTTTACATTTCATTCAGGTGCAAATGATGTATGGTCCAATTTGAAGAAAAGGAAAATAATTCTTCCGGTGTCCTGACCAGAATTTTCCCTTGATCAACATTACTGGAAATAGATTACCTGGCTCTGGGACCTTGTCATGCGTCCTTACATTACAGCAGCAAACATATTTAATAGGCTCTGAAATACTCGGCAAGTCAGGCTGCATCTGTAGGAAGAGAAACAGAGTCAAATTTCAAGTGGAAGACTCATTCTGACAACAGGTCTTCAATCTGAAATTTTAAATCTGTTCTCTCTTTCTACAGATAGGGCTTGAACTGCTGATTAATTCCAGCATTTTCTGTTTTTATTTTAGATTTCCAGCATCTGCTGTTTTTTTTTGATATTCTTTTAACAGGCTATGTAGTACTTTGGGAAGTTCTTGTATCCTGAATAGTGTTGGATAATTACAAGTTGTTTGTTTAACATTCTTTGCTCCTAAATGAACAATAACCACATTATTTTGCTATCATACCATATCTGAGAAATGCTAATTTTAAACACTAATGATGACATTACCCATCAGAGCATTTCAACCCAGAGGAAGCCTGAAATGGGCTATGGTGGTGACATTTATAATGGAAGAATAAATGACCAGCCTGTGCCACATGACTATAATGTGAGGACCACAACAACAGATTAGGATAAGGTCATTCAGGAACCATTCAGTCACATACCTTCAGTCTCCACATGGAACATTTAGTCTGCCTCAATAATGTCAGTTTCCTAAAAAGACATAATTTTTCAGAATTACTCTAGAAGACAGCCGAGCCCATCATCAATATGAGCTCTCTCAAGTGATTTGCCTGTGCACACAATATTCACAATTGAAGGTGAATTGTCAATATGATTTCTCCAAAACAGTATATTAATAGTTTTAATTATTTGGTCTTTACTTAAATAATTTCTCATAGTGTATGAGGTCAATTGGTAGTGTGAGATGACAGCTTAAAAATTTCTGCTTTGTTTCTTGTAGAAAATAGTGAAGAGATTACAACTGAAGGGCTATTTTAACAGATAAAATAATCAATGTTACCTTCCCCACCCATAGGTTTAGCAGGCAATGTGTGGTTGACAAGGATAAAAGAAACCAATGTAGATACTGCAGACTGAAGAAGTGCTTCAGGGCTGGGATGAGAAAGGAAGGTAAGGACAGTTTGTTGCATTCTCCAATCATCCATACGTTAAATTGATGCTTTCTCCCTGATATATTGGCAGCAAACATCATGCTTGGCAGATTATTACATGCAGTGCCACTCAGAAATGATTAATATCACCATAGAAGCTTTCCTTCCAATATTGCTTTTAGAGAGGAGGGTCTGTTATTTCTGCCTCCTGGCATATAAATTCACATTGTCAATTTTTGCAAAGAATTGGATATCTCCATAAATTGTTTTATTTATCAAAATGATGATGAATTTCTATTTAGATCTCCAAATCAGACTATTATAGCTTGACCACTGCTTCCTTATACATGTGTCTGTCAAAGCTCGAGTTAAAAAAACAGCAGTACTTAGAGATGACATTCTTGGGGATCATCTGCTGAGGCCATATGGGTAGAACTGAGAAACAAGAAGGGGAGGGTGACTCTCATGGGGCTGTATTATAGACCCCCTCCCCCCTGAATAGTCAGCAGAAGCTTGAGGAGCAGGTGTGTAGAGAAATTGCTCATACTTGTAAGAATAACAGGGTTGTCTGAGTGGCAGATATTAATTTCCCTGGTATTGATTGGACTACTCAGATTGTTAAGGGCCTGGATGGGGTGGAATTTGTGAACTGTGTCCAGGAAAGGTTCCTGAGTCAATATATAGAGGGCCCTACTCAGGAGGGTGCAATACTGAACCTTCTCTTGGGGACCAAGGCAGGACAAGTAACTGAAATGGCAGTAAGGGAGAACTTTGGCTCTAGTATCCATGATTCTATTAGTTTTAAGATAGGGATGGGAAAGGATAGGACAGGCCCACAGGTCAGTGTCCTAAACTGGAGTGGGGCTAATTTTGGGGGAATTAGGCAGGATCTTTCAGAAGTTGGTTGGGTCAGCCTGTTTGAAGGGAAAGGAATGAATGGCAAGCAGGAGGCTTTTAAGAGGGTAATATCAAGAGTACAGGAACAGTACATTCCCGTTAGGGTGAAGGGTAAACCTGGCAAGTTTAGGGAACCTTGGCTGACAAGAGGTATTGAGGCTCTGGTCAAGAAAAAGAAGGAAGCCTACATTGTGTTTAGGAGGTTCGGGGACAAGCGAATCCTTTGATGACTATAGAAAGATGAAGAATACTCTTAAGAGGGAAATCAGGAGGGCAAACAGAAGCTATGAGATGGATCTGCAGGTAAGGTTAAGGAAAATCTAAAGAGGTTCAATGGCTATATTAAGAGTAACAGGTGGCTAGGGAGAGAATAGGTCCCTTAGAGATCAGCAGGCCACCTATGTCTTGAGCCACAGGAGATGGGTGGGATTTTTAACAAATATTTCTCCTCTATGTTTATTGAGGAGAAAATCATGGTTGTTGAAGAGATATGGGAAACAAGTGGAGATGGTTTGGAGGACATTTATATTACCAGGGAGGAGGTATTTGCAGCCTTAAGGTGGCTAAATCCCCAAGGTCTGACCGAGTTCATCCTCGAACTTTGTGGCAGGCTAAAGGAGAAGTTGCAGAGGCCCATGTGGAAATATTTGCTTCATCATTAGCCACTAGTGAAGTTCACAAACACTGGAAGGTGGCTAATGTTGCTCCGTTGTTTAAGAAGGGTCACGAAGACAAGTCAGGGAACTACAGGCCAGTCTGCCTGATATTAGTTGAGGGAATTTACTGGAGGAAACTCTGAGGGACAGGGTCTACCAGCATTTGGATGGACAGATGGAGTCAGCAAGGCTTTGCTGTGAAAAGTCATGCTTGACAAAACTTTTAGAGTTCTTTGAAGAGGTAACCAAAGAGGTAGATGAGGGTAGGGCAGTGGATGTTGTCTATTTGGAATTTTGCAAGTTCTTTGACAAGGTCCTGCATAGTATGCTGGTCTGGAAGGTCAGGTCCTATAAAATCCAGGAAGAGCTGGTCAAGTGGATGCAAAATTGGATCAAAGGTAGGAAGCAAAGGGTGGTGGTTAAAGGTTGTTTCTCAGAATGGAGGCCAGTGACTAGTGGTGTGCCACAGGGGTCGATGTTGGGAACCTTGTTATTCATTATTTATTTAAGTGATTTGGATGCAAATGCACAAGGCTTGATCAGTGAATTTGGGGATGACATAAAATTAGGAGGTGTTGTTGATAGTGAAGAAGGTTATCGTAGATTACAGGGCGATCTTGATCAGTTAGGGAAGTGGGTCAAGGAGTGGCAAATGTGAGGTAATGCATTTTGAAAAGTCAAACCAGTGTAGAACTTATACGATGAATGGTAGGGCACTAGAGAGTGTAATGCAACACAGGAACCTAGGAGTGCATAGTTCATTGAAAGTGGTGTCATAGGTAGACAAGGTGGTGAGAAAAGCACTTAGCATGCTGGCTTCCATCAGTCAAGGCACTGAGTATGGGAGTTGGGACATAATATTGCAGTCGTATAAGTCATTGGTGAGGCTGCACTTGGAGTACTGTGTACAGTTTTGGTCACCCTGTTACAGGAAGGACATAGTTAAACTGGGAAGAGGGCAGAAAAGATTTACAAGGGTGTTCTCAGGACCAGAGGGCCTGAGCTATAGGGAGAGGCTGGCCAAGCTAGGTTTTTGTTCTTTGGAATGTAGGAGAATGAGGGGTGACCTTATAGATATGCTCAAAATTATGAGAGGCATAGATACAGTGGATGATAACAGTATTTTCCCAAGGGTAGGGAAACCCAAAGTTAGGTGGCGTAGATTTAGGATGAGAGGGAAAGATTTATAAGGGACCTGAGGGAGATCCTTTTCACATAGAGTGTGGTGGGTATATTGTGAGTATGGGATGAACGCAGGAAATTGGGACTAACTGGGTGAGCACCATGGTTGGCATGGACTCATTGGGCTGTAGGACTTGTATCCCTGCTGTATTGCTCTATGACTCCATGACTATTTTAAAACTATTTTGGAGGATCCAATAGCAAAATGATTAAGGTGCTGAACAAAGGGCCTGGAGACATGAGTTTGAATCCTAAAAACTGGAAGATGAGGAATTTATATTATATTTTTCATAGGGTTCATTTGGACCTACAACTGTAAGTCCAGTTTAAGGTTGGTTAAGAAGTCTAATGTTCTTGAGGAGAGGGAGTGTATCTGTGTAGGCTTGGTTGCTGTGTGATCCACCGTTTGATTAGGTTTGCTACAGCCATATTTATGGATCAAATATCCAGGGTCCTATGGCACTTTCAGAACTGATTTAAAGTCTTGCCATATTATTTTGCAAGTCAAAACCAGGAGGTTTAACTGTTGAATCTGAGAGTTAATGTGAATTTCCATTGGTTGATTCATTCCTCACTTTACTCTAAACTACACCTCGGCTGTGCTCAACTAGTATCTGAGCACAAAGGTTTCCATGAGACCAAACCTTTAGGCTGGGAGATTTGTTAATTATTTATGCACAGGGATTCTATGTTGCATTTGTGCAGGCAGTCTTTCTGTACACAACTGTGTGGAGGTCTTTAGCTGGAGGAGCAATAATGGTCAACATTAGTGAATAGATATAGTTTTCCAACAGGAGAATATAGCTTGACTTCCATGGCATCTTAAGGGGTGTTAGCAGCCCTGCCATGTGCAAGGGACTTGGCCTAGATCAATGCCAGAGATGTAGTGCAATGCTCTTGCGTATCTTTCACTCTCTTCATCCAACTCCTGACTTTCATTGCAGTTCTGTAAAGGTAACTACTAAAATCAAGATAGAGTCAAGTGTCTCATTTAGGGAGGTCAGCTTTGGATCACAACTTTTCTGTTGTGGAAGATGACACTGAGATGAACTTGGGCTTTGTGGTTATTGAGATGAAAGGTTGAAAAAAAGGAGTTAGTTGGATCGGGCCAAAGCCTCCACTTTCAGAAACATTCGACCACAATTGACAGGTCCAACGTCAGCCTGTCCTCAAGCTCTTTGGAGATCTTTCGTACTGTGGTCATCGGCAGATCATTGGCATATGTAAATTACCTCAAGATGGTAACAGGCAAATCAGTTGTGTCAATACTGTTAGGGAAGCAGACTTCCTTGTAGAGACTGCTATTTAAGATCCTTGGTTAACCCTCTTTTCTTGGGGGTAGATAAATATTCCGTAATTGCTTGGGAATTACCCAGGAAATAAATGGAGTCATAGTGAGATACAGAAAGAAACAGGCCCTTCAGCCCACCGAGTCTGTGCCAACCCTCAAGCATCCATTTACATCAATCCTACCAACCCCATTTTATTTTCCCCACATTCCCCTCAATTACCCTCAGATTTTACCATTCACCTACATACCAGGGGCAATTTACAATGGCCAATTGACTACCAACCCACCCATCTTTGGAATGTGGGATGAAACTGGAGTTCATTGAGGAAA
Source organism: Rhina ancylostomus (assembly GCA_030265395.1). Lineage (NCBI taxonomy): Eukaryota > Metazoa > Chordata > Chondrichthyes > Rhinopristiformes > Rhinidae > Rhina > Rhina ancylostomus. The sequence goes on along the minus strand of JARFYF010000002.1, from coordinate 64,321,466 downwards.
TCCACATGGTCAGAGGGAGGATGTGCAATGTCCACACAGACAGCACCATAGGTCAGGATTGAACCAGGAATGAGGCAGCAGCTCTATTAACTGCACCGTTGTGCCACCTCACAGAATCTAGCATTAAAGTCAGTATGAATAATAGTGACAGTGACTATAACTACTGAAATGTGGTCAAAAATACATCTGGGCTCAGTGATGAGTCCGGCAGTCTCGAGATGGACCAGATGTGATAACCGCTGACCTTGAACTTGGTTGTGAGTCACATGCTGCATTGTAGCTGGAATATGCTGACCCATAGACTACAAATAGCCAGCTTTTCCTACAGGACTGTCAGCTGAAGATCAGGACAATCCAGAACAATGTGGTTAAGTTTGAAACCAAAGGCTAATATTTTGACAGCGTATTACAGAGATAATCAGGGTGATTCTTCAGTTCGATTGATAGCTATTAAGCTGGAAAACCAATGGCTACCACGTAACTGAATAATTCGTAATTCTTTACATTCTTCTGAGGAATAGAAACTTCACTGGAAAAGTGGAATAATCAGGGCTAACTCAGGAGGTTAGGGATAGATTTATGGAATAGGATCACTGTGTTGCCAATAGGAGTGATAAAGTGGAGAACTGAGAGTTTTAAAGTAAGCAAAGGATTAACAGGAAATTAATAATGAGGGCAAAAATAAAATATGGGCAAAATAAAAAGATTGTGAGTGCTTAGATGGGTATATACAAAGGAGAAGATTGGGACGAATCATGGTGGTTCTCTAAAAGGAAGAGACAGAGGAAATGATAAAGGGAATATGGAAATGGCAGGCTATTAAACAACTATTTTGTGTTTGTCTTCAAGTAGGAGATACAAAGAACAATTGTGTGGAGCTTAGACTATAATGAGAGAAAGCACTTAATATCAGCAAAGGAAGAGCTTGAGAATAAATGCTTGAAAGCTGTTGTTCTTGGCTGATTAATCTAGGACCAAGAGTCATAGTGTCTCAGGATGAATTGCTCTCTTAAATCCAAGATGGGGGAGCATTCCTCATTCAAGTACGCTGTCAACCTTTGGATTTTTCTACTTCCATCATTGAATATATTCAGAGCAGAGATCAATGGGGTTTAGGGCACTAGTAAATTCAAAGATACAGAGACGGATCAGAGAAATGATGTAAAAATTCAGCTATTACCTCACTAAATATCAGGCTGCATTTCCTGTTCATATTCTGCTGGCTGAGCACACTGAAGGAGGTGCATCAATATCAGCCATTTTAGACCTTTTCCTGAAGTTCATATTTTCTCCTGTATGTTTACTCTCTAGGTTAATTGGCTACTGGAACTTACTTCTTAATGTAGATAGTTGGCAAAAGAATCAAAGGGGGATGTGATGGAATAAGAGACAGAGAAAAAAGTGCAGGGCTACAGTGAAATAAAGACAAAGGGAGTGGGACTAATGTGGTTCTCCCCAGGAGCCAGCATGGACCCTATGAGTTGAACGGCCTCCTTCTTGATCATTTTTTTCAGGTACTTTATTAGATCAGTGAGATATTATAAACAGAAAAGTCAACAATTGTCTGCAGGTTATTTGTTGCATGTCATTGAACAACCTATAACTATAGACATCATCAATTTTTTAAAACTTCACTCGTTACTTCTTCTCTGCGTGGAATGATGCAAACTGGCCTTTTCTCTCATAGCTCTGCTGTAGGTCAGTTAGTTTTAAATGCAGATACAACAGGGTTACATATGTGGAAAGATTAGTGTGGTGTCAATAGAAAACTGAGTGGTGTTGAATCATCTGATGTTGAATCAACTGATTTTCTCAGACTGCACAGCTAGGTTCATGGCATCCCATCACTCTGTTCCCATTGTCCTTATGCTTAATTACGTAAATTTACATTTAGTGCATACAAAATTTGCCTTTGAAAATAATTGCTCTAAACGTATAATCATTTTGCCATCTAAATAGCTTGTCAGCTCATTGATGGCTTATGCAATTAATATCTAATTATTACTTAAGTGTATAAATACATTTTTCCAGGATGATGTGGAAAAATTACTGCTGGCTTATTTCTACCAAGCTGCTCTGGGTTACCTCCTCATGTCGATAATGTTAAAACTGCTGCAGAAATGCTATGAGCATCATCAGCACCACAGCCACCAGACAACCTCTGTAAACACTGCAGGTTCTTTAAAACCAATGCAGGTTATTAATCACTTCCTATACCTCAGGCTTGAGGCTGACATCTGGAAAATAGTACACAAGAGGCTGATCCACCAAATAAAATAAATGTTATAATTTTTAAGTCAAAATGAACCAACTGCAGGGAAAACAGCTTATGTTGCAGTTGATGCAAATGGTCAAAATGACAAATTGCAAGTCGTTTTGCTAACCAAGGAAACAATTCCTTCAGACTATCAATAATTGGAAAAATGAATGCCAAAGCGGTACAGCCAGTGGAACTGCCGCCTCACAGCTCGAACAACCCAGGTTCAATCCTGACTTCTGGTGCTGTCTGTGTGGAATCTGCACATTGTCCCCCTGAATGCATGGGTTTCCTCATAGTTATAGATTAATTGACCACTGTAAATTGACCCTCATGTATAGATGGGAAGTATAATCTGGGGAGAGTTGATGAGAATGTGGGGAGAATAAAATGGGATTAAAGTAGAAGTGTGCTAAATGGTCAACATGGATTTAGTGAGACAAAATACCTGTCTCTATTATATGTCTCTGGAACACTTTTTAATCCTTAAGTTTTAGCTCTCTCATATTCCTTCTATGGGAGGAAAGAAGTCATCAGATAATCTATTCTCAGTCTCAAACACCTGACCCTTCACCCCAATACAGTTAACACTCATAGAGAAGCATTTTGCTCTTGTAATGGGTGAAGGCAAGGTTGGAGGTTTATTGCCAGCACCAGGTTATAGGCTGAACATCAATATTGCCTTGGATCATTTATGACACAGGGCACAGCCAGAAATTTTCTTTCTCTTCTCTGTAACCCCAATGGAGTAATGATTCTTTGTTTCCATGGCCCCTTCCTTTAGATCCACCAAAGCAACGGAAGGAAGAAGACGTTGAGGATACTAATGAAGAGACACAGAAACAAAATAAACTTCCTTTGAACTATTATGACACTGAGGCAAGCAAGGATGATAGTGAAGAAGGTAAAAGAGGAATCTGGATGCAAACACATCCAAAATTTCCGACAGAGACCTTTGCTCTATATTCTCCTTCCACATAGCCCTCATGCTGATCCTTTGCACTACTCAGTTATTCAGTTCCACACATCAGCCCTGGTATTTTTACCCAACTGGATTAGGTGTGATTCACAGGGAAATTGAACACAAGGAACTTTGCAGAGAACATTGGAGCGAGAATGGGAAATAGGTGAGGATGCTTCATTTTCCTCACAGAGGCCAAAAAGAAGGTTGTCTCTATTGTTTGGAAGTGGTTTATATTTCTTTGGGGTGGCACAGTGGTGCAGCAGGTGGAGCCGCAACCTCACAGCTCCAGTGATCTGGGTTCAATGCTGACCACCGGTGCTGTCTGTGTGGAGTTTGCATGTTCTCCCTGTGACTGAATGTGTTTCCTCCACACATTTCAGTTTCTTCCCACATCCCAAAGTAATCTTAGTGAAGAGTAATTGCCACAGTAAATTGTTCCTGATTGTAGAATCTGGGGGAAGTTGATAGGAATATGAGGAGAATAAAATAGGATTTATGTAAACAGGTGCTCAGTGGATATCATGGACTCAGTGGGTGGAAGGGCCGGTTTCCATGCTGTATCTGTCTGTG
>JARFYF010000002.1:64171913-64184101 GCA_030265395.1 Rhina ancylostomus | reverse complement strand
TATTATATATCAGCTAAAATACATAAGGAATTCAGTACTTACATATTATAGGAAATATCATAAAAGAAAGACCATAATGCTCTTGCAGTAATTCACAGGCTCGATGAGATATACCAAAAGAATATAGTAACCAGAGCCAGTGCAAGTACTCTATATTATGAATCTATACTAAGTTTCACATTTATACAATAGTTATCATAGGATCTCATACCGTCATCAATTTTTTTACAGATACAATGGTGCACCAAGCAGAATTACTGCATCACAGCTCCAGCAGCCCGGGTTCAATGCGGACCCCCCAGTCCTATTGGGCTTACATTTGGATTTGTTGGAACAGTGCAAGAAGTCAAAGAGAAAGAGAAGTAAAATGGAGAAATAAAGTGGTATGCATCTGGAAGCTCAAGGTCACACTTGCAGACTATACAGAGGTATTCTGCAAAGAGTCAAAATCTGCATTTGGTTTCCCCAGTGTACAGCACATGAGGTTGCGAGTATGCAATGCAGTTTACCAATTTGGAAGAAATGCAAGTAAATTGCTGCTTACCTGGAAGAGTATTTGGGTCCCAGATGATGGGAAGGAAGGAGATAAAAGGGTGATTACATGTGCAAGAAACATCTGTAGTATTTCACTTTTGGAGAGCCAGTGCAAGTACTCTATATTATGAATCTATACTAGGTTTCACATTTATACAATAGTTATCATAGGATCTCATACCATCATCATACAATGGTGCACCAAGCAGAATTGCTGCATCACAGCTCCAGCAGCCCGGGTTCAATGCTGACCCCCAGTCCTATTGAGCTTCCCAGTAGTTTCCTTTTATTCAATTATGCATTTTCATGCTCCATTGTTGATGTCCAATGTGGAAATTAAAATAAAAACAGAAAATGCTGGAATACTCAGCTGGTCAGGCAGCATCTGTGGAAAAAGGAACAGTTAATATTACAGATTATCAGCTTGAAATGTGGATTTTTAAAATTTTCTTCTACTTTGAAAATTAAAATAGCTGGTTTCTATGAAGGGTGGATGATCTGCAATACCAATTTTATTCCAGCTGAAAATCTGCATCAGCTTGTCAACAGAGGCAAGATAATGAGTCTAAACAGTGTTCATTTACTTTAAGCAGAAGTTTTAGTCATTGTTTTTGTTTCACCATTTATGATGTTAATGGCATATCAACACTAATAGTCACAATTTTCCAATGTAAACTGATCAATCAGCTTGTCCATAAAACAAATAACTTTGTTCTACCTCCTGATTTTTACCACTTATTTAGTGTTCAAAACAAATTATTCTGCCTGATTTCTCTTCTGTTCTGATCCTTCTCAGGCACTTTGGCATTACACAGGCAGAGATCTTTCCCTTTATTTCCAGTTTTAGATCCTGTGCTAATGATCTTCTTGTCTGATTCTGCTTATTTGCCACCCACCTATCCTGAACCCCACAATGCTCATTACAGGCCACAATCCTCAATGGCTCTTCTTTCCCCAACCAGGCCAAGGCTGTACTTGAAAACCAATTCCCACCCTAAACCAGGATATTTGATTACTTTCAGAAACTATATCTCCCAATTTCCCATGCCACTGGGAAAGATTTATTTTCACAGCTTTTGGACGACGAGGTGGAAATTCCACAACTATTCCTCAACTACTAACTGTTCCAAAAACCTGCCTCTCTTCCCTTCATATCCCTGTATTCTTCCTTCACTGTATCTCGGGATCATTACCTGAAATTGTTATCCATGCCCTAGATTATGACTAACATGTGTAGCCCACAAGGTGCTCAGTCTGCATTATCAACAAGACTGCTTTATGGTCCAGTATAACAAAGGCAGCAGCAGAAGATGATGAATTCCCTCATCACACAGCTCCCCATTTGATTAGATAGGAGAAAAAGAGAGAAGTTTAAGAAAATGAAAAAGAGAAATAGAAGGAAAAGACAAGAAAAATGAATACAGAAGCAGAAGACAATTACAGCAAAATGAGAAGGAAAAAAAGAGACAAGGGATTTAATTTAAATAAAATAATTTAAATAAAAAAAGAAATGGTGGAAATAACAGGGCAGACAAATCTGTGGAGGTAAACAGAGTTAACCTTTCAGGCCTACAATTTATCATCAGGTTTGATGAAAAGTTATCAACCGGAAACATTATCTGTTTCTATCTCAACAAATGCTGTCTAAGTATTTCCAGCATTTTCTGTTTTATATCAGATTCTCAGCATCTCCACTAGTTTGGTTTATAAGGGAAGTTATTCTGCAATTTACCATGAACAAATCTGTGGGAGGTCACTGGTCATAACATTTAAACATGAATATAAGTGAAGCATTAAGCTCTGCAAACCTGTTGTGAAATTCATGTCCATACTCCCATATCTCTTAGTACCTATTTTCAACGAAAACCTATCAATCTCAACTTTAAAATATTGATTGAGTTAATATCTATTGTTGTTTATGAAAGAATATTCCAAGCTTTGACCACACTCAGTGTATAGAAGGATTCTTTGGATAAATTGACTCCTGAGGAGCCTTGTTTCAATTGTTAGATTGTGCCAAAAACTCGTAGATTGCTCAAAGATAAGTATTTTCTATCTACCTTTTAATATCCTTAATATCTTGAAAATTTTAGCCTGCAAAATTCTTATGAATATAAGCATGGTTTATGCAATTTCCTATTATAATTTAAACCATGGAATCCAGACATATTTCTGGTAAATACCTGGACTTTCACCAGGACCAACACATTCTTCTTAAGGTATAAGACCTAGAACTGCTCACAGTACAGCTGTAGAAAACATCTACCCCTTGTTTTCCTTTAGCTATAAAGGCCAGCATTCTGTTAACTTTTTAAAATATTTTCTCTTCCTGTCAAAATATTTTAATGACCTATGTACAAATTTCCCCTAAATCTCTTTGGACCTTCTCTGTTTCTAACTTTAGACCATTTGGAAAGTACACTGTCCTGTCATTTTCAGATTCCAAATGGCATTATAGACACATGTAAGAGAGAACTTAAATAAAAAGAGAAAATGCTGGAAGTACTCAGTAGATATTGCAAATCTGTGAAAGAAACAGAGCAAACATTTCAAGCTGATAAGTTTATTTCACCTTACCTCACCTAAAAGAAATCTGTGTGCCACATTTTTGTCTATTGGCTTAATCTATTAAATTCTCTTGGTAATTTAATGCTTCCATCAAAATTGCTTACAATACCACATAGTTTTGTGTCATCATCGAACCTGTATATATATATATATATATATATATCTATCAATCTATCTTATGACCTATAAGCACAATGAATAGTTGTGGCCCCAAAGCTCTGCTCACAGCCAGCCAGTTTGACTTCATACCCATTATCCCTTCTCTTTGGCTCCTCCCATTAAGTCAATTCCTTAACCAGGTCAATAATTTGCTTTCTGTTCTAAGAGGTTCAACTTCAGATAACTGTCTTTTAAGAGAATCTTTATCAAGTGCCTTCTATAAATCCAAACAAATAATTCTAGAATTTCAGATGTAGCCTTTACAATTCATCCTGGTTCTTTCCGATCAGCTAGAATTTATTAAAGTTTTCAGTCACTCTACCATTAATCATTGATTCAAATTATTTCTCTTCAAATGTTAGACTAACTAGTCTATAATTCACTTTTGCTCTCTCCCCCTTTGTTAAAATATATAGGGATGAGCACAACTTTTCAATGGTTTCTAAATCTAGGAAACTGTGAAACATTATAAGAAGATCTTAGTCTGGAGAATTGATGGTGAAGAGACCACTTTGAGGGGAAATGCAGCTGTGTGTAGCCATTAGAGCAGAAGATGATCTGCATGCTCATTACATTAAATATATTAAGCATGCCTCACATTACTGAAAGCAAAACAAGAAGTATACAGAGTCCATGGATTAAAACAAACTGTAGAATCTTTATATATATATACACACACACACACATATATATATATATGTATATATATATATATATATATATATACATATATATATGAAATCATGGGTCAGGTTTGAGGCTTCTACTGCAGTCAGGGCAACTTTTTTTGGCACAACTCAACCTGCATGCAACCTAAACAGGTACCTCGAAGAGGACAAATTAGAAACCTGCTTCAAATTTGTTTTTTTAAAAATAAATTTACCTGAGTGTGGGCCAGGAGTACTTGTTTACACCTCACTGCGGTGCTGAAGACCATAATGAGTCCATACTCAGTCATGTCCCTAAAAGAACCTGCTTAAGCTTCTCTATCAGTGATATGGTAGTCTGGAATAGAAAGCTAGGAACTGTCTCATATGAATGAAGCCTAAGACACTATATTGGATTGATGTAATTAAGAAAAAGTTTACGGCAGTGAGGTGTGGACTACCAGCTTTGCCGGTGGTGCAGAGCTCAGTAGAGAGCAATAGTTGTGAGAAGCATAAGTATCATCCTCAACTCCTGAAAGACACTACCTAAACTTAAGATAAGTCTGTTGGTTTTTCCTGATGTTCAGAATCTCCCATCCCCACCAAGAATATCAGCTCATTCCTCAGAGCGACCCAGACCCTGACAGAACTGAGAACTTGGAGATTCTTAGAACACTAGCTCTTCCTGTCATTTCCAATATACACAACAGAATTTAAGTTGTCTGCAACCAAACTGCACATACATGGTTGCTATGTTGGATGAACTGCCAATAAACCCATGTAGATAGATTATTTGCTTACTTAATACCAACCAAATGATTGGGGAAGAGCAATTTAACGATTCAAATCTTCCATCCTTTAAGGTTGAAAGCTTTTATTTTAACCTATATTAGTGAATGTAATTAAAATTAATCAACATGGTTTGACATCCCTACAATGCTCTTTTCTGTATAAGAAATTAGGTATACTTAGATCTTCTAGATAATGTAGAAAAGAATTCACAAAATAGTTTTCTTCAATCTAGATATATTCAATATGAATATTTTTATAAACCATAGATAAAATCTGAAGATGTTGGAAATACTTATTGGTTTGGGTGGTATTTGTTGGGAAGAAACAAAATTAATATTTTGGTTAATAAAGTTTCAACTGATCAAAGGTCGTTGACCTTAAATATTAACTATTCCTCTCTCCACAGATGTTGCCTGATCTGCTGAATATTTCCAGCATTTACTATTTTAGTTTAGATTTCTAGCATCTGCAGTTTCTTTCTTTTCAATTATATCTGGCAGATAGTTCATAGACAAGTTTTTTCCCCCTATTACTCCTAGCAAGGAGTCTTCCTAATATCACAGCTAATATTCCCCACTAAACCAATGCATGGCAAATAGATTACAAGGTCATTAATTATTTGCGTTTTAGGTTGATGTCCTGTCATAATGTGCCTGCCATATTTGTCTGCAGAACAATAACTGCACTATGAAACTAATCAGTTGGTTGCTGGACATCCTAAAGATGACGCATTAGAAAAATGCGAGTTGTTTCTTTCTAATGTACTACTGCTGTGAATGATTTCTTTACTAAAGCTGCTATTGATTGGTGAGTTGACATGTTGCCCCCTCCCCCCCACCTCCTGTGTCTGTATAACATATGTCATCATGAAGATGTCAACTTCTGTTATTAAAATCTGCGAGGCCTAGTTGGGTCAAACTTCAATCCCTTACCTCTAATTAGAGGTTAAATTTAGAATCGCATATCTGTGCCATTCTATTCAGCTTCAGATCTTATGCTGGTAAAATCTTCACCCTCGCCTTTGTTGCCTATAATCTAAAAGTACACAATATAAACATGAGGTCATTCAACTCTTTGCTGTCTGCGTCCGTTTTCAATCCAAGTAGTATTCATCCATTGCCCCTGTGCTTAATGACCTACATTAGTTCCCAATTAAACAATGCCTTAGCTCTAAAATTCTGATTTAATTGCTCCACCACTGGTGGCTGCCCCCTCAACCTTAACTGCACCCTCAGCTGCTGAGGTTGTAAGCCCTCGAATTCCCCTCTTCCTTTATGGCTCCCTTCAAGCCCCCCTCTTTGACTGAATTTTTGATTGTCTGCCCAGATATCTCCTTGTGCAGCCGGAATTCTTATTAAGCACTTTGCTGCTTTAAAGGTGCTATATCGATAGAAATTGTTTTGTTGTTGAAGTGTCTTGTTTTCTTTGGTTTCGATTACTTTAACTCACTGATTTGATGATCTGCCTTTGGCATGTCCTGTCAATTTTAATACAAGCCAAGCTTAGGTTAATCTGAAAGCCACCCTGCAGCCAAAACCCCAAAGGAATTGCCAGTTATTGGTAGTAACACTTTTTATATATTTTCTGAGAATTGTACCCATTATTTCCTATGATTATTCATTCAAGTATTATTACTTTACCAAAGCAATCAGATGCTATTAAAGGAATAGATTGTGTGTTTGTCCAAATCTGAAAATTGATTATTTCTGATTGTTGATGGACTTAATCTTTAAAAGGAAAAATTACTTATGAAACCCTTTGTGTGTGATTATATTGTGGCTACTAATCAATGCATTTATATTGCCTGCTGAAGATCAAACTCTTGCATCCAGAAGTGAACTGAAGAATAAGACCAGGCATAAAACTTTTAATGAGAGTTATCTGCAGACTTTCTGATAGTACCAATAAAGAGACAAAATGTATTCATTCAGAGAATATAATGCTTGAAGCAAAAGCAAACGTGTTTTATTCGAAGACATGAATTTTCATTTAAGTCGACAAGAACAGAATAGCTCAAGTCAAAAGGCAGTGGATATCTTCAGTGCCTTCAAGACACTTTATGAGAGCAATATATTCTGGGACCAACAAGAAAGCAGATCAAACTAGCTTCAGTAATGAGTAATGTAGTTAACTAACAGTATTGAAACTGTTATCCAACAGTAATCAAAAGTTCCAGGATTTATTTGAAAATTCAAAAATTTGGGTTGCAAAGAAGAAATGTAACAAAATTACCAAGGCACAGGAAAACTGGTCAAATCTGTTATTGGATAAAACTGCAGATGAGTAATAGAAAATAACCAAAAAAGAATTTAGGTTAATACAGAACTACCCCTCAAGGGAAGGGGCTCCACTAACCAAACAAAATAGCCATAATCAACAAAAATGATGAGAGATAATGTAAAACTAAAGCAAAGAGCAAATATAAGTGCAAAGAATAGTGGAAATTTAAATGACTGGGATAAATATAATACAAACAGCATAGGATAAAAGGCAGGAAGAATTGCGAAAAAGGATTATGAGAAAATATTTACAGGTCATATCAAGTTTAACTCAAAGTTCTCTATGGTTAGATTGGAAGTTAAGGATAGTTTAGGGTAATGTTTCTTCTTTAAAAGCATTGAAAATGGAAATAAGTACATGCCAGATGCTGAATAATTACCCTCTGCCATCTTCACATTAACGGAAAAGAAAACAATTTCTAATGTGCCAAAGAAACTAATGAATCAAGGAATGGAACTCACTAAAGTCCATATAAGTAAGAAAACAGAATTAGATAAAAATAATGCAAAGACTGATGAATGCCTGGATCAAATAGTTGTAGCCTTAGGGCTAAAGGAAGTAGGCATATATTGCAGAAGATTTCATCATAATCTTCCAAAGCTCCCTTGATTCAAGATTTATCCCATACACATTTGCTAAGAATCAGGCCTCAAGTCTGTAGGGTTGAAGAACTGGAGACATCAAGAGTGTGATAACAATGGTCAGGATTTTGAGGGTTTGGAATACAGTCAGGTAGATGCACAAGTTGTTCAGGGACACAGTCAGGCTGTAGTTCAGCAGACTGATTGAGTGATGTTAGTAGCAAGGTGAGTGGAGAGAGCAAAAACTAAGAAAATATGGATCTATCTGCCACAAGATAAAACTAGGGGATATAGATTTAGAGTAAGGGGTAAGAGGCTTAGAGTGGATCCAAGACAGACTTTTTTCACACAGAAAGGCATGAATATCTGCAATTCACTGCCTGAGTGATGGGTGATAGCAGAGTCGCTGACAGCATTTAAGTAATGTCTAGATGAACATTTGAATCACTTAGGCAAGAAGGCTATGTGCCATGTGCTGGAAGATGGGATTAATACGGTGGGTGTCTATTAGTCAGCATGGATGTGTGGGCCAAATGGCCTGTTTCTATGCTGTATGACTCTGTCTATACAAGACAGAGTATAGTACATATGTATCTTGTGCAATTGACACAGTTTCTTCTTCAGCCATTAGGTTTGAGGATGACTTACTTCAGCTCTGGTTGTGTGGGTTTTGAGGTGACAAGTGGAGCCAATGTGGGAACTGCAGACTTGCCCACAGACAGGGCAAGTGATGGCTGACTGGCCAGTGGGTGGGTGGTTTCTGAGGTGGTTCACTCCTTTTGCTCCTTACATGGGGCTTCTGTCTATTCCTGATGCATGGCTTTGCGGTATTCAATATCATCCCAAGTGTTCGTCTCTATTTTGAGCGCTCATGAGTCAGAGAGTCCAGAAGTCAGTGGGGATGCTGGTGTTGCATTTCTTAAAGGAAGATTTGTGCATATCCTCGATTCGTTTCCTCAGTCCATCCAGTGATCTCTTCCTATGACAAAGCATGGAACAGAGTGTCTGTTTTTGAGAATCTGGTGTTGGGCATGCAAATGACATGACCTGCCCTAAATAACTTACTGAATATAACTAGGGTAGTAGCAGTAGGGATGGGAAAATGTTGGCCTGGTAGAAGATACATCTTGGTTTGCATGTCCTTCTAGTGAATTTGGTGGATTTCGTGGAGAAAACCACCCTACAGGATGGCGATCACTGGAGCCTGTTAGACCATGCCGAAGGTTTTGATCTTTAAATAGGCTTTTACTCAATTAACCAAAGGCCATAAAGGTGCATTGATGGCAACGGTGAATTTCATCATTAATGTTTACCTTTATCAAAAATAGTTCTCGAGATACAGGAAGTGATCCATGTTTTCCAAATCTTGCCATGAACCTTTATTGTCAGTCACAGCACAAGTTTTGAAAACAACAAAATCAATGCACAAAGGACAGGAATTCAGATTAAGTTGTTTTACATAATGCACAAAATGGTGCTACATTGAAAAACAAATTCTAGCCCAGAGATTAGGAATAATAGCAAGATATTGAAACTGGAAGGAAGTGACTTGGAGTTCCACTTAGATCTGTGCTACACTTGCAAGTCTACTAAATTTATTAATGATTGAGAGATCATGATGAATCCTTGCCAATAACAAGAAGATTGGTGATTAAGTAGGTTATACAGACAGGATCATATTGTTATATATCAACAAAAAACTTTGATAAAGTGAGTGATCAAAACTGCAAGATGAACTTTAAAGAAGGTGTAACCATTGTTTTTGACCAATAATGGGCAGATTTGAGTGTTTTATAAATGGCAAGAAGTGGCAAACATCAGAGATCCAAAGAGTTTAAAGGGCTCACGTATAANNNNGCCAGCTCCCCTATCGAAACATACTTGTCATACAAAAAAAATTCGAAACAGCAAATAAAACATTAGCAATTTAAACTAAAGAGAGTGAAATATAAAAAGGGAATTTTGCTGCAGCTGTGCAAAGTTCCAGTTAGACTGAATTTGGATTATTTATAACAGTTCTGGGCATCACACACTGGATTCTTTTGAACTTTCGGAGGCCACATCAGACCCATGAATGGGTCTGGTTCATTTGTTCCAATCCAAGCGATGTTCTGAGTACTTTTTAAATTTGGTTATACATCACACTGAGTAATATTAGAATTTGTAAAGCCCAAGCAATTGGAGCCAATCTCCATCACATGTTATGATACAACTCTGCTCTGCAGTCAGATCATTCTTGTAAGACTGCAAGGTGGAAGTTACTTCTTAGCAACCCACAGGTGGGTAATCTCACCATCTCTATTGCTTATGTTGCTGAATTAAGCAATAGTAAAACCTTAGAAATAGGTCCTCCTTATTTGAAGTACAATGGTTGATATCAAGGCAGGTAAATGGGAATGAAGATATTAAATGTGCCAAAATATCTCATGTGAAATATTTGTTCTGCTTAGTTTATCCTTCCATTAAAAAATGACACTTGAAACAGCAGAGAAATGTTGATTCTGACTATCTATTTAATTGCAAAACACTTAATATATATTCTCGTAAGTAATACAGTCAAAAGAAACATAAACTAATACTGGATGGTCAGTAAAAAAATAATGAAGATGTAATATGAAATACAAACAACTCAGATTGTCCCAATGGCTTATATGAAATGGCCATTTTCTCTTCGGGTTATAGTGATAGATGTGCAAAAACACCACAGATCTATCTTAACTGCACCATGCTGTTACAAAATGTATTTTAGGCGTTTAAGACCCCATAAGCTAACTCTTGATACCCAATGCTGATCTTTGAACATAACGTACACACCGTAAACATCCTAACACCAAATAAAAGAGAATTAACATCTCTTTCGCTGAATAAGTAAATATTGTTCAAAACATTATTTTCAATTTTGCTGAATCTTAATTTTCCAAATAGCGATTTGAAACCTCAATTATTTGGAATCCGAAAGTGAAATACCTTTATTCCACCATTGTCTTTTTAACGTTGCCAGAGTAAACAGACTTTATTTGTGAATGTACTTTTGTATAGAAGTCATTGTAATCTAGGCTTATTTCGGTGTAATATTATTCACAGTAACAAAATGTTTCCTTATAACCCAGGCACTGACAACATGTTATACGTGATCTGAATGCTCTATTATGCAACATACCCACACATTGATGCACTTTGACTTAACACTTTTCCGTTAAACATTGAGCAGTATAACCCACAATTATTTAGACCTTAATTGTAAATTAAAGAAAGGTATTTTAGAAAACGTGATAGTGCCTAAGCAGTGGAGTCTTATATTTTCATTTGTTGACATAGCAAAACCCTCAAATGAAAGCATCTACAAATATGCTTACTTTCTTACTGTAATATATTTAAAAATTTTAAAATAAATGTAATTGGCAAATAAAGATGCGATTGTTATTGACATGATAGTGGAATTCGTAATAATAATTGTTGATTTTTTATCATGAATGGCGTGAAAGTGTTTTAAGATGAAGTGTTGTGAAATCACAATGTTTGCACGTTTCCCTTGCCTTGCATCTGACAGTGTATATTTCTGTCCCATCGATGTTTCTGCAGCACGGCTGAAACTGACCATCTCAAGCAACAGCAGATCCTTAACGGTAGGCGGACTTCTTTTGGCCGCGCAGACTCAGACCATATGACATCAACTAACCACGTTACTACTTCTAAAAGAAAGCGAATATATGGAGTGTATGATTCACGGGGACTGACGCTCATACTCGTTTGTGCTTTAGCAGTACCCCATAACTCAGCTGACGCGAACCCTGTTGCACAGAATACATACAGTTCTACAGAACCTGTATCAAACATTGTGATTCAACCATTTTCATTGTTTTTAACTCGAATGGTAGGATTCAACTGATTTCGGATCTAGCGAAAAAGAATAATTGCAGATTAAAAAAAAACATCGTTTCACCTACAAAGGTAAGTGGATGATGCACTGTAGAGAGAGAAAAATATTGCACTGTGCGCATGCCGATTCAGACTGCTTGTTTAAGATCTGCGTCTTTACTATCATCTATAGCAATGGTATCTCTACTTTTGCCTCCAAACCCGTGCGGTCTTGCCTAAAGCTCGCATCAGTAAATCTGGCATGCCTGTGTGATATAAAATGGCATTTATAATGGCCGAAATGTTGTTGGAATAGGAATCATTTAAGCATTTCACTTTCTCATCAAAATTGAGCACGATTCTGGCATTTTGAGATTGGATGAATTAGCTGCGGTACACTGCGTTAATTGTGCATATATATCAGCATGGGAGAAAACCGATACTATGCATGATTGCCCTTCTTTCCTTGTAAAGGTGCATCGCTGGTAGCTGGACGATATTTATCGATGCAAGGTGCATGTAATTTTCCACCGTAATTCCATCGTGAGTTGTGATTCGCAGTCGCGTGCCTGCAAAAAAAAATCAAACGAGAAGTCCAGAACGCATAACCATCATTATTCGCCAGTTTCCTAAACCTTGGAGTAGACGAGTAGAAGCATGTCACCAGAGGCTTAGAAGTGTATCTGTGACTAAAACTGCTTAATCTCTGTTTGATAATTTAAGAAAAACACCGTGCTGGTTCCTTCACTGCACATACAAAGCACAGGTT